>NC_059656.1:9216122-9251122 GCF_020424385.1 Procambarus clarkii
CAGCCGCGTGAGGCTTGGCATAGCATGTTACACACGGTTAGAACAAGAGAGGTGGATGGGGGGGGGGTTGTGGAGTGCTGGCACTAGGAGGGTGGTGATGGGGGTTGTGGGGGGGGCGGGGGGGAGTGGGATAGATGTGATGTTAGTACTTGCCAATCAGTGCTTATCTATCAGTGATAGTGGGGAAGTGAGATTAGCGCTCTCCCCCGCCTGGTAGTCTTGTTGTACCAGCTGCGTTATCATTGAACTATTCTGATGTTTGAATTCTTTATCGAATCAGGCCTTATAGTTGTGGATGAAGGTGGCTTCTCCAACTTCTGGTTTCTGTGTATTCATGTGTTGACCACCCGTACAACGTGCGAATATTTCATTACATTTCTTCGACTCATTTGCATTTCCTGATTCCCCTTATGTCGTCTCGTCCTACTTTCTCTCAATTTTAAATTACTGTGTTTTCCAACTTGTATATTCTCCTCAGTATCTGGTATATTGTGATCATATCGTGTTTGTTTCGTCTGTTTCCCATGGTTGTCACATCTAATTCCCTTTACCAGTCCTCATAGCTTAACCTTTTCAGCTATTGCACTAATGTTTTCGTAAACCTCTGCACTTTTTCTAATTTGGTTTTGCGCTTCACCAGATGCACATTCCAGTATTTCTGTATTAAACGCTGTATATTTTTATTAAGTGTTTTTGGGGTTTCTAAACACTGTTCTAATGTTTGCCAGCGACCACACATGCTGCTGATGTTACCCTGCCTGTGTGTGAGGCTCAGGTGTGAGGTAATACACATGCTGCTGATGTTACCCTGCCTGTGTGTGAGGCTCAGGTGTGAGGTACCACACATGCTGCTGATGTTACCCTGCCTGTGTGTGAGGCTCAGGTGTGAGGTACCACACATGCTGCTGATGTTACCCTGCCTGTGTGTGAGGCTCAGGTGTGAGGTACCACACATGCTGATGTTACCCTGCCTGTGTGTGAGGCTCAGGTGTGAGGTACCACACATGCTGCTGATGTTACCCTGCCTGTGTGTGAGGCTCCGGTGTAAGGTTGGAATTGTCCGCTCACAAATCTTTCTCTCTTTCCGATTCTTGTAGTTGCTTTATACTTCTAGTGTAGATACCTTCTGGTCTCCGCTCTCCGTTTCCTATATTTGTTGATTAACACATACTGGGATTGAATTTAGCAAATATTTGTTTGCTAACTCATGGAGCTTATCAAGGTCCTCTTGTACCTTTCAGCAGCCCGACTAAGATTCTATATTCCTCATTTGCCTTGTATCATCTTCAGACATTGACATGTATGAACTCACTCCCACGAGAGGAGACCCCCACTTGTTACATTCCTACAGAGCGAAGACCCTTCACTGACTTAATTTAGTTTTGTCCTTCAAATTTTCCTTCGCCCAATTCAGTGTTTTTTCAGTTATCTCAGCCTGCTTCTCTTGTACTCTAGCCATTCATGAGGAATGATACCAAATGCTCCTTGACAAACTAGAGAAATACATTCTAACACACCTTCCCTTTCGTGTTTTATTTTAGTAGTCTTGTCATGAATTCAAGTCTGGCATTACTTTCCCCTTTCAAATCCATGCTGTCCTTTCAGTTCAAAGTTTGTCCTCTCCAGGTGTTCCATTATTATCCCTGATTACTTCCTCCAGCACTTTGCAGTGAGATTCCATGCCTCGAGTGTTGTATTTAAAATGTTAATGGGTGACTTTAGTAACTCTGGGGCCTCCTTCAGCAGCCATGGTGCATAAAGTCTGGCCCCATTGATTTTGTCATCTCTAGTTCCTCCAGTTTTCTTTTCTCTTCTACATTGACTTTTATATCAGCCAGTGTTTTATTCGGCCTCTCATCTCACAAACATAGTGCTTTTGTAGGACTTCCTAAAACATTTTCTTGAGTTTCTCACAAACCTCTGTTTCATTTTATGAGAATTTCCCCTTGTCTTCTCAACCTGTTCCGTGGTTTCTTAGTGTTTTTCTCTGTATGTGGCTATATAACAGCTCTGGTTGGTGGTTTGCTTTTGCAACAATGCCGAATTCAAATTGCATCTCGGCTTCACTGCTGAATCGGGTGTATCTTTTCTGACTTTGTTTAGAACTTCTCAATTGTTCTGTTTCTAGTTTTCCATCGTTTTCTATGCATTTCGGTCCTCTCCTTAGCCGCCCTGCATTGCCTTTTGAACCAGGGGTTTACTTTGCTTTCTCGTTCACCTCCTTGAGTGGGATGAACAGCTCAGTTAATCTGCACATTGCTGAGCAGTGAACTCGACCATGTAATGTGTTGTCCTTCCTTTCAGTTCTCTCTCTCATTTGACGTTACTAATAAAGTTCTTCATCCTACTGTAGTTTACCAGTCTGTAATCTCTCATCTTAAAGTATTTCTTGGCCTAACCCATTCAGCTCCACTATGTTCTCAAGCACGAAAATGCAGTGGTTGCTAGCTCACAGAGACATCTCATGCTCTGTATTTTCATCATCTACTTCAGTTTGGGTATATACCAGGTGGTGATTCTGGTGGATCTCCAGAAACCACAAACAAATCTCCAGAGATGGAGAAACTCATCTCCAGATGGCGGACAAATCTCCAGAGATGGAGAAACTCATCTCCAGATGGCGGACAAATCTCCAGAGATGGAGAAACTCATCTCCAGATGGCGGACAAATCTCCAGAGATGGAGAAACTCATCTCCAGATGGCGGACAAATCTCCAGAGATGGAGAAAAACTCATCTCCAGATGGCGGACAAATCTCCAGAGATGGAGAAACTCATCTCCAGATGGCGGAAAATCTCCAGAGATGGAGAGAAACTCATCTCCAGATGGCGGACAAATCTCCAGAGATGGAGAAACTCATCTCCAGATGGCGGACAAATCTCCAGAGATGGAGAAACTCATCTCCAGATGGCGGACAAATCTCCAGAGATGGAGAAATCATCTCCAGATGGCGGACAAATCTCCAGAGATGGAGAAACTCATCTCCAGATGGCGGACAAATCTCCAGAGATGGAGAAACTCATCTCCAGATGGCGGACAAATCTCCAGAGATTTGTCTGCTATCTCTACCAGTTTTGGTGTCCATGGGTCATCACCCCCGAGGAGGGGTCATTCTTTATCCAGCGTATTTCCTTGTGAATAAAGTATTTGGGTCTTAACCGTCGCTCCCCTTGCCTCTGTGGCTGCTTTTCCATTACTTTTAGGAAAGTCGCGTTACATTTGTTATATTCTTCTGTAGGTCTTTTATTGAAAATCGTCACTACCATTTTTTTTTAGTGTTGTAACACATTGTTGCTATTTGAGTTACGTAAACCTTTTGATCAGTTTCCTCCCTTCATTTTACTTCCTAAAAGCTTCAGATTAGATATAGCAGGACACCTACACTTTCTCATTTCACCTTGCATATGCCTATTTCTCTATTGTTCTGAAAAATTTAACAATTTAAATAATCATTTTTGTATCCATTATTGATATAATGTATGGCTGTTATATAAATTGTCATCCACCCTTCAGTTTAAATAAACATTCTATTCACCTAATAGCCCAGTCGATAGAGCTTCGGCCTCACACACGTGGGGTCCAGGGTTCGAGCCCCATACAGCCCAGGGGGGCCAGATTCACGAAGCAGTTACGCAAGCACTTACGAACCTGTACATATTTTCATAATTTTTGGCGGCGTTGTTTACAATTATTACACAGTTAATGAACTCCGAAGCACCAGGAGGCTGTTTGTACCAATAACAACAGTTGATTGGAAAGTTTTCTTGCTTGTAAACTGTTTAATAAATGTAACCAAAGCCGTCAAAGATTTAAGAAAGATGTACACGTTCGTAAGTACTTGTGTAACTGCTTCATGAATCTGGCCCCGGGTGAATGGAATGTTTGGTTGGTCTTCCACTGCCATTTTCTATAATTTTTCTCTCTATTTATAATTCAATCTGCATTCTTGTCCATGACTTTAATGTTACTGTTATATTTCATAGACTCGATTACATTTCCAGTTTCCATCTATTTCATCTTTTACTTTCTGTAAATTAAACGTGGTTGATTTCCCTACCTTGTATGTTCCCCCTCAGTATCTTGTATGTTGTGATCGTATCCCCCCTTTGTTTCTTCTCTTCTCTTGGGTGTTGATATTTAATTCCTGTAATCTATCCTTACACCTTAAATCTACAATTTCTGGCACTGATCTTACTTTACACTGTTCATTTTGTGCTTTACAAGGTGAGGACTCCATGCCTGTGCTGTTTACTTAAGTAACGATCAGATGGATGAAAAAGCGAAGGGAGGGGGAGGGAGAGAGAGGGGGAGGGAGAGAGAGGGGGGGGAGGGAGAGAGAGGGGGAGGGAGAGAGAGGGGGGAGGGAGAGAGAGAGGGGGAGGGAGAGAGAGGGGGAGGGGGAGAGAGGGGGAGGGGGAGAGAGGGGGAGGGGGAGAGAGGGGGAGGGGGAGAGAGGGGGAGGGGGAGAGAGGGGGAGGGGGAGAGAGGGGGAGGGGGAGAGAGGGGGAGGGGGAGAGAGGGGGAGGGGGAGAGAGGGGGAGGGGGAGAGAGGGGGAGGGGGAGAGGGGGGAGGGGGGGAGAGGGGGAGGGGGAGAGGGGGAGGGAGAGAGAGGGGGAGGGAGAGAGAGGGGGAGGGAGAGAGAGAGATTACGTACAAAAATCTATCCATATGCTTCGTCAGCAAGAGGACAAAAACAAACATGGAGTTGTCCACTACAACAAAAACCAAATATAGCAATAGATTGAAAGCAAGATAAAAGCAACATACAAAATAATAGGAACAGGAGAAAGAAAAATAAGTAGAAGAATAAGTAGGAAAACTATTAAAAACGGGGTAATTAACTATGAAAATGAAGAATAAGAAGATAAATAAGACAGAGGATGAAGAGAAAGAGGAGATGAAGAGGAACACGCAGAAGAAAAAAGACGAAGACGAAGGAGAAGATGAAGAAGAATCATCACCAGTAGAAGAAAACCTTACATGAGCCAAAAGCTAATTTTCCGGTCTCACGCCAAATAATTTCGCGAACCTCATTGGCTGACTCAATAAAAGACGAGGAAATGGCGAGTTCGAGCCAGCTGTACGCCGACCTCTGTTTTTTCCTCTGTTTCTTCCTCTGTTTCGCATTGACTTTTCTGTTTCGGGTTCGAGTTTACTGTTTTGAATCTCCTTTTTTTGTTTCTCATTTGCGTTTTATTTTTCTGGTTGGAGTTTTGTTTTGTTTTGAAACCCCATTTTCTTTCTCAGGTCATAGTTTAGGGGGGACTTGATTTGGCAAATGGTTGGGATCGTCAGTTTGTTTCCGATTTGCGCTTTCCGATTCATATTTGCCTTTTCATGTTAATTCTGTTTAAGCTTATCATTATTTCTTTATATTTTATTGTATGATAGGCGTTTTGTTTTCCCTTTAAGTCGGCTCCCTTTTCCGTTTCAAATTGTCATTTCTGTTTTAGGTAGGTAATGCCAGCGGCCAGTATTGTGTTTATTAAATGTCTTAATCTAGAATAATTGCTAAAAATGTTCAATCTAGAATAGAAAAATAATTTAATACAGTAATAAGTTAGGGTGGAATTTGATTAGATTTAGTTGAGTTTAATTAGAGCAATAATGTCAAGTAATTAAATATATTTTTCATCAGTGTATTCAGGCACATAACGACATTAATTTCAGTTGTTGCCGTTTTCTTGCATAATTTGTAAGTTTGGTTATAATACATATCAAATTTATTATGTATTCATAAGTGATTCGTCTTTTTCTCTGTCTAACTAAGGTTTTCTATGTCTAAACGAGATTCATTATTCGTGATCCCTAATGGATTTTTTCCGGAAAAAAAAAATGGATTTCAACTGGAAAAATCGCCTTCGTTTTGCTCCCATGATTGAGTAGATCGTAAGTCACCTACCGAGGATAATTATGTTTGGAGTTTAATTAAGATGAAAACAGGCAACCAAGAAGCAGACAAATATATATATATATATATATATATATATATATATATATATATATATATATGTATATGTATATATATATGTATATTTATATGTATATTTTAAATATGACCGAAAAAGTAAGATTAATAATTCTAACACGAATTTTCTCAATCTTTCGTACATTATGCTTCACTGTTGGAGGTAAATCAAAAATCACTTCTCCAAAATTCATTTTTATTTCTAGTCTGACGCGACACGGGCGCGTTTCGTAAAACTTATTACATTTTCAAAGACTTCACAAATACACAACTGATTAGAACTTGCGTTTCCCTGATTTATATCTACATTTGAGTGAGGTGGGAAGGGTGATGTGGCATTACATTTGAGTAAGGTGGGAAGGATGATGTGGCATTAGAGGATATTAATAGGGTATTAAAAGTATCAACACAAGACAGAACACGAAACAATGGATATTGAATAGAAGTGTTTGTAGAAAGCCTATTGGTCCATATTTCTTGATGCTTCTATATTGGAGCGGAGTCTTGAGGTGGGTAGAATATAGTTGTGCAATAATTGGCTGTTGATTGCTGGTGTTGACTTCTTGATGTGTAGTGCCTCGCAAACGTCTAGCCGCCTGCTATTGATAGATACAGCGATAGCAGGCGGCTAGACGTTTGCGAGGCACTACACATCAAGAAGTCAACACCAGCAATCAACAGCCAATTATTGCACAACTATATTCTACCCACCTCAAGACTCCGCTCCAATATAGAAGCATCAAGAAATATGGACCAATAGGCTTTCTACAAACACTTCTATTCAATATCCATTGTTTCGTGTTCTGTCTTGTGTTGATACTTTTAATACCCTATTAATATCCTCTAATGCCACATCATCCTTCCCACCTTACTCAAATGTAATGCCACATCACCCTTCCCACCTCACTCAAATGTAGATATAAAATCAGGGAAACGCAAGTTCTAATCAGTTGTGTATTTGTGAAGTCTTTGAAAATGTAATAAGTTTTACGAAACGCGCCCGTGTCGCGTCAGACTAGAAATAAAAATGAATTTTGGAGAAGTGATTTTTGATTTACCTCCAACAGTGAAGCATAATGTACGAAAGATTGAGAAAATTCGTGTTAGAATTATTAATCTTACTTTTTCGGTCATATTTAATAAAATATGTCTACAGGAAAGACTGCTACCAAAATATACTAATATATGTATATATATATGTATATATATATGTATATATATATGTATATATATATATATATATATGTATATATATGTATATATATATATATATATATATATATATATATATATGTATATATATATATATATATATGTCGTACCTAGTAGCCAGAACGCACTTCTCAGCCTACAATGCATGGCCCGATTTGCCTAATAAGCCAAGTTTTCATGAATTAATTGTTTTTCGGCTACCTAACCTACCTAACCAATGATAACCTAACCTTTTTCGGCTACCTAAGAGGTAATTTAACCTATAAAGATAGGTTAGGTTAGGTATATGACCGGTTGGTACCTTCGCTCATATATCTACGTTAATTTAACTCCATTAAATAAAATGGACCTCATTACATAATGAAATAGTTAGCTTTATCATTTCATAAGAAAAAAAATTAGTCGAAAATATATTAATTCAGTAAAATTTGCCTTATTAGGCAAATCAGGCCTTGCATAGTAGGCTGAGAAGTGCGTTCTGGCTACTAGGTACGACATATATATATATATGTATATATATATGTATATATATATGTATATATATGTATATATATGTATATATATGTATATATATATATATATATATATATATATATATATATATATATATATATATATATATATATATATGTCGTACCTAGTAGCCAGAACTCACTTCTCAGCCTACTATGCATGGCCCGATTTGCCTAATAAGCCTAGTTTTCATGAATTAATGTTTTTTCGACAACCTAACCTACCTAACCTAACGTTTTCGGCTACCTAACCTAACCTATAAAGATAGGTTAGGTTAGGTTAGGTAGGGTTGGTTAGGTTCGGTCATATATCTACGTTAATTTTAACTCCAATAAAAAAAAATTGACCTCATACATAATGAAATGAGTAGCTTTATCATTTCCTAAGAAAAAAATTAGAGAAAATATATTAATTCAGTAAAACTTGGCTTATTAGGCAAATCGGGCCTCGCATAGTAGGCTGAGAAGTGAGTTCTGGCTACTAGGTACGACATATATATATATATATATATATATATATAATTTATATATATAATTTATATATATTTGAGGAGCAGGTTTTCTCTAATTCACATGTCATTTACACGCTTCTGAATCGCCAACATATAGTGAAAGATACGACAATAATTACACTTACCGACGATCGTAGGAGGCTTGGTACACTTGGGGCTGTGTTTATTCGGGAGCTGAAACCAGTCATCAACATCCAGATGAATTCGACTTCTGGTATACAGCTGTTCGATGGTCCTCCATTGATCCAGAGTGATGACGCAAGATCTGGCGGACTGCTAGAAGCCGGAGTCAAGCAACAATCACCTCACCCTATCCTTTGGCGCCCCCTACGATGACGAGGGTTAGGTGTAACGTAAAGTGAGGTGTACCCTCACTTTACGATGAAGAGGGTTTGGTATAACGTAAAGTGAGGTGTACCCTCACTTTACGGTGAAGAGGGTTTGGTATAACGTAAAGTGAGGTGTACCCTCACTTTACGGTGAAGAGGGTTTGGTATAACGTAAAGTGAGGTGTACCCTCACTTTACGATGAAGAGGGTTTGGTATAACGTAAAGTGAGGTGTACCCTCTCTTATAAATGTCTAAATTTCTCCGTGTAATTACAAAATGGTGGTAATTATTTCCACGTTATCTTTCCACTGTTTTTACCCTCTATAATATAGTATCTTCAGGCAACCAAATTAGAAAGGTTAAATATCCCAAAAGGAATCCACAGGGAAATAGCAGTTATATAGACTACGTCTAGGTTACAGATGCAACTGAGAGATTGGTGAACCCCCGACAGAGAGTGCATCTTCTGCCACACTGTCACAGAAAAGCCATTACGTCACTATCTCCTGGAATGTGAAGCAACCAACGACCTTAGAAGAGCTTTAAGAGTCCCTGAATCTTGCAGTGGCCTCCCCGAAGCCATCAACACTGCCACTTTTCTGGTAAAAAAAAGGTGTCCAGCAGCTGGACACCCTCATAAAGACTGTCAAGCAGTATCCTCCCCCGCGATAGCTTGACGATTAAATGCGACCTCAGAATACTGAAAAGAATTACTGAACAAAAAATTGTACCACTTACGGGCTATTTATGCCCGTGCCACCTCTTGGGCGGCTTAATCTTTATCAATCAATCATCGTGTAATTACATTCACACACCACAAACATCAGTCATAGCAGAGCCTGAAACCTTGCCATAAAACATCCACTGCCATTGCGACCCGTTGAGTCGCAGAGTACACAATGCGACCCAAACGTGTAAAAGTTAGGGCTACCCCCCTTAAACGGTCATGCTTTTGGAAAAAGCGATATTCTAAATATCTTCAACGACGGGGCCGGCATCACACCCAATGACATTAATCAGGAAGGTGATGATATCGCGCTCTTCTTCACAAGTAGCGAGGACCTAGAAAAAGCACCACTTTTAAGGTGGTGCTTTTTCTCACAAAGCAAAGAGCTCCATCGCCGCGACACTTGCCCTACTCCGTACAAGATTTCCTCGTAGAGGCCACATCACCCAACTCCAATGACAGCACAGCCATATCAACTCGCAGCTAGACACAGACTAAGAAAAACGGAAGACCTAGAGTCCTTCGTTAACTTACCAGCTCTATAATTGGTATAACTTTCCCTCCGTCACCGATTCCACCCCCCCCCCCCCCGAAAAAAAAATCCATCCATTTACAGATCTCCTGTATCGGCTATTGGTAATGGATCTAAAGAGCCTCCACTTACAGGCTTTTCATGCCGATGCCACCTTTTGGGTTGCTTAATCTTTATCAATCAATTGTGTAATTACGGGCTCATTGTAACTCGTGCTACGTGGGACAAGGACATTTCGTTCTGAGCAGCTAAATCTAAAACATCATCAACCGTGTAAGCTCTGCACAGCTGAGTCAGTTCTAGAGTGTACTGAAGATGTCACATTGATAACGAAACTCTATTTTTACTGTTTTATGTAATGGCCAATAAAAATGGACAGAAGTCACATTATCGTGATATATCAATGAGATAATCCACAAGAGCTGTGGTGAGGATTCGAACCTATGTGCCGGGTATTCCCAGATGCACACTCTTAACGACTACCCCACGACATGGTCAAAAGAATTGCAACTTGGCTATTCCCGAGGCTTCCACTGAAGCCGAACCAGCGCATAGGTTCGAATCCTCATCACGGCTCCTGTGGATTTTCTCAATAAAAATGGAAAGATTAACTGATATAGTGTTAATTCACCCTCCAGATGGTAGAAGATATTTGCGTAGAATGGAAAATATCCAAAAGAAAATTAATGACACAATGCTGTTGGGTTTAATGACACACACACACACACACACACACACACACACACACACACACACACACACACACACACACACACACAAGGAACAAAACCAACGACAAACACGTCTGTATCTCAACTTAACCCTGGCCTCCTCCCGTGTCCAGCGAGTACAAGTGAGCTCCCCAAAAAACACTGCCATCCAAACACACTGCTCCAATGTGCTGGTGAATTCCACTTAAAATACTGGGACCACTAATTGCACCTGGGGTTTATCCAAATAAAATGATTACAACAATGCACCGAATTGTTAAAAGGCTGGTTTATCAATTAACTAGGAATAGCTTAGCCATTAACGGGGAGCTGGAGGAGGATGATGGAGGGGTTGGGAGCTTGAGTAGAGGTAGATGGGGAGGGGTTGGGAGCGTGAGTAGAGGTAGATGGGGAGGGGTTGGGAGCGTGAGTAGAGGTAGATGGGGAGGGGTTGGGAGCGTGAGTAGAGGTAGATGGGGAGGGGTTGGGAGCTTGAGTAGAGGTAGATGGCAAGGGGTTGGGAGCTTGAGTAGAGGTAGATGGCAAGGGGTTGGGAGCTTGAGTAGAGGTAGATGGCAAGGGGTTGGGAGCTTGAGTAGAGGTAGATGGCAAGGGGTTGGGAGCTTGTTGGGAGCTTGAGAGGTAGATGGGGAGGGGTTGGGAGCTTGTGTAGAGGTAGATGATGGAGGGGTTGTAGCGTGAGGGGTTGGGAGCGGTTGAGTAGAGGTAGATGGGGGGGTTGGGAGCGTGAGTAGAGGTAGATGGGGAGGGGTTGGGAGCGTGAGTAGAGGTAGATGGGGAGGGGTTGGGTGCTTGAGTAGAGGTAGATGGGGAGGGATAGTAGAGGTAGATGGGGAGGGATTGGGTGCTTGAGTAGAGGTAGATGGGGAGGGATTGGGTGCGTGAGTAGAGGTAGATGGGGAGGGGTTGGGAGCGTGAGTAGAGGTAGATGGGGAGGGATTGGGAGCGTGAGTAGAGGTAGATGGGGAGGGGTTGGGAGCGTGAGTAGAGGTAGATGGGGAGGGGTTGGGAGCGTGAGTAGAGGTAGATGGGGAGGGGTTGGGAGCGTGAGTAGAGGTAGATGGCGAGGGGTTGGGAGCTGGAGTAGAGGTAGATGGCGAGGGGTTGGGAGCGTGAGTAGAGGTAGATGGGGAGGGGTTGGGTGCTTGAGTAGAGGTAGATGGGGAGGAATTGGGGGAGGGGTGCTTGAGTAGAGGTAGATGGGGAGGGGTTGGGAGGGGTTGGGAGCTTGAGTAGAGGTAGATGGGGAGGGGTTGGGGAGCTTGAGTAGAGTAGAGGTAGAGTGAGGGGGGAGGGATTGGGTGTTGAGTGGGAAGCTACAAATATAGGTAAAAAGTAAGGTAAAGATAGGTAAAAAGGTACTTTCTACAGGTAAAAAGAGATAAGAGGTGAGGAAAGTTGGAGAATTGGGATGTAAATTTGAAAGCAAGTTAAGAATGGGGAGGATAAGGCTAGGTAAATGGGAAGAATGACTAGGTAAATAGGAAAGGTTACATGTAGGTAAATAGGCCATATAGCTAGATAAATGGGAAGAATATGGCTAGATAAATGGGAAAGGTATAAGGAAGGGACAAGGCAGGGAATTATCAGGGGGAAAGCGCCAAGCCATTACGACTATATAGCACTGGGAAGGGGTCAGGATAAGGATTTGGGATGGGACGGGGGGAAGGAATGGTGCCCAACCACTTGGACGGTCGGGGATTGAACGCCGACCTGAATGAAGTGAGACCGTCGCTCTACTGTCCATCCCAAGTGGTTTGGCGAAGGGACAAGGGGAGAGGCAATAGAGACGAGGTGAAAGGAAGGGACGAGGGGAGGTGAAAGGAAGGAAGGGACGAGGGGAGGTGAAAGGAAGGAAGGGACGAGGGGAGGTGAAAGGAAGGAAGGGACGAGGGGAGGTGAAAGGAAGGAAGGGACGAGGGGAGGTGAAAGGAAGGAAGGGACGAGGGGAGGTGAAAGGAAGGAAGGGACGAGGGGAGGGGGAAGGAAGGAAGGGACGAGGGGAGGTGAAAGGAAGGAAGGGACGAGGGGAGGTGAAAGGAAGGAAGGACGAGGGGAGGTGAAAGGAAGAGGGGAGGGGAGGTGGGGAAGGAAGGGACGAGGGGAGGTGAAAGGAAGGAAGGACGAGGGGAGGGGGAAGGAAGGAAGGAAGGACGAGGGGGGGGGGAAGGGACGAGGGGAGGGGGGAAGGGAAGGAATGAGGGCAGGGTTCATTGACACCACTTATTTAATTCCTTGACATCTGTTATGAGGAATAATTGATGTATCATTTTTAAAAGCCAGTTAAAAAGTAGATTCTTTTGTTACAAGTTTGAATGTGGGTACTCGGTGTAGGTGTTCACCTACTCTGTGTTTGCACAGAGTTTCTGGTCCTGGACAAAGAACCAGGCGGTTGCCTATTCCAAAGGGCCCCTCACCCCTAAATATGGCTGACTCCTGTCTGTCAGGTACTCTGTTACCATGTCAGTGGCATTCCACTTGCTTCCGCCTGCTTCATAAGTCTGCGTAGTAATCCCTTGAACAAAAAAGCCTTTGACACGTACCGTGTCAAAGGCTTTTTTTGGAGTCCAAAAATGCACGTTCAGCTCAGCCTTCTCTGCCATGCCTTATTTTCTCTACTTTATCATTGAATTCAATTAGGTTCATTAGGCACGATTTTCATTCTTTAAAGCCATGTTGGCGTATGTTTAAAGCCCCTAATCATCACTAGGTGTTTAACTAGCTTTATCCTTATCATTATTTCGAGTACTTTGCAGGGGATACTTGTCAGGTGACACTGGTCTGTAGTTAAGTGCCTCCCCTCTCTCTCTTGTATACTGGTACTGCATTTGCCGTCTTTCAGCAGCTGGCCAATTCTCTCCTAACAATTGAATCATTGAAGAGCAGTGTCGCTTCTTTTAACATTTTTGGTGATCCAGTGTCTGGTGTGGGTGTGTGTATTTACTATTTGATTGTGCCTGCAGGATCAAACTGTTAGCTCTTGGACCCTGCCTTTCTAAACATCGGTTGTGCAATGTATTTTGTGTGCGCGCATGCGTGCGTGTGTGAGGACCTATTTTCACTTTGTTTTCGTTAAGATTCACGCTCCCTAGCGTCTAGCAGTAGCACTAAGCTGCTTCCGGCAGTGAGGGGTTCGCTTTAGCCAAGAGTGACAAGAGAAGAGGGACGCGAGGCGCATGCTGAGTCCAGGTGTGTTAACGGTGATGGTTGGGTTCGCCGACCCCCATCCCTGCCTGGGTCAGGGCTCCAGTGGGACCTTCCTGGAGGAGGAGAATCTCTCCTGGGGGAGGAGAACTAGCACACAGCAAGAACTTTCTTTCTCTTTAACTTCACTCCGAAGGAAAAATCTCTTTGAAACAATCAAAGCACCGTCCATTTCATGTGTGGGGCTCATAAACATGCATTCTAGTAATCGAGCTCCTCGTCGGCTGGGACCCGCAGCTCCTCGTCGGCTGGGACCCGCAGCTCCTCGTCGGCTGGGACCCGCAGCTCCTCGTCGGCTGGGACCCGCAGCTCCTCGTCGGCTGGGACCCCGCAGCTCCTCGTCGGCTGGGACCCGCAGCTCCTCGTCGGCTGGGACCCGCAGCTCCTCGTCGGCTGGGACCCGCAGCTCCTCGTCGGCTGGGACCCGCAGCTCCTCGTCGGCTGGGACCCGCAGCTCCTCGTCGGCTGGGACCCGCAGCTCCTCGTCGGCTGGGACCCGCAGCTCCTCGTCGGCTGGGACCCGCAGCTCCTGGTCGGCTGGGACCCGCAGCTCCTGGTCGGCTGGGACCCGCAGCTCCTGGTCGGCTGGGACCCGCAGCTCCTGGTCGGCTGGGACCCGCAGCTCCTGGTCGGCTGGGACCCGCAGCTCCTGGTCGGCTGGGACCCAGAGCTCCTGGTCGGCTGGGACCCAGAGCTCCTGGTCGGCTAGCTGGGACCCAGAGCTCCTGGTCGGCTAGCTGGGACCCAGAGCTCCTGGTCGGCTGGGGACCCAGAGCTCCTGGTCGGCTGGGGACCCAGAGCTCCTGGTCGGCTGGGGACCCAGAGCTCCTGGTCGGCTAGCTGGGACCCAGAGCTCCTGGTCGGCTAGCTGGGACCCAGAGCTCCTGGTCGGCTAGCTGGGACCCAGAGCTCCTGGTCGGCTAGCTGGGACCCAGAGCTCCTGGTCGGCTGGGGACCCAGAGCTCCTGGTCGGCTGGGACCCAGAGCTCCTGGTCGGCTGGGACCCAGAGCTCCTGGTCGGCTGGGACCCAGAGCTCCTGGTCGGCTGGGACCCAGAGCTCCTGGTCGGCTGGGACCCAGAGCTCCTGGTCGGCTAGCTGGGACCCAGAGCTCCTGGTCGGCTGGCTGGGACCCAGAGCTCCTGGTCGGCTGGCTGGACCCAGAGCTCCTGGTCGGCTGGGACCCAGAGCTCCTGGTCGGCTGGGGACCCGCAGCTCCTGGTCGGCTGGGGACCCGCAGCTCCTGGTCGGCTGGGGACCCGCAGCTCCTGGTCGGCTGGGGACCCGCAGCTCCTGGTCGGCTGGGGACCCGCAGCTCCTGGTCGGCTGGGGACCCGCAGCTCCTGGTCGGCTGGGGACCCGCAGCTCCTGGTCGGCTGGGGACCCGCAGCTCCTGGTCGGCTGGGGACCCGCAGCTCCTGGTCGGCTGGGGACCCGCAGCTCCTGGTCGGCTGGGGACCCGCAGCTCCTGGTCGGCTGGGGACCCGCAGCTCCTGGTCGGCTGGGGACCCGCAGCTCCTGGTCGGCTGGGGACCCGCAGCTCCTGGTCGGCTGGGGACCCGCAGCTCCTGGTCGGCTGGGGACCCGCAGCTCCTGGTCGGCTGGGGACCCGCAGCTCCTGGTCGGCTGGGGACCCGCAGCTCCTGGTCGGCTGGGGACCCGCAGCTCCTGGTCGGCTGGGGACCCGCAGCTCCTGGTCGGCTGGGGACCCGCAGCTCCTGGTCGGCTGGGGACCCGCAGCTCCTGGTCGGCTGGGGACCCGCAGCTCCTGGTCGGCTGGGGACCCGCAGCTCCTGGTCGGCTGGGGACCCGCAGCTCCTGGTCGGCTGGGGACCCGCAGCTCCTGGTCGGCTGGGGACCCGCAGCTCCTGGTCGGCTGGGGACCCGCAGCTCCTGGTCGGCTGGGGACCCGCAGCTCCTGGTCGGCTGGGGACCCGCAGCTCCTGGTCGGCTGGGGACCCGCAGCTCCTGGTCGGCTGGGGACCCGCAGCTCCTGGTCGGCTGGGGACCCGCAGCTCCTGGTCGGCTGGGGACCCGCAGCTCCTGGTCGGCTGGGGACCCGCAGCTCCGGCTGGGGACCCGCAGCTCGGTCTGGGGACCCGCAGCTCCTGGTCGGCTGGGGACCCGCAGCTCCTGGTCGGCTGGGGACCCGCAGCTCCTGGTCGGCTGGGGACCCGCAGCTCCTGGTCGGCTGGGGACCCGCAGCTCCTGGGACCCGCAGCTCCTGGTCGGCTGGGGACCCGCAGCTCCTGGTCGGCTGGGGACCCGCAGCTCCTGGTCGGCTGGGGACCCAGCTCCTGGTCGGCTGGGGAGCTCCTGGTCGGCTGGGTCGGCTGGGGACCCGCAGCTCCGGCTGGTCGGCTGGGGACCCGCAGCTCCTGGTCGGCTGGGGACCCGCAGCTCCTGGTCGGCTGGGGACCCGCAGCTCCTGGTCGGCTGGGGACCCGCAGCTCCTGGTCGGCTGGGGACCCGCAGCTCCTGGTCGGCTGGGGGACCCGCAGCTCCTGGTCGGCTGGGGACCCGCAGCTCCTGGTCGGCTGGGGACCCGCAGCTCCTGGTCGGCTGGGGACCCGCAGCTCCTGGTCGGCTGGGGACCCGCAGCTCCTGGTCGGCTGGGGACCCGCAGCTCCTGGTCGGCTGGGGACCCGCAGCTCCTGGTCGGCTGGGGACCCGCAGCTCCTGGTCGGCTGGGGACCCGCAGCTCCTGGTCGGCTGGGGACCCGCAGCTCCTGGTCGGCTGGGGACCCGCAGCTCCTGGTCGGCTGGGGACCCGCAGCTCCTGGTCGGCTGGGGACCCGCAGCTCCTGGTCGGCTGGGGACCCGCAGCTCCTGGTCGGCTGGGGACCCGCAGCTCCTGGTCGGCTGGGGACCCGCAGCTCCTGGTCGGCTGGGGACCCGCAGCTCCTGGTCGGCTGGGGACCCGCAGCTCCTGGTCGGCTGGGACTCAGCTAGGAATAAGCCTAGGAATATTTGTTTTGTTTTGAACTTTATTTTTCCCGGACTATACAATTATTAGTAGAAAAAGTTGCTTACTGGTGGACCATCACTACCTATTGGTACGTTCCACCAAATAATTACTATAAGATCTGTCATTTCAGGAGGATGAGCCGAATCATGATTCGAGCCACGAGAGAGACTAACCTCCTCTCCTCCAGGGGCCGGTGAAGTACTCGTAAAAGAAATGACTTAATATTAAAATTACAAATATTTAATTTTGCTCGAAGGGTTAAATTATTTGTCAGCGTCACTTGTCTAGTGAGTGAACATGACGCTGGGATGTTCATCCTACCTCTTGTACCCAGATGTAGGTGGCACTCTCAAGGTAAGACTTTACAACAAGGGATTAGCAACTTAAATCCTTCAGGTTTGGGATATCTTGCGGGTGCAAGGTGAGGGAACCTGTGGAGAACAGTATCTATATTTGACAAAAAATGTTGACCTAGCTCAATGTGGGGTGGTTATACCACACTCTTTTATAATGTCTCTTAGATGGGCACAATCTCTCGGGTAGTGATCCAGACGATGCCCTTCACTCGTGCTGCAAGTTCTACAAATTCGCTCCTCGGCTGTTGTTTTCATCCCGAATCTCCATGGGTATTTGTATCCAAGACGAATTCTTGCAATTGCGTATTTCTTCCTTCCGCGACCTCCTTATTTGTTCATAATGATGGAGTTTATCTGCCACGATTGTATTGTACCAGCGTACAGATTCATTGACTTGCTCTTCTCCCCGCCTTTTCTCGGCTACCATGCCATGTTGATGTTGCTTAATGTTACCCCGATTTGTAAAATGTTCTTTGCGATGAAACATTCAATATGGTCTCCTTCAGCACCCACAGCAACCAGCACATCTACTCGGTCGTTTTCACAGATACCTAAATGATAGTAAATTCATAGGCACTTGATCATCCCTCCCTGGCTGGACAGCACCTTCCCTGTTCTCATGATTTCAGCTACAATCTCTCTTGTGTTTCAGATACTTTGTAGAGCCCCTCTAGACTCAGTGTTTTCTTGAGAGTCGTTGTAGTGAGGTCTACGACAATATTAATAGCAATCTTAACATTCAGTTTCTTGATCCTGTTTGTAATGTTAGAGGAACTTTGTTCTTGTAGATTCGATGTTTTGGTTTTTAGAACTCTTTTTTTTTTAAGAATTATTCTTATGGCTTCATTTTGTATGCTTTACAGATATTTTTGTCTTTTGATGGGTACGTGCATAACACTGGCGCAGCATAGTCTGTGACGGAGCGCACATATGCAGTGTACGTGGTGTTATGTACAGCAATAGAAGCTCGTAACCATTCCAGGAAATAGCTCTCAAGGGCCAGAGTCGGCGCTTTTACATGTTTCTTTGAGTTATCAAGCTCCTCTCTCTCTTGCCTTTGCTAGACAGTCACCCCAAGGTACCGATAGTGTTCAGCCGATTCAAGAACTTTATGATTAATTCGCAGGTTTTAGTTTTATCTTTTAATGGTAGTACGCTTTTGCCTTGCTTGTGGAGAGTTAAGCCAATTTCAGTACAGTTTCTAACAAGTTGAATGAACTGCTTCATCCTTAAAAGGGCGGAGACTTGTATCAGGACATCATTTGCATGTCCCACTTGTTATACTTCTTCCAGAAACTCTATATTTGCATTGGCATTCATTGTGCTTGAGGTAGCCATCCACTCCATCAAAGGTAGCTTTCAATCAAACTCAAATTTCCTCTCAGTGAGATAGTCTCCAATCCATTTCAGAAGTCTTCTCTTGGCACCCGTGCATGCAAGCTTATGCAAGATGGTAATCCCTTGTCCATTATCGAAAGCTTCAATGTCAACAAACACAGAATACTTGGCTCTTTGAAGGTTCTTTCACATGCTAGATACGAGACTGATAGGCCTGTACTTATCATGATCTTTGGGTTCCGGTATGGGGACAATTATCGCTAGTTTCCTTTGTGTGGTAAACACAGTATTTAAGTACGACTTATTGAACACATGGAGTAGAGGATTGTGCCTCTACTCCATCTGTATAGTGTATTGTCACACGTGACCCCATCTTTACCAGACGTAAAACTTTTATCTTTATTATAGCCCCACCCCGGGGGGAGCCGGTCGGCCGAGCGGACAGCACGTGGGACTTGTGATCCTGTGGTCCCGGGTTCGATCCCGGGCGCCGGCGAGAAACAATGGGCAGAGTTTCTTTCACCCTATGCCCCTGTTACCTAGCAGTAAAATAGGTACCTGGGTGTTAGTCAGCTGTCACGGGCTGCTTCCTGGGGGTGGAGGCCTGGTCGAGGACCGGGCCGCGGGGACACTAAAGCCCCGAAATCATCAAGATAACCTCAAGATAACCCCTGGGCACCTGACAGGCGAGAGGACAGCGCTTCGGATTTGTAGTCCTGAGGTTCCGGGTTCGATTCCCGGTGGAGACAGACAAAATGTTTCTTTCATCGTAATGCCTGTTACCTAGCAGTAAATAGTTAAACCTAGGAGTTAGACAGCAAAATGAGGCCTGTTCGAGGACCGGGCCGCGGGAACGCTAAGCCCCGAAATCATCTCAAGAGACAAGAAGATAACCCCATTACTTCCCGGGGTGCGGTTGGCTGTCAGTGTTCTTCACTGGATAGTGTCCTTGTTATCCTGATCCTGCTATCGTTATACCCTCCTCACTACATAGTGCTCTTGTTATCCTGATCCTGCTGTCGTTTTACCGTCCTCACAGGATAGTGACCATGTTATCCTGAGTCTACTGTCATTATGCTAACCTCATTGGATAGTACCTTTGTTATCCTTATTCTGTTGTCACTACCACAGGAGCTGTTCCCAACTTCTACAGTGAGGGAGGAGGATGACGAGGAGACACACACACACACACACACACACACACACACACACACACACACACACACACACACACACACACACACACACACACACACAGGCGTAACCCGCATATCGGTGGGTATACACTGAGAGTATACTTTAATCCTGGACTATGTTCACGACTAAAGTATACTGGTTGGTTGGTCAGTATGCTGTTGTGGTGGCCTTAATGACTCTCGAGAGGTTGATAGGTGTTTAAGTTCAACACCGTCTTAAGCTTAGTGATGCTGCCTCACCCAGGGAGGAGGATGCTGCCTCACCCAGGGAGGAGGATGCTGCCTCACCCAGGGAGGAGGATGCTGCCTCACCCAGGGAGGATGATGCAGCCTCACCCAGGGAGGATGATGCAGCCTCACCCAGGGAGGATGATGCAGCCTCACCCAGGGAGGATGATGCAGCCTCACCCAGGGAGGTGGATGCTGCCTCACCCAGGGAGGATGATGCAGCCTCACCCAGGGAGGTGGATGCTGCCTCACCCAGGGAGGAGGGTGCAGCCTCACCCAGGGAGGAGGGTGCAGCCTCACCCAGGGAGGAGGATGCTGCCTCACCCAGGGAGGAGGGTGCTGCCTCACCCAGGGAGGAGGATGCTGCCTCGCCCAGGGAGGAGGGTGCTGCCTCACCCAGGGAGGAGGGTGCTGCCTCACCCAGGGAGGATGATGCAGCCTCACCCAGGGAGGAGGGTGCTGCCTCACCCAGGGAGGAGGGTGCTGCCTCACCCAGGGAGGAGGATGCTGCCTCACCCAGGGAGGAGGGTGCTGCCTCACCCAGGGAGGATGATGCTGCCTCACCCAGGGAGGATGATGCAGCCTCACCCAGGGAGGTGGATGCTGCCTCACCCAGGGAGGATGATGCAGCCTCACCCAGGGAGGTGGATGCTGCCTCACCCCAGGGAGGATGATGCAGCCTCACCCAGGGAGGAGGGTGCTGCCTCACCCAGGGAGGAGGGTGCTGCCTCACCCAGGGAGGATGATGCTGCCTCACCCAGGGAGGATGATGCAGCCTCACCCAGGGAGGTGGATGCTGCCTCACCCAGGGAGGTGGATGCTGCCTCACCCCAGGGAGGATGATGCAGCCTCACCCAGGGAGGAGGGTGCTGCCTCACCCAGGGAGGATGATGCAGCCTCACCCAGGGAGGAGGGTGCTGCCTCACCCAGGGAGGAGGGTGCAGCCTCACCCAGGGAGGAGGGTGCTGCCTCACCCAGGGAGGAGGATGCAGCCTCACCCAGGGAGGAGGGTGCTGCCTCACCCAGGGAGGATGATGCAGCCTCACCCAGGGAGGGTGGTGCTGCCTCACCCAGGGAGGAGGATGCTGCCTCACCCAGGGAGGAGGGTGCTGCCTCACCCAGGGAGGAGGATGCAGCATCACTCCACTAACGTGTCAGTTCTTCAGCTTTAGTCATGCTCGGCTTCCTTTAACTTTCTGAATTTTTGGCCACACGTCTTGTAGATGTTTCTTTTGGTGAAACTAGTGAACTCAAGTCATTGTCTCTCCTTAATCTTCCCTTCCCTGGCTACTTGACGCACAGTTTGAAAAAGTTTAAGCTTTCTTCCAGTGGGATGTCTCCGAAACTCTTTACTGACATGTCGGACATCTTTATTGAGTTTCTATTTATGATCGTTTTTAAACCATTTAGTTTTTTTTTCTTTTGAAAGTTACTTCTGCAATCGGGAAAATGAGACAGCTCTTTGTTTGGTTATTTTAACCAAATGAATATACAAATTCATCTGTCATCAGGAATTTGGTATTTAGTGAACCAGTTGTCACTCAGCTTGTTTATAAAGTAGGACTTTTAGTCCTAGGAAAGTCTGCTGTAGGCCAAAGCAAGTCTGCTTTGAGGGATAGTCTCTTTCTTGGGTATTTCTCGTCTTTCATGTCGATGGTGGTAAGCACAAGGACTGTGTGCAGTTTTTTTTCTACCACAGACGTGGCCAGACATTTACAATGCTAACCAGCATATATACATTTTCCTCTGTCCTCCATGGACAGGGTTAGAGATCTGTTAAACATATAGTTCAAGGGTTTATTGAACACTCAACCACAGAAGGTGATTCGGTGCTTTTAAAATGCTAAGCTAACCTACATACGTAAATACATAGATACACAGATTTACGTATGTCCTACATAAAGTGTTAGATGTGTCTTTTACATAGTAACTGTGTGCAGTGTACGTGGTGGCAGCTCCTTCCTGCCCGTTTAGCAGCGGTGCTTATTCCAGTCTCCCTCTGAGGTATGTTGGCTGGTCATCCAACTCTACTGTACTCTAGAGGGTAGACTCTGACATTTTCACTTCCTAGGACATAATGGAATTGGTTCCTTCCATTATATTTTGGTTTATTACAGTTATCATCAAATAATAATAAATAATATAATTTATTTAGGAACAGTACATACATAGTTGCAGCGTTACAGTACAAACATTCTGTTAGATTTAAAAATAGAGGAAGTACATACAATACCTAAAGCCACTAGTACGCATAGCGTTTCGGGCAAAGAGTGAGTGGCTTGCATTAAGGTTACAGACCAGCATGGTAGGCTTGTCATTCACAAAGTCTGGTAATTTGTCAAGGTCAGGTTTACTATGTGGCATATGTTGATTGGTTATGTGCGATGTGTCACAGTTGATAAAGAAACGAGCGTGTATTAAGCACTTAAGCACTGAGGTGATTAAGATGCTTTTACAAGCTCAGGTTATATAGTTACATCACATACATATATTGTATGTGATGTAACATTACATGGTTAATCTTGGGTACAAATCCAATATACCAAGTGGTCTAGTATTCATATTGTAATTACACAGTTCAGCATACCTTAGCCCAGGAGGGCGAAAGTCAGTCAATATGGGACATTCTACAATATAATCTTAAAGAAAGTGCATGTTTTCTCTTTCACAAAGTTGACACATTGTGTACTCGACATTTAGGTTTTGAGAAAGCTGCCAGATACGTCTATATCCCAGGCGTATTCTGGCCACTATAACATCACATTGCCGAGTTCTTGCTCTGTTAGTTCCATATGTGAATGTCTCCTCACGATATCTATCATAATATTTAATGCTACAACTTTCAGGTCTTTGTGAATTTGTTAGGCAAGATTTTCATTAGATACGTGTTTGTGTTCTCTTTGTCACTGCTAATGAAACACCCATATCAATTTCTACTACTGGCTTTCTACAGGCTGTCTTTGCAAGCATATCAACAGTGTCATGCCTTGAGATGCCAACATGTGATGGTATCCAATGAAATTTAATCTCAAATCTGTTTTCTTTAGCAGCTAAAACATTCATTCGTATATCACTGACTATTTTCTGGGTGTCACTACTATGTGCGTTCAATGCCAGGAGTGCACTCTGCGAGTCACAGTATATAAGGCCACTGCCTTTGTCTTTTAAAAATTCAGTGGCAAGGTATATGCCTGCAAGTTCGGTTTGCGTTGTACTTGCCCAGTCATTGACGCGCTTCATTGCTGTATGTACGAGAGAAGATTGTTCAAATATATTACATGCACATCCGGTACATCGTCCACCTTCTTCTACAGAGCCGTCGGTATAGCACTGTTACACATCGTTACGCATACTCTGAGTACTCTCAGTGATACTTTTCAGTGTTACCTGTTTTAATGTAAATCTTCCATTTGACAAAACATGCTCGAATAGGGGGCGATAGATATTTTTTTTTAAAAGTTGTTCAATGTCAACCAATATTTTTTGACTAGTTGTATATGAAAAGGGCTGCAATTGTTCCAAGTTTCAGTACTGCAGCCTAAATAGAAAGGGAGATTTAATATTTTTTCAAGCGAATATTACACATTTTCAAGTGAGTTGAAACCTTTCACCTTTTCAGATATAATCATTCTATGACACTTTTCTGACACATTAGCATATAATAAAGGATCTGTAGGAGGGGATTTTCCAAAACATCTTTAGTTTTCCTAATACAAATAGTCAAAGTTCCCCCCAAAAAATTATGCAAATATATCATGTTTATTGCTATTTATAAAATCAATAAATAAACTTAGGAAAAAACGCTTCCTTCAGATTTTAGAGACATAAACTTTACATATAAGGTGTAAGTTTCATGTAAATTGAATAAAAATGAAAAGTACCAACTAGTTTGTTACTTGAAAAACAAGTCTTTAAAATATTAAAGTCTAAGGTGCTGCCATCTGTGGTTGAGGTTGACATCAATAAATTTCCTCCAAAATTGGCACCCTTACAGATAGGCTTACGTGCAGTCAGGTGTATAATTTCATGCAAATCGCCCGATAAATAAGAGTTTTTTTTTAACTAATTTTTTAATAAAACTAATTATAATTTTTTTTTTAATATATGCTATTGTTATAGCCGAGTCATAAACATGATTTCAGTTGACACTTTTGTTTGATAATCGTTTTTGACCATTTTGGAAAATTTTTGACACATAATTGAATATTTTTTTGCTGCTCCATTCCTATTTATGCTACGATGCTGAGACTTGGACCAGATGAAACCCATTTCATATACAACACGTCAAAAAAGTTTGATTGAAATCGAACTAGTTTTCATTTATTGCATATTTTGCCATATTTGGAACTAACAATACGCCATTCTAAAGCCGTTGATTCATTTCCTAAGTATAAATACATTCACAAAACTTTGACCAGTTTATTGTATTCAGGCAATTTAACTGTTCTGCGGTAGCCAGCATCAAAGCTAGATCTCGAACCTTTCATCTAAACTGTTTAAGGTTACAACTTCGTATTTGTATAAAGTTCACTGGCCTCATGACGTCATCCATGACATTATTTATTTGTGATGTTTTACTGCTAAACATTTCTCTCTTCGAAAAGCAAAGGAAATTGCGAAATTTGTGGTTGGTGTTCACAGATGTTCAAGAAATGTGTAAATATTTAATTCAAAATGATCTGCTGCCAGAAGTCTTAACCAAATATCCCCAGTTTGCTAACTGTAGGTAGTAACTGTGTGATTGTAACCTATCCACCGCTGCCCACTTTGGAGAGGGGGGGGGGAGGGAGGACGGTGTGCAGGATAAACATATCAATTGTGACTAAACTAACTAACGGTCACAGCTAACCGTTTTCCTTTCATTTATTAGCAAAATGAACATTTCTATCAATTTGCAAAACCACATCTGTATAGACATAATGCTTTTGATCAATAAACGTCAATATATAATATAACAATTATATAAATATAATGTCCTGTGTTACTAAGATAATCATCATATCTGTTCTTTTTATCGGCATCATTCCCACAAACTCTTCAGCTGCCAGTGTACATTCATCAACACCTCGTATACAAATTACGTGTTGTGCTGAGTCAGTTACATTTGTACTTTCGTCAATTTCATAACAACAATATGCAGCAAGTGACTTTCACTTTTGAGTTGTTAAAAACTCATCCTGTGGTTGACATAGAACCAAAAGAAACTGATTTCTACAGGATAGACAATCACAAAGTTCCTTCCGTCTCGGGCCCCAAAAGCGCCGCCCTTGGAATAGACACAACAGACAAAACAGTAATTGGCCAATATGTATGCAATACTTTAACTTAAACTGTGTTCTGCTCAAGGTTGTAGAAGCGAGTGGGTCACACGCTGCATAAGAGAAGGGCGGCCGCATACAGAAGGGTGGGGGGCATAAAGAAGGGGGGGGGGGCTGAATAGAGAAGGGTTGAGGGAGGCGCTGCATAGAGAATGGTGGAGGGAGGCGCTGCATAGAGAATGGTGGAGGGAGGCGCTGCATAGAGAATGGTGGAGGGAGGCGCATGTTTGATACTCCTAGATGATGTATTCTTAACTGAGCATTAACAGTGTGTCTTGAGATGCTTTCGGGGCTTAGCGTCCCCGCAGCCCGGTCCTCGATCAGGCCTCCTATTTGTTACACACTCCCAGGTAGCAGCTCGTACCAGCTGTCTAACTCCCAGGTACCTATTTACTGCAAGGTAACAGGGGCATCAGGGTGAAAGAAATTCTGCCCATTTGTTTCCGACTCCATCGGGGATCAAACCCGGAATCCCAGGACTACGAGTCCAAAGCGCTGTTGACTCAGCTGTCAGGCCCTCCTACGATGGTGACGGTAGTTGAGCTACGGGTCGTTAGTCCCGCGTCTCAACTAGTCTACAAGCTCTATCATAGCCTATTTAACTCTATCATAGGTATATTTGAGGCTGTATATGGAGTCTACCTCCAACACTTCTTAGCGCATCGGGGGATACACTGATTACTGTTTACTATTACCGTTTTTGGTAATTTATGAACTATGTTACTCGTTGTTCCTGAGACTCATTGGTAACTATGATGTTTAACACTCACATTTAAATTGATCACCAATAGTCCTGTTTATAGCTTGTCGTAGAAAACGTGCATATTTTCATTTTCAACCCATAAGACTGAGGGTTAGTCTAGACACGTCCGCTGTGAAGGAATCGCTGCTATGTTTTAATTGACGCTACAAACACATTTATAATGTACATAAGTGAACACTCAACAATGTTTTATAACTTGTTTTTATTTCAAAACACCTAAGATAATACTTAATGTACCTCCAGGAAATTATGCTAATATTGTCTTAACCAGAAACTAAAAGCATTCACATTTGCTCAGTAGTCGGCTAGTGGCTCTTCCACTCTCACATACACTCACTACAGTAATGAGTTTACAAAGTTATAGAATTGTATGCTAATCAAGTTTGGGTAAATGACCACCATTTATCGGGTACGATCTCTGCCAGAGATTGGCTGCCGGTCCCATGACAGTCATGGGTTATTACCAGTACCCAAGCTGGTCCCAACGGCCCGTAAACAACTGGAGCTTCTCTAGACTTGTTACCTAATAACTGATGATCGTGTCCGGATGTTGTTTTAAGAAGGTAACTGAACCTCGTGGTCCAGTTACCCACTATGGAGGGAGAACACTCACCCCCAGACACACGCTATACAACAGTGGTTCCCAACCCTTTGTCTTGTTATCCTTTTTCCAACCACGTTCTCACCTGTGGACCCCCTACAACCATATTCTCGCATGTGGACCCCTTCCCCATGCAACCACGTTCTCACCTGAGGACCCTCTACAACTAATATATATATATATATATATATATATATATATATATATATATATATATATATATATATATATATATATATATATATATATATATATGTCG
This sequence comes from Procambarus clarkii, assembly GCF_020424385.1. Lineage (NCBI taxonomy): Eukaryota > Metazoa > Arthropoda > Malacostraca > Decapoda > Cambaridae > Procambarus > Procambarus clarkii. The sequence goes on from NC_059656.1 coordinate 9,242,878, forward strand.
TACCTAATAGCCAGAACGCACTTCTCGGCCTACTATGCAAGGCCCGATTTGCCTAATAAGCCAAGTTTTCCTGAATTATTATATTTTCTCAATTTTTTTTCTTATGAGATGATAAAGCTATCCATTTCATTATGTATGAGGTCAATATTTTTTTATTGGAGTTAAAATTAACGTAGATATATGACCAAACCTAACCAACCCTACCTAACCTAACCTATCTTTTTAGGTTAGGTTAGGTTAGGTAGCCGAAAAAGTTAGGTTAGGTTTGGTTAGGTAGGTTAGGTAGTCGAAAAAACAATTAATTCATGAAAACTTGGCTTATTAGGCAAATCGGGCCTTGCATAGTAGGCAGAGAAGTGCGTTCTGGCTATTAGGTACGACATATATATATATATATATATATATATATATATATATATATATATATATATATATATATATATATATATATATATATATATATATTGGTGTATACTGGCAGCAGGTTTTCTTTTAAACATGTTTCATTGAATATGACCGCATATTCTATACTTATTATTTTCTGGTTTAGGGCTTCTATCCCTCTAACTATTTTCTTAGCATCAGGGCTTAATTGAAATAGGAGTTCTCCAAAACTCATTTTCGTACTTTTTAGGCGAAGAAAAGAAGTGATTTACTATAGTGTATTACACTTATTTATATAATTTGCACGACGTTTCGAACCTCCATGGTTCATTCTCAAGTGAACAGATCGTACAATACTAGTTGATTTTATACCCGCACTGGGTCAGGTGATAATACAATGAAGGTGAAAACATGGGGGGATACATAAGGGATAAAATGTGAGGTGAAACATAGAGGCTGCAGAAGGCTTATTGGCCCATACGAGGCATCTCCTATCTAAACAAAGATTAATCCAGTGTAATTGGCCTGTTATGTTGGACATTGTCTTCTGTGTTGGCATCGATATGTTCTTGTCTTGTCCTTACTCTCATGGTGGGTAGAGTAAATAGTTCCGTGATTTGGGTGTTCATGGTAGGTCGCTCTATTCTTATGTGAATTGCCTCAAGAATTTGTAATCTTCTTGCATCTAGGGTTTTGTCTATTATGCAAGTATTCTTGTTCAACATTTCTCTTGTTAGAGTAATGTCATGGGCTTGTCTCATGTGATCCCTAGGGGCACCAGATTGAAGATGGCATGTCAAACGCCTCGTCAGCTTGGTCGACGTCATACCTATGTACTTACATTGAAGGTTACATCCTTCGTGGGGGCAAGTGTACATGTATACAACGCTTGACTGCTGTAGAGGGTTCTCCGTCGGCTTCGGGCTGTTTTTGATAAGGAGTTCGGAAGTCTTCTTGGTTTTGTAGAATATTATCAGGTTTGTTTTGGTTAGGGGTAGTGCTTTTTACTCCTTTACGGATTATTTCTTTCATTATTCTTTCCTCTTTTATATGTTCACTGTGCATGGTTGATTTGTAATATAATTTTATTGGGGGTGTTGTGGTTTCTGTTCTAGGTTCTGAATTATACCAACGGTCCAAGTGTCTTCTTATAGCAGCGTTTATTTCCGCGTTGCTATATCCGTTGTTCACCAATACCTGAGTTACTCTTTCAAACTCTCTACTCACGTTGCTCCATTCAGAGCAGTGGGTAAGCGCTCGACGAATATAAGCATTGAGAACACTGGCTTTGTATCTTTGGGGGCACTCACTTCTACCGTTCAGGCATAATCCTATGTTGGTGGGCTTGGTATATACGTTGGTGCTTAAAGAGGTTCCTGTTTTTGTTATTAGTACATCCAGGAATGGCAGACTGTTATTTTCACTATTTTCATGTGTAAATCGGAGTACTGACTCTCTCTCTAGGTGTCTTTTTAGGTCAATTAGTTCATCTGAGTCTTTTACTATTACGAATATGTCATCTACATAACGGCAGTATACAGTTGGTTTTTGTCTGCTACTGAAGACCCTGTCTTCGATGGTTCCCATATAAAAATTAGCAAATAAAACTCCTAAGGGGGAGCCCATTGCTACTCCGTCTATTTGTAAATACATGTCTCCTTGTGGACTGATGAAAGGGGCTTCCTTTGTACATGCTTCGAGAAGACTTTTCAAGTGTGGCTCAGGTATGTCTAATTTGGGGTGCTCTCGTCTCTGTATACTCTGTCCAGTATCATTCCTATGGTTGTGTCGACTGGGACGTTGGTAAATAGGGATTCAACGTCCAGGGAAGCGATGATTCCATCGGGCTGGGTAGATTTGATCAATTCTAGGAAATCTGCTGATGATTGTAGACTAAACTTACTTGGAGTGTATGGAGTTAGGAGTTCATTGAGTTTCTTTGCCAGGTGATAAGTTGGGGTTGGTATTTGGCTGATTATAGGGCGTAGTGGGTTACCTGGTTTATGCGTCTTAACATTGCCGTAGGCATATCCTAAGCCATAGTCGCCTTGAAGTTTATGGAAATGCACACTACCTTTCTTTGCGTTGATTGCTGTAATTGTTTTGTTTACTTTCCGCTTAAGGTCTTCTACGGGGTTCCTCATTGCCGTATATATATATATATATATATATATATATATATATATATATATATATATATATATATATGTCGTACCTAGTAGCCAGAACTCACTTCTCAGCCTATTATGCAAGGCCCGATTTGCCTAATAAGCCAAGTTTTCCTGAATTAATATATTTTCTCTAATTTTTTTCTTATGAAATGATAAAGCTACCCATTTCATTTTGTATGAGGTCAATTTTTTTATTAGTTAAAATTAACGTAGATATATGATCGAACCTAACCAACCCTACCTAACCTAACCTAACCTATCTTTATAGGTTAGGTTAGGTTAGGTAGCCGAAAAAGTTAGGTTAGGTTAGGTAGGTTAGGTAGTCGAAAGACAATTAATTCAGGAAAACTTGGCTTATTAGGCAAATTTGGCCTTGCATAGAAAAACACGACAATGGGAAATATGGATAAATGTCACAGACAGATTCGATCATTGTTGCAAGTCAAACACTTCTTCAAATTCCTCTGATGTTGGACTAGTGCCCACGACGCATTCCCCCCTCTGAATCGCTACACTGAGGCGCTGGAATAAGAAACTTTTTGCTCTTTGGTCTTTTGTAGCGCCGACCAATTTGTCCCCCAATTCCTTCAGGAACTTCAATTCACATTTTCCCCACGAACCGAGGGTCTCCGAGCCGATCGAAACAAAGCTGTAGCAGTGTGCCAATTCTCTTTATTTAATAATTTTCTGCGATTCCCTGAAAGAAGCACCGCCACCCCCTTCACGTGTGCTGTAGTGGAGGTAGGTACTGGCCAGTGTGGCAGCGCACGTGTAGTCCCACACCACTTGCTTACCATCCTTCCAAGGTAGCAAGGTGACCCCATCTGGGCGCTTCTGAGGGTCGTTAGGTCTGAATAAGTGTGGTTCTCTTTGTGTTGGGCAGCGGGCTGTGGCGCGGCTTCTCTTGATGATGTCGTTGACTTCTTCATGTCTTGCAATCTTACCCTGTAATTTACGACATACCACATCATAACGACCATATTGGTCTGCCATCGCAGTTGCTCAAATGCACCTATGTTCTGTGAGAATGGGGGGCGGCAAGGCGAAGGGCAACTCCAATTAGCCGAAAAAGTTAGGTTAGGTAGTCGAAAAACAATTAATTCATGAAAACTTGGCTTATTAGGCAAATCGGGCCTTGCATAGTAGGCTGAAAAGTGCGTTCTGGCTACTAGGTATGACATATATATATATATATATATATATATATATATATATATATATATATATATATATATATATATATATATATATATATATATATATATTTAATGGAAATGTTCGTTTGTGCATAACCGCTAATCTTCTAAAGTTCTTCACCGATTGCTTGGAAATTTTTACACAACGTTCCATTCGTATCCGGCCAGGTTTTTATATACATACTATATAGATGTCACGTTTGTGACGGTAAAAAAAAACATGCTTTATCTGAAAAAAACTGTTTTCATGTGAGAGAAATCTTCGAAACCTCTTTACCAATTGCTTTGAAATTTTGACACAACGTTGCATTCAAATAGGCGCGTCCTTTTATATATCTACTATTTACATGCCTCTATATATATATATATATATATATATATATATATATATATATATATATATATATATTGTGACGGTAACGCGTTGGTGTTCGGCTGTTTAAGGCTAGGGGTATGGCCTCGTCACATAGTTATAAAAAAAAATAGAAAAACTGGAACTTCGTCTGTGGTAAGGTAAGGAGAAGACACACAAAACACAAGTAAAACTTTAACAATGAAATTTTAATTACGTTAAATAAATCAAAACATGAAAATAATGCACAAACAAATATGTATAATAAAATCAATGAATCAAAATAATAAGAATACTTAAATGACACAATGAAAGTTACGTTAAGGCAAAATAACAAGAAGTGCAACACAAAAGTTAAGTGGGAGGTGCTGGAATATTGGCTTAAAGCCACCACCTCTCTCAGTACACGCTAACGTCTAGCTGGGAGGAGTGCTGGCTACGAAAGCACGGAACATTCTGAGGACTGATGTTGGGGCGACCCCAGACATCAGGTAGTATTGGGGGCGAGTGCAGGTGCAGCCAGACCGGCGACCAATCAGCGGAGCCGTAGCGATCAACGGGTAGTTTGGTGGTTGGAGTTCGAACAGGTGGCTGGTTGCATACGTTTCTGCTCACCCTGGCAAGCCTTGCTGGTGTTTGTTGTCGTTGTTGGACATTTCTTCCATAGTCTTTTATATAGTTGTGAAGACGTAATTATGGAGGGAAGAGCAGGCTCAATCTCTTGAAGGAGATTATCGTCACAACTCTCCCCCGAAGCCTGCGGTTCTGGAAGAAGTACGTCGTTATGTGGTGGAGTAATGGATGGAGTTGCTTCTACTTCATAAACTCTGGAGAGATCATGGGCTAAGATGTTGTCAGACTCTTGGTATAGCGTGTCTCCAGGTTGAATTTCTGCAGTTAGCAAGCCCATAGTAGAAGACGTTGAGATGAGAAGTGGGCGTGCTGCAGGAGGTGTAGGGTGGTGTGGTCCGTATTGATGGTGGACCGAGCACTTTTCAGGTGTGGAGTGAAGTGCTGAAGCTTCAGGATGAGGAAGAGTAGCTCCTTGCCAATTGTTCCGTCGTTCCTTGTAGCAGTAGTCGCTGACAGGTGTATTCTTCTCGCCTCGTTGCTGCATCACGACACCACCATCGTCGGTACCATTGGCGTCGACATGGAGGATGAAGGGCTTATCTGACGAGGTGAGAGTGGAATTAGAAGAGGGCATAGGAGCACGATTATTATCCTGAAAGCATTTGGGAAGATCATTAAGGATTTTGGAATTAGAAAGCGCCGACTCCTTGTCAGTGCTTTCGGGAGAAGAAGCTGGGATGGTCTCACTGTGGATGTAGGGTTCTGTGAAGGTAGAATAATTAATCAAGACAGTGGGAGGAGTACCATTATATTGCTTCAGGAGGTTGACGTGGCACAGCTGGGTCTTCCGCCGCCTATCTGGAGTCTCTATGACGTATGTGTTGTTGCTTCTGCACTCTTTGACGCAGTAGGGTCCTGAAAATCTGTTTTGTAAAGGTGAACCTGGGATAGGGAAATAAGCAAGGACGAAGTCTCCCGGCTTGAATTTTCTTACTTTGCTGGTCTGGTCGTAATGAGTCTTCATTCTCACCTGGGCTTTCAATAGATTATCATGGGCAAAGCGGTGGACTCTCTCTAGAATGTGTTGAAGGTTTTGAAGAAACTGGGGCACATTCTGATGCTCACTGAAGGTGGCATCTCTGAGAGAGTCTTTGAAAGCCTTAAGGGGAGTACGGCACTTACGGCCGTAGAGCATCTCATAAGGAGATACTCCTAGGGACTCATTGGGGAGACTTCTGAAAATACACATTATTAGGTCAATCTGCTTATCCCAATCCTTTGAGGTTTCACTACAAAACTTTTTCAAGAGTGCTTTGATGGTCTGATGACTACGTTCAAGAGAACCCTGTGAAGCAGGATGATAGGGGCTGGACAATACCTGTTTGATGTTGAACTCCTCCAGTGTCCTTTTGAAGAGATCACTGGTGAAGTTGGTGCCACAGTCACTTTGAATCTCCCTGGGAAATCCGTATTGAGTGAAGATCTTCAGTAGATGTTTGATAACCGTAGCAGCCGTGATGTTCTTCACTGGAACTGCTATGGGAAATCTGGTGGTAGGACACAGGATGGTTAGGATGTAGGCGTTACCTGAACTGGTCCGAGGTAAAGGACCAACACAGTCTATTATGAGTCTGTGGAAAGGTTCCGCAGGCACCTGTATGGGAATCAGTGGTGCTCTGGGAATGGAGACGTTCGGTTTGCCTGCCATCTGACATGTATGACACTGTTTTACGTACTGTTTGACGTTGTTTACCATACCTGGCCAGTAGTAGTCTTGACGAATCCCATGGTAAGTCTTGTTGAAGCCGTAGTGGGAGAATGCTCCATGGGCCAGGTGTAGAATAGTGGGCCGCAGGCTGGTGGGAATCACAAGTTGTTCGGTGTTGGCCCAATCGTCCTCCTCCTTCAGTTTACTGGGTCTATATCTGCGGTAGAGCAAGTCGTTCTCTAGGAAGAACCCAGGAATACTGTCGGGTTGAGTCTCAGCCTGGAAAAACAATGGTGTTAAAGTAAGATCTTCCCTCTGCAACTTACGGAACTCCAACTTGGTCAGATGCGGGGGTAGTTTCTGAGGGTCTTGAGGGACAGCGGTAGCAGTAGAGTCAGCTGGCTGTGGACGTGCGGCTTGTGCACGGGTGGTCACGAGAACCGGAGGAGAAACATCATCACTCTCTTGAACCTCTGCTGGAACATACTCAAGAATAGGGTTACTTGGCACAGAGTTACACACCTGGGGTTTGTCCATGACGATCAGGTTGGTTGGTTGCAGGTCTTCTGCCAAGTCGTTGCCTAGGAGAAGTTGCACTCCAGGCATGGGAAAAGGCTTTTCCCTGACGGCGACTTGGACTTCCCCGTTCACGTAGGGACAATCCAGGTGGACTCTGGCGAGAGGGTATGGAGTAGTAGCAGTGAGGTCAGTGATGAAGACCGTTTCCCCGGTGTAGACTATGTTGGGCACAGCCGACTTCAAGATGATCGATTGTAGAGCCGCTGTGTCCCTCAAGATCTTCAATTTGAAACGTCCCTCCGGATTTGAACCGTTGGCAGAGACAGTTCCAGTATACAGGTGGTTACTGAAAAGAGAAAGATCATTAACATCAACACCAACATTCATCACAGGCTTACCGGACTTAGGAGGAGTTGGTTTGGGTCGTTGTTGGTCAGTGGTTCCCTTGTATTGAGACTTACCACACTTGTCTATGGTATGTCCATAGAGTCTACAATACTTGCAGTACAGTTGTGAACCAGCTTGATCGGGGCTCACCTTCTCGTAACTGTACCACGACTTCTTACTGGAGGATGGTTCAGGTGTCAGCCGGTGGATGAGGCTGTAAGTGTCAGCCGACTTAGCACACTTCAGGTAGTCGGTTTCTTCTTTATCTGCTAAGTAGAGGCGGACAGGAGGCGGCACACGTCTCAAGAATTCTTCAACAAGCATCAGGTTGACGAGTTCTGTAAAAGTAGAGACATGTGCTGCTTCCAGCCATTTCATGAAATACCTCCGTTTCGTGTTAGCAAACTCAAGGAAGGTAGTGGTACTTGCCTTCAGGTGGTCACGGAATTTCCTTCTATAACTTTCAGTGGAAAGTAGGTAGGCGTCCAACACTGCTTGTTTCAGAGTGTAGTAGTCATTCTCAGACGCCAAAGTACTGAGTGTGACTGCAGCTCTACCTGTAAGATGGACTCTGAGAAGTGTGGCCCATTGGTTGACAGGCCAACTGAGTTGATTAGCAAGGGTTTCAAAGGTGGTGAAAAAAACATCAACTTCTGCTTCTACAAAGGATGGCATTAACTTACTTGCATGTGATATATTAAAACTGACGGGAAGATTGGCAGTAGCTTGCTGGCGTTGAGTGAAGTGGGAAGTTTCCAAGGCGATTTCACGTTGACGACACTCTAGAGCTAGAGTTGCTTGTTGCTTGTCATGTTCGCGTTGTATTTCCAACTCGCGTTGTTTTGTTTCAAGCTGTACTCTCTCACGTTCATGGAGCAAGGCGACCTCACGTTCGTGGAGGGCGAGTCCACGTTCGTGTTCTTCTCTCCTCAAGGCAGCCTCGCGTTCTTGTTCT
>NC_059656.1:9256122-9271122 GCF_020424385.1 Procambarus clarkii
GAAACAAAATTTTGAAAATAACGAAAATCACTCGGCCTATTAGGTTAGGCAAATCAATCCTTGCATAGTAGGCTAAGAAGTGCGTTCTGGCTACTAGGTACATAATATATATATATATATATATATATATATATATATATATATATATATATATATATATATAATCTCAGTTCTAATGATATTAGAATTATAAATAAAATAATAATTAGAATGTAATTATTAAGGGCTTAAGAGACAATTAGGTTATAATTATTTAAGCGCCTCACTAGGCAAGCGTCGCTGTGAGCTCGGGTTATACGTTATTCTGTATTACTGGAAAATAATATTAATTTAATACACACTTTTGATTAATAATGTATACACATGACCGTCAATAATCACTCTCAATAATACGAGTTAATAAAATTATATCATGAGAGGACTAATTATACAAATACTGTAATATATTCAGGAATGACAATTTCAATCTCTTAGTCCTTCAGAGAGTTAAAAATAGCAATTATATGTAAGTTATTATGAACGCTTCGTCAATTGATAACAAATGGGACAGCATTTCGTAGCAAATTATGATCTTACGAGAGGTGTATCACTTATGTTCATGGGAATGACAAACATCATTTCTGCATTGATTGGTAGTTTTCCTACAGTGGTGTTCCATATATATATATATATAATATATAATATATAATATATATATATAATATATAATATATAATATATATATATATATATATATAATATATGTATATAATATCCCTGACGAGTTCGTCAGGGAACTTCCTGAATTTCGCTGTAATTACCCTCTCGAAGGAGCAAATCACCATGATTTAAATCTGGATGCGAGTTGCTACGTTATGTCCAGTTTAAGATGACCTGGAAGGTGGAGTTGGAGATCCTGCTGGACGACGTATTCTCTCTTGAGACACAGTGGAAGATCACCATCAAGGATACATTACCAGCTGAGAGTCTGGCGGAGTGAAGACAGACTCGAGGCGACCACACAACTCCAAATTGTCTCATGAACTTAATAAAGCGGCAGTTTAGAACCTTCGTGAAAATAAGCTAGTTGATAGAAAAGGCGATTATTCGCCAGTGATATTATAAAAAAGGATGGATGTACTGAAAAAATAAACATTAACTCCGATTAAACTAAATTCAAAAAGTATCACGAGGATATCATTGGCAAGCGATGAGTCACAATAACGTGGCTAAAGTATGTTGACCAGACCACACACTAGAAGGTGAAGGGACGACGACGTTTCGGTCCGTCCTGGACCATTCTCAAGTTGATGACAATCGACTTGAGAATGGTCCAGGATGGACCGAAACGTCGTCGTCCCTTCACCTTCTAGTGTGTGTTCTGGTCAACATATCATTGTCAAGTTGAAAGCAAAGGTTAACAGATTGGTTGAAACTCATTTGTCAAAGGTCGGGAGTTCACCTGCCGAAAACTGCTAGAGTACAAGCCTGTATAGGTCTGTTAAGACCTAAACCTGGAAACCCACTTGCACACACCATCATTCCACACCCACGTACAGACTGGCAAAGCCACTTAACACTATGCTGACTCTCACATGTAATGTGCTTTCATTGATGTATAACCTTGTATAGCCGTGGCCCTACGTACCTTCCTACCTTCGGGGGACCTTGTATAGGACCCTATGGTGCATAACCTTGTATAAATCTAGCCTTGTGGTGTATAGCTTATTATTCTGTACAGAAATTAATTCGGTATACACCATCGTGCATAAAGTTATGAACATAATTAATTAAAAATTACGTTATTCCATTCCAAAGAGCCGTAATTGCAAGCACCATTCATTAATAACACGCCTCGTATGCAAACAGCTTTCATATAATGTTGCACTGAATACAAAATGTTGTCAGAGCCCATCAAAAATCCCCTCCCCCCAATATATATATATATATATATATATATATATATATATATATATATATATATATATATATATATATATATATATATATATATATATTAAAATAAATAACAAAAGTGTTTCTTGCGTTTAAATTTGACATTTAATACATTAAGTCTTACTGGAAGAAAATTGTAATAGGCGTAGTGATTACGATCTTGCAGCACGGTGGAAGATCTCCCAGTAGAGGAGAGTTTCCCGTATGGAGGCAGTCCTTCCAGCGCTGAGGAAGATCTCCCAGTAGAGGAGAGTTTCCCGTATGGAGGCAGTCCTTCCAGCGCTGAGGAAGATCTCCCAGTAGAGGAGAGTTTCCCGTATGGAGGCAGTCCTTCCAGCGCTGAGGAAGATCTCCCAGTAGAGGAGAGTTTCCCGTATGGAGGCAGTCCTTCCAGCGCTGAGGAAGATCTCCCAGTAGAGGAGAGTTTCCCGTATGGAGGCAGTCCTTCCAGCTCTGAGGAAGATCTCCCAGTAGAGGAGAGTTTCCCGTATGGAGGCAGTCCTTCCAGCGCTGAGGAAGAGAGCTACACAATGACAGTGAAACAGTGACATATAAGGTGAACAAATCCTCAAGCGGGCGTGATGAGGGTTCGAACGTAGGTTCGGTTCACCTGAGGTTCGAACCCTCATCACGACCCTTGTGGATTTGTTTATTTGATGTATTTCTATTGTGATTTCTGTGTGTAGTGACATGTAAGTGTATGCAGGAGCCACTACTGAAATAGGAGGGAGCTAGGTCAGGCAGGCGTAGAGGAAGGCAGGCAGGCGTAGAGGAAGGCAGGCAGGCGTGGAGGAAGGCAGGCGTAAAGGCAGGCAGGCGTAAAGGCAGGCAGGCGTAAAGGCAGGCAGGCGTAAAGGCAGGCAGGCGTAAGGGCAAGCAGGCGGGAAGGTACTAAGGAGGGAAGACATCCCTAGCGTCCATTTACACCCAATTTGCAAGCTCAGCCAAAGTCTAAAACGTAATTAAAGAAAGTCAAAGGTCGGTTATCCCCCCCCCCCTCCTCCCGCCCTTTTATAGTAACGATAAGGTGGCGTGGGCCGGAGGCCGCCCACTACAGTATACACAGTCAAGGCTCACTTAAGGTACCTGGCCGGAAAATTGGAAGTTGGAGTTTACAGCGGCATTATAGACAGCTAATGTCAGGTATTTCACGCGCATTTACAGCGAAAAAATGCTCCTGCAGTCAATGAGGATTTTAAATCGTGTCTCCACTATTGAGAGAGAGAGAGAGAGAGGGCAGGGTGGGGGGTGGGGGGTAGGAATAACCCTAGCCTCCATTTTCTAATTATTTCCGCTCTTCCCGGCAAAACTCAATGTTCTAAATTCCTGTCCATTTACTCTTTATACCTAACCCAAAAAAGTATTTTAGTTTTTCACCTATATTTTTTGTCCCTACAGTGACCTCGCTCGGGTGCTGAGAGCAGCAACACGGAATATCGCCTTAACGCCCAAGGTAAGTAAGGACCATTCTTAAGGGTGCATTGTTACACTACACACTCGCTTACACGCCACCCACTTCACAAAAAGGAAAAGATTAAACTGGCGTCGTATATTGATAGATTGATTGATTGGAGTTGACGGCAAAAGAAAGTTTGCAATTATTTTCTCGAATTGATGCTTGGGCGATAAATACCTTTAGGAATGTTAGCATTTGAAAGATTCGAGGAGGTGTTTGGGCTACAAGCTGTTCCAACTAGGCCACCTGTGTCTTATTTTACGAGTTATTAGTAAGTGGCCAAAATACAAACAGTTAGATGGAACGGTTTCACGTGGTCTCTTGTAGCTAAAGACAGCATGAGTTTTTTTGTTTAGTATATTCATAGAGTTCAGTATATCTCGATCCATGGATGGTCAGCAGTCAGTATTTAGTCAGTCAGTAAAATTTAATGTTAAATTGAATGCATGTTTTCTCTTTTACAAAGTTGACACATTGTGTATTCCACACTTTCACAAAGTTGACACATTGTGTATTCCACACTTTCACAAAGTTGACACATTGTGTATTCCACACTTTCACAAAGTTGACACATTGTGTATTCCACACTTTCACAAAGTTGACACATTGTGTATTCCACACTTTCACAAAGTTGACACATTGTGTATTCCACACTTTCACAAAGTTGACACATTGTGTATTCCACACTTTCACAAGGTTGACACATTGTGTATTCCACACTTTCACAAGGTTGACACATTGTGTATTCCACACTTTCACAAGGTTGACGCATTGTGTATTCCACACTTTCACAAGGTTGACGCATTGTGTATTCCACACTTTCACAAGGTTGACGCATTGTGTATTCCACACTTTCACAAGGTTGGCACATTGTGTATTCCACACTTTCACAAGGTTGGCACATTGTGTATTCCACACTTTCACAAGGTTGGCACATTGTGTATTCCACACTTTCACAAGGTTGGCACATTGTGTATTCCACACTTTCACAAGGTTGGCACATTGTGTATTCCACACTTTCACAAGGTTGGCACATGGTGTATTCCACACTTTCACAAGGTTGGCACATGGTGTATTCCACACTTTCACAAAGTGGACACATGGTGTATTCGACATTCGAGTGTTGAGCAGCGTTCTATAACAAACATTAACGCTAATGATGCTTCTTTACCTGTGTACGGGATGAAGATACTGATATCATCTCTATGTGAAATAAGGTCAGAAGAGCCTACTTGCACACAAGACGGGTCGCGAGAAGATTGTAAAGCTTACCTAACCTTACCCAACCCAACCCAACCTAACTTAACCTAACCTAACCTAACCTTACCCATACCAATCTTTCCTTACCCAGCCTAACCTTACCCAGCCTAACCTTACCCAGCCTAACCTTACCCAGCCTAACCTTACCCAGCCTAACCTTACCCAGCCTAACCTTATCCAACCTAACCTTATCCAACCTAACCTTATTCAACCTAACCTTATCCAACCTAACTCAACCCAACCTTACCTTATCCAACCCAACCTTACCTTATCCAACCCAACCTTACCTTATCCAACCCAACCTTACCTTATCCAACCCAACCTTACCTTATCCAACCCAACCTAACCTTATCCAACCTAACTCAACCCAGCCTTACCTTATCCAACCTAACTCAACCCAGCCTTACCTTATCCAACCCAACCTTACCTTATCCAACCCAACCTTACCTTATCCAACCCAACCAAACCTTACCTTATCCAACCTGATTCAACCCAACCCAACCTTATGCAACCTTAACCTAACCTTATCCAATCCAACCCAACCCAACCTTACCCAACCCAACCTTACCCAAAGCAACCTAACCTTACCCAACCCAACCTTACCCAACCCAACCTTACCCAAAGCAACCTAACCTTACTCATCCCAACCTTAACCTCATCCCTAACTAAACCAATCTAACCTTACCCAATCTAACCCAACCCAGCTCTACCCAACCTAATCCAACATAAACTACCCTAAACCACACAATATACATCCTAACCTATATTAATCCATCATAATATAATATAAACGGTTTTAACAGACAGAAAACGAGCTTTGTCGAATCATCTTGAGCAATGTTTGATAACTCGAAGAATATACTGTCCGCCAGTGGATATGACTATGAACATACTGCCTCTCCGTGGCTCAACATACCATCCCTCTAGGGACATACCACCACCAACATACTACCCGTCTAGGGATATACCACCACCAACATACTACCCCGTCAACCCCCAATCACGGGACGCCAAAGCATCAAAGTAGAGTGTCTGCGGCTGGAGTACAAAAGACAACGCCGGTAGAAATTCTGCAGAAGCCAGATTCACCACAACCTTAAACGTTGTCTCCCGTGTTTTATATATATATATATATATATATATATATATATATATATATATATATATATATTTCGGTCGTGATGGTCAAGTGGATTAAGGCGTCTTGTACATACCAGTTGCGTTGCTCCTGGGAGTATGGGTTCGAGTCACTTCTGGGGTGTGAGTTTTCAGTTGCATATTGTCCTGGGGACCATTCAGGCTTGTTCGCATATATATATATATATATATATATATATATATATATGTATATGTATATGTATATATATATATATATATATATATATATATATATATATATTTTATCCCTCGCCGCCTATATATCCCTCACAACCCAGCTTCACAACCTCCCCCCCCCCCCCGGCCCCACCTCTGGCCTTCTCTCACAACCTCCCTCCCCCCCCCCCCCCGCCCCCCCACCTCTGGCCTTCTCACACAACCTGGATCCCGTGTCTCCAATGACCGTGGGCTCTGTGGAATACAAGTACATTAACACAACGTATAATACCAGTCTTCTTCTTCTTTGTTATGTGCAGTTTGCAGGAAGGGTTCAATATCAGTTTATATACGGGCTGACACCAACCCCCGTTGTCCATGGTAGGCTAACATTACTACTGTGTTCACTCTCTCACAACACTGCTCTGTGTTCACTCTCTCAGACAACACTGCTCTGTGTTCACTCTCTCAGACAACACTGCTCTGTGTTCACTCTCTCAGACAACACTGCTCTGTGTTCACTCTCTCAGACAACACTGCTCTGTGTTCACTCTCTCAGACAACACTACTGTTTTCACTCTCACAGACAACACTACTGTGTTCACTCTCACAGACAACATAGCCCTGTACTCACTCTTACAGAGAACGTGACTGTGGAGTAATTCACACTACATGTAGCGATTCCTTTCCCAAATTGTCTGTGTTCTCAAAGAAAACCAGTGACTTATTCCGTAAGAAATAGCCTCCATTGATCACTTATACTATGATGTACCTCATGACATAAACAACAGTGTAATTCCAAGCCTTTCTTACCAAAACCTGACAAAGCCCCACAAACACGGGGTGATGAGTGGACTGTCAATACCCTCAGTGTTGAGCACCAACACCGAGGATGACATAAAACATGCCAGGGTAACAAGAAAGTGACCTCCCCCCCCCCCCCCGTCCCCCTCCCAGTTCACCCGAGACGCTCAGTTGGACGAGACACACAAATAAATATTGACATAGGACCTGTAGATAAGCCAGAGACACGTTTGGGTTTGGTGTACTCGTAACACTTACACTAGCTGTGAGGGTGATGTACACCAGCCTCACACGCTTCACACCAGCCTCACACGCTTCACACCAGCCTCACACGCTTCACACCAGCCTCACACGCTTCACACCAGCCTCACACGCTTCACACCAGCCTCACACGCTTCACACCAGCCTCACACCAGCCTCACACCAGCCTCACACCAGCCTCACACCAGCCTCACACCAGCCTCACACCAGCCTCACACCAGCCTCACACTAGCCTCACACCCTTCACACCAGCCTCACACCAGCCTCACACCACCTTCACACCAGCCTCACACCACCTTCACACCAGCCTCACACCACCTTCACACCAGCCTCACACCACCTTCACACCAGCCTCACACCACCTTCACACCAGCCTCACACCACCTTCACACCAGCCTCACACCACCTTCACACCAGCCTCACACCACCTTCACACCAGCCTCACACCAGCCTCACACCACCTTCACACCAGCCTCACACCACCTTCACACCAGCCTCACACCACCTTCACACCACCTTCACACCAGCCTCACACCACCTTCACACCAGCCTCACACCACCTTCACACCAGCCTCACACCACCTTCACACCAGCCTCACACCACCTTCACACCAGCCTCACACCACCTTCACACCAGCCTCACACCACCTTCACACCAGCCTCACACCACCTTCACACCAGCCTCACACCACCTTCACACCAGCCTCACACCACCTTCACACCAGCCTCACACCACCTTCACACCAGCCTCACACCACCTTCACACCAGCCTCACACCACCTTCACACCAGCCTCACACCACCCTCACACCAGCCTCACACCACCTTCACACCAGCCTCACACCACCATCACACCACCTTCACACCAGCCTCACACCACCTTCACACCAGCCTCACACCACCTTCACACCAGCCACACACCACCTTCACACCAGCCTCACACCACCTTCACACCAGCCTCACACCACCTTCACACCAGCCTCACACCACCTTCACACCAGCCTCACACCACCTTCACACCAGCCTCACACCACCTTCACACCAGCCTCACACCAGCCTCACACCACCCCCACACCAGCCTCACACCACCCCTCACAACACCCCCACAACACCCCTCACAACACCCCTCACAACACCCCTCACAACACCCCTCACAACACCCCCACAACACCCCTCACAACACCCCTCACAACACCCCTCACAACACCCCCACAACACCCCTCACAACACCCCTCACAACACCCCCACAACACCCCTCACAACACCCCTCACAACACCCCCCACAACACCCCCCACAACACCCCCCACAACACCCCCCACAACACCCCCCACAACACCCCCCACAACACCCCCACAACACCCCCACAACACCCCCACACCAGCCCCACACCCCCACACCACCCGCACAACACCCCCACACCAGCCCCACACCCCCACAACACCCCCCACAACACCCCCACAACACCCCCCACAACACCCCCCACAACACCCCCACAACACCCCCACAACACCCCCACACCAGCCTCACAACACCCCCCACAACACCCCCCACAACACCCCCACAACACCCCCACAACACCCCCACACCACCCTCACCTCAGCTTGGCAGGGAAATAATAGAGCGCGGCAGTAAAAAGTAGAGGAGCGCTTCACAAATGCAAAAGAACACGCTGGCCATTTACCTCACACGGCCACAATGCGGCTGCTTGTGACAGTTCACCATTAAATATTAAACAAGAGCTTCACTCTAGCCATTACGATATATCGAGTGAAATTATGCATGAAATAGTTACGACTTGTACACTGACCTGGACGCTCTCGCAAGACTGTGTTACGCCTTGGCGTAACGTCCGTCATTGTCAGGTGCAGTGACGGGATAGAAGTTTAAACAAATAACACTTTGTTTTAAATAAATCAAATATTAAGTACATAGCAGAAGTCATTAAGTAGGATGAACAAAAAGGTACTTTGTGGAAATGGGTCAATAAAAGTATTTGATGGCAGGAAAACTGTTTGGGTAAAAAGAACAAGACTGGACACAAACTTCAACATAACACCTTAATGGTGTTATGTTGAACATAACACATTATAATAACACAAATAATCTGTTATTATAATCATAATAACATTACACAAACACAGATTATTTCTCACTGCTCTCTGCAACAGAGAGCAGTGGTCACTAGCAGAACAGATTTAACCTAGCATGGAATAAACGTGTAAAAAACTCCAATAAGGAGTCAGACTTCCAAAAAGCTGAGTTTGAAAGAGTAGTAGTTTCTTGAGAGGGTTAGATTGAGGAGGCATAAAGGTGGGTGGCGGCTCTATATATGGACGTGACAGGTACAGAGCAGTGGGTGACGGGACAAGAGATTGCCATGTAGATTCAAATTAATTTTTGTTATAATAATCTTACCAAAGCCAAGGAACGTAGCATATATAAATTTATTAGATCAAATAATAATGATGACATGGGACAAAAAACCTTATAGGTTAAAATATAGATTTATATAAAAGTATTAAGAATGGTGAAGTCAAACTAGAACATTTTCTCAAACTAGTTACAATTGTTAGAAAATAAATAATGAAAGCAAAAAGAAACTATGAAATACGCATAGCAGGGTACGTAAAGACAAATCTTACATTTTGTTCAGGTATATCAAAGATTAGGGAGAAGACTTGACCATTAAAAACTGAGACAGGTTAGGTAACATATAATGACAAAGTTGCATTTTAAGTAGTGTCTAGTCAATACAGTGAAGAACTAGTTACCAGGGAGGACGTTATTAAACAAATAGGAAAGTTAAAGGTAAACAAGGGCCAGAGGAAGTGTTAGCCAGGGTGTTTAAAGAATGTAAAGACAATTGTCAGCTCTTTTTGTGCATATTTCATCAATCATGAGAATACCCAGAGTCGTGGAGGGTTGCTAAGGTGGCGCCACTTTGTAAGAAGGGAGATATATCCTTTGCTTCAAAGTATCGGTCAATTAGCTTAACATCTGTTCTGGAAAATGCTTGAATTGATCATCATTTCACTTTTTGCTTTTCTAATATCTCTTTTAAACGTTCTTGATAGCTACATATGGAGGTGCCTCCATATGCCGTTATTCTAGATACTCTTCCCCATTTTAAATACATATAACTGAGAATATATTAGAGATGAATATTTGTAGGTTCAGAGTTTTATGTTAAATATAATCACTAATACGCAGCGTTTGAGGCATATAGCTTTCTGATTTTTGATGAATTGTTTGCCTCATGGTCATCCCTATTCGGCCATTGTAATTGAGTGTAATCAAAGTGTCCTGTTTCCTGTGTTCTGTGCTCGAATTATAAGTTGCTTAAATGGGTTGTATGTAGAATCCGCATCGCAATCCAGTGACATGTTACTCGCTTCCTGATGTACGTCATGGCTCAAGAATAGTTCACCTCTCCATGTTGAGGTGCGCCTCTCCGTGTTGAGGTGTGCGCCTCTCCGTGTTGAGGTGTGCGCCTCTCCGTGTTGAGGTGTGCGCCTCTCCGTGTTGAGGTGTGCGCCTCTCCGTGTTGAGGTGTGCGCCTCTCCGTGTTGAGGTGTGCGCCTCTCCGTGTTGAGGTGCGCGCCTCTCCGTGTTGAGGTGCGCGCCTCTCCGTGTTGAGGTGCGCGCCTCTCCGTGTTGAGGTGCGCGCCTCTCCGTGTTGAGGTGCGCGCCTCTCCGTGTTGAGGTGCGCGCCTCTCCGTGTTGAGGTGCGCGCCTCTCCGTGTTGAGGTGCGCGCCTCTCCGTGTTGAGGTGCGCGCCTCTCCGTGTTGAGGTGCGCGCCTCTCCGTGTTGAGGTGCGCGCCTCTCCGTGTTGAGGTGCGCGCCTCTCCGTGTTGAGGTGCGCGCCTCTCCGTGTTGAGGTGCGCGCCTCACATATTTCATAAATCATGAGAATACCCAGAGTCGTGGAGGGTTGCTAAGGTGGTGTCAATTTGTAAGAAGGGAGATATATCCTTTGCTTCAAAGTATCGGCCAGTTAGCTTAACATCTGTGCGCCTCACATGTTGAGGTGCGCCTCCATTGTCCAGATGCACCTCGTCCACCCTACTAAAAACACTTCTCTCGTATATAATTTTGCCATGGTCACTGCCCCCAAACATGCGCCATATTTGTATGTGATGTAGTAGTGTCTCCCTGTTGGCTAGGACCAAGTCTATTATATTGGTTTCCTGTGTTGGTTCCGTAATGTATTGTTTAATAAAGCAGCCATCCGCCATGTCTTAAAATTCTTCTGCTTCTGCATTTGCTGTTTCATTAATTTAATTTATTGTATTAAAATTAAAGCCACCCATCACACAAACACAGACCTAGATGCTCGAGATATTTAATCCCATATATTTAATGCTTTCTTTCTTCACTGAAGTTTGGTGACCTGTATATAACTCCAATTATTGTATTTTTATTATTTGAATTTAATTGTAATGAAATAGTTAATGTGTGACTCAGTTATGATCTCTTTGACATTACTTTTTTAATTTCCTTTGACATATATTGGCACTCCTCATCCTCGTCTCCTCAATCTGTGTGAAATAATTAGAATCCCTTAATTTGATACTCGGCTAATAGTTCCCTCTTTCTACATTCATGCAAATTTCGGTTACTGCAATAATATAGCATATAAATTATTTTTGTTTCTCAGACCTGTGACTTGTGTAGTACACCTTAAGGGTGTTATTAGGGTGAGACCTGTCTCCTCCCTTGATCCTTTTACCCAAACTCTTTCCCTACCAATATATGCTTTTGTGTGTTGGTTGGGAATTATAATTTATAATTATCTTTTCTCTAAGTGCATTCCCATACTTCCATCATCTAACAATTAAAACCAAGACAAACGCCTCCAAATACAGATTCCAACGAACTGTCAAAGGCAACAACCTCAGCCTTAGATAAATGAGCCCCATCAAGAGCATACATGTCGTGGTTGATTGTTCAATAAACCCTTGAACTATATGTTTAACACATTTCTAACCCTGTCCATGGAGGACAGAAGAAAATGTATATATGCTGGTTAGCATTGTAAATGTGTGGCCACGTCTGTGGCAGAAAATAATATAAAAAAAAATCCTTCCATAGAAGTGTTCCCAGTTAGCTATGAATGATACTGCATTTGATTTGCAATATCAAAAATTCATTCCAGTTGCCACAGACAGCCAATCACTTGTAACTCCCCCTTCTTGGAAGAATACCACATATAACTGGGATGAGCCTTGCTCCTAATTAATACAATGACTGTTTTAAATATCTGTATTAGGGCCTCGGTCCTAACTCTTCCTCCTTCATTCTTCATGCACGAATACAAATACTAGGGTTGTTCCAGCATAATATTGCTCATATTATTAACAATATCCCCCCAATTCCCGCTCTGAAACAACAAATCCCTAACCTGTTTGCCCTACATCAGCAGGTAATGCAAATACCCAGTGATACTGATAACTGAATCTAATTCCTAGTAACATAGCAATCTGCTGATTTTATTGTATAACCCGTAGCTGTGTGGCTCCTCTTGCATGATAGTGATGATAGATGGAATTGCGTGTGTAGATTTCACTAACAGCGGAAACGACAGATTTCTTCATGGTAAACTTTGGGTTTATATTTTAGACGATTTTCCAACTCGCCAACATCCCTCGGGGTCAAGGTCAGGTTGCCGTCCTCTGGCGCCGCTCACTGGCGACGGAAAGTAACATTCTTTCTTAGTAGAGCAGCAACCTCTGACCTTAAGGAGTGGCACATCTCCATCAGTGCGCTGTGCTCAACACTACGTTTCTGGCACGAAACACTATCTCCCATGAGTATACCCTCTCACCGAGGCGGCTGCCTGCTGCACCCTCTCACCGAGGCGGCTGCCTGCTGCACCCTCTCACCGAGGCGGCTGCCTGCTGCACCCTCTCACCGAGGCGGCTGCCTGCTGCACCCTCTCACCGAAGCGGCTGCCTGCTGCACCCTCTCACCGAGGCGGCTGCCTGCTGCACCCTCTCACCGAGGCGGCTGCCTGCTGCACCCTCTCACCGAGGCGGCTGCCTGCTGCACCCTCTCACCGGGGCGGCTGCCTGCTGCACCCTCTCACCGAGGCGGCTGCCTGCTGCACTCTCTCACCGGGGCGGCTGCCTGCTGCACTCTCTCACCGGGGCGGCTGCCTGCTGCACTCTCTCACCGGGGCGGCTGCCTGCTGCACTCTCTCACCGGGGCGGCTGCCTGCTGCACTCTCTCACCGGGGCGGCTGCCTGCTGCACTCTCTCACCGGGGCGGCTGCCTGCTGCACTCTCTCACCGGGGCGGCTGCCTGCTGCACTCTCTCACCGGGGCGGCTGCCTGCTGCACTCTCTCACCGGGGCGGCTGCCTGCTGCACTCTCTCACCGGGGCGGCTGCCTGCTGCACTCTCTCACCGAGGCGGCTGCCTGCTGCACTTCTCTTAATTCACATGTTCTAATTGCACTAGAGTCAATCAGTGATTAACAATAAGCACTGGAAAAACACACCAATAACCTCAACATAACAGCTAGTGCATAACACACAATAACCTCAACATAACAGCTAGAGCATAACACACCAATAACCTCAACATAACAGCTAGAGCATAACACACCAGTAACCTCAACATAACAGCTAGTGCATAACACACCAGTAACCTCAACATAACAGCTAGTGCATAACACACAATAACCTCAACATAACAGCTAGAGCATAACACACCAGTAACCTCAACATAACAGCTAGTGCATAACACACCAATAACCTCAACATAACAGCTAGTGCATAACACACCAGTAACCTCAACATAACAGCTAGTGCATAACACACCAGTAACCTCAACATAACAGCTAGTGCATAACACACCAATAACCTCAACATAACAGCTAGAGCATAACACACCAGTAACCTCAACATAACAGCTAGTGCATAACACACCAGTAACCTCAACATAACAGCTAGAGCATAACACACCAATAACCTCAACATAACAGCTAGAGCATAACACACCAATAACCTCAACATAACAGCTAGAGCATAACACACAATAACCTCAACATAACAGCTAGAGCATAACACACAATAACCTCAACATAACAGCTAGAGCATAACACACCAATAACCTCAACATAACAGCTAGTGCATAACACACAATAACCTCAACATAACAGCTAGAGCATAACACACCAATAACCTCAACATAACAGCTAGAGCATAACACACCAGTAACCTCAACATAACAGCTAGAGCATAACACACCAATAACCTCAACATAACAGCTAGAGCATAACACACAATAACCTCAACATAACAGCTAGTGCATAACACACCAATAACCTCAACATAACAGCTAGAGCATAACACACCAGTAACCTCAACATAACAGCTAGTGCATAACACACCAATAACCTCAACATAACAGCTAGTGCATAACACACCAGTAACCTCAACATAACAGCTAGAGCATAACACACCAATAACCTCAACATAACAGCTAGAGCATAACACACCAATAACCTCAACATAACAGCTAGAGCATAACACACCAATAACGCATTAAGGATGGGCTGAAACACAACTTTCATCTAAGTATCTTAAACACCACAAACAACCTTACTTAGACTTAACTGTGCATAAATACTCAATATAAAATATTAATTTACAATGTTGAAATACCAGTTTTTTATCATCTCATATGAAATATTTATCCTCTCAGTTGGACGCCAGATATATATAATGTTGGCTGATAGGGAGTAATTGTCGATTTTATTTTTAACTTAAGCCTCGTGGGAAATTATGGATTGCCCATCGGCCAGTGTAATCACTCCAGAACCAAGAGTAAATAGAAGCATCAAATTCTCTAAGTCAATAAATTAATTTCCCAAAGAGCGGAAAAATACATTATCAGATGCCACAGTTTAAATATCTGAACAGTGTTAATTTATAAGCGGCGTCCGAATATTTGTTTTCCTGTTGAATT
>NC_059656.1:9276122-9286122 GCF_020424385.1 Procambarus clarkii
AATATTATACTTCGTGGAATAAGATAAAGAGTCAAAGGTGATTTCTTCATAATATTTATAAACGAAACTTACTCCTGAGTCATCCTTACGCTCAATGTTATCAAAATCACTCTTCGAAGCACCAAGGACACTTTCTTTGCCATCAAAGATAATCTCTAACATCAAGATTACACTCAAATCCATCAAGTATACTCTTTTGAGTTAACAAGAATACACTTGTCGTGACGCTGAACCCCGGTTCATTCCAAACACAGCGATTACACAACACACAACACCTTGCCTCAGCAACCGTTACTACCACCGTGTACTCCTACACACACCAGACCCTTGAGGCGTACCACTAGGTTTGTACTGGAACACAATGAATGAACTTATGGAAGGTATTTAAAGGCCGTCGGGTTTTGTCATTTAATTACCAAGAATAGACTCTCACAAATAATAACATTAACATACTCTATTAGGTCAATACATTTCCAATACCCATAGACCACTTGACCTCCGCGATCACCACCCACACTCGTAACTTCCGCCTAAGTCCCTAATACGGAATGATTACTACAACGCTCCACACCCGGTTAGTCTTTCATTCAATACTCACATACTGCAGACTTAACTTGGTCACTAAGATCACATCAGGTTCTCGCATAGCTGTCTGCTACACTTCGCTGCTGCCGCAAACGGAGATCCAGAGGACTTCTCAGTTCAACTCCCACAATCAGACTGACTTTAGCCAACTATGGCCTCAAACATTTCACCACGCCTCTCAAGGAAGGTATAATCCGATTAACCTTATCCCTAGAGCGGTAACCTTGATCCTAGAAGCCTGACGAAGAATAATTCCTCTCTCCAGGAATTATTAATTTGGCTAAACAGCTTCGGTCTTAATCCATTGACCTTTCTTAGATATATGATCCATAGTCTGTCTACTTAACATGTACTTCCAATCATCATTCGTTAAGTGTTGTAGTAATGATCCTCTAGCTAATAATTCCTACTAACTTGTGGATTACAACACACTCAGAGACATCAAAGATAACCACAGTGACATCAAGACTACACTCAATGACATTAAGATTACTCTTCAACACCTCAAGGATATTCTCAAGGATGATCAATGTTATTCTAAGATTCATTCTAAGATTCATCAAGCTTATTCTCTAACTCACTTGCAAGCATCAAAGAAAGATTCTGAGACTTCAAAGGATGCTCGTCAAACATTTTTATAACAAGCATACTTTCAAGTACATCTTTATGCATTTAAGGAAACGTTCTAGAACGCTGACCCATTACTTCAATCATCTTAAGTCAATCTCTTCATATCACAATTACAAATGCAACTTCAATAGACAAGGGTTATGTTCCTGCATCATATTTTAACTATAGTTTGTGTTAAACTTACTATATCATGTCATTATGTAGTCGTATTTTATGTAATTTATACTATGTTAAGCTCTTAATTGCTACTTCAATCAAGGCACATTGGCTATTTAGAGCTGTGTAGATGAAACATTTATGGATGAAGTATGATATTATCTACTGTGTGGGGTAATGGTAGACTGACGTGCTCACAAGATCCCTCGACAGCATTAAGGGATCTTGCAAACGAAAACTTGCATTATTCTCTCACTAAGAGCCTGTCTCTTAATGATTTGTTTCTAATACATGTTATTATCCTCACAAGGTGGGAACAAAGACAGATGAACAAGTGAAAACAAAAAGGGATAGTGTATGTTTAATTGCAGAGATGAAAATAGTTGTCTGATGAATATTTCTACTCGCTGGTTATCAATAACTATTTACATAAAAATAGGTTAAAATATGATATAAAGAATGAGTGATAAACTGTTTTAATGCTATTACCCTTGTGGGAGGGGGGTGGTGGTAGGACCATTGGCAGGCAGGTGGGCTGGGTAGCGGTGGTAGGGTGCTACCCCTCTGGGAGATGTTAGTAGCTGGACTCAGTGGTGAGCTGGTAGTCAGAGGGGAACGTCGTGCTTGGTAGGCTTAGGTGAGAAATAACTATCATCGTGTAAAATGTTCTTATTGTCTCTCCTATGCGAATGAGTGCCTAACTGAGATTTAACTTTATCTACGTATAGTTGAAAAATATACTTAAAAAAGATTCCCAACAAGCCCGATGGAACCTTGTGGACAGACCTTCCTAACTGTACGTTTCTCTCTCTCTCTCTCTCTCTCTCTCTCTCTCTCTCTCTCTCTCTCTCTCTCTCTCTCTCTCTCTCTCTCTCTCTCTCTCTCTCTCTCTCTCTCTCTCTCTCTCTCTCTCTCTCTCCTTCCTTCAAGTGTGATATATATATATGGACAAATCATGTGTCGTTAATGGCCAATTTGTCATGACAGACTAGGCCAGGGGTGGATGCTCTTATCGTCAGCCCATCCAGGCAGAATACGTGTAGTATTGGGGTCGCTGAGGTGGTGGTAGCTTGTAGCAGGTGGTGGATGGCGACGTTAGTCATGTTTCCTGGAGAAATTGTTGTGGTAGTGAGCTGATAGGTGCAATAAAGTTTCAACTCTCCTTGCTATTGAAGTGAGAGTAAATGTGAAAGGGGCGAATGCAGTCTCCAGTGTTTGTGAGCATGATGCATAAGTGATTTTGTCTGCTTTCCCTTATTTTCTCAATCACAGTTTGTACTATTTTTTTCTTCATCTTTTATTCTGAAGCATCTTACCCGACAGAGATCCTCCCTTGTAGACTCTTAACTTAATCCATACCTCAAAATGAAGAAAAAATGAAACTTATTTGCTATACAATCTACTTTCACTGAACGAATTATTTTGATATTTTCTTTGCACAATCAATTTTGATGTACAATCCATTTTGATTTTTCCCTTTTCATTTTGCTCACATGCAACTATTTTTTAGTCCTTGCAACTTTGCAACATATAGCACTTACATTGATTGCAACTTTGAAACACTTGCCTTGCTCTGTTGCATGCAATTTTGTATAAAATGGCTGAGCATGGTTGTGGTCTCCTTTTCCCCTACTCACCCGACCCCATGTTCTGTTCGCTGGTGAAAGGCTGTGATCTTACCGACACCTGTGTAGTTTCCCTCTTACTATTCAATTTTTACTGTCAGAAGTGATGAGTGGTACCTTGGTCGACGAGAGGTAGTTCACCTAGGGCAGTCCTGAACTCAAGATGTGTTACAGTGCGAACTAGTTCGCCGAGTCGGTGGAGGCTGTGATTTGTCTGTGATAACCAGTGAGGTTTTGGTGATTGAACCCATGTATCCTAGGCTAGCCCAGTTGAGTTACGAGATGGAATTAATGTCAGTGTATTAAGGCTTGTTATAGTTGAAGCCTGTGAGTGGAAGCCAGCCAGCGTGTTGCCGGAGACCTGCCATCGTGTTGCCGGAGACCTGCCATCGTGTTGCCGGAGACCTGCCATCGTGTTGCCGGAGACCTGCCATCGTGTTGCCGGAGACCTGCCATCGTGTTGCCGGAGACCTGCCATCGTGTTGCCGGAGACCTGCCATCGTGTTGCCGGAGACCTGCCATCGTGTTGCCGGAGACCTGCCAGCGTGTTGCCGTGCCAGCGTTGCCGGAGACCTGCCATCGTGTTGCCGGAGACCTGCCAGCGTGTTGCCGGAGACCTGCCAGCGTGTTGCCGGAGACCTGCCAGCGTGTTGCCGGAACCCGGTTACTAGCTAAGTGAGGCCGTAACACTTGACCTGATATTCACCTTGAATGAGACACACATAAGGGTAGTAAAATTTAAAGCCCCCATGGGGATGAGTGACCACATCGTACTGACATTTGTGTATCTGGTGGAAGTAGGGATTACCTATCCAAGGAAGGGATCGAAGAGGTAAAGGCTGGCTTACCGAAGAGGAAACTATGATAAGATGAGGAACATCCTAATGGGAATTTCATGGGAAACAGAACTCAGAGAGAAGATTGTACAAGATATAATGGACTACGTCACCCAGAAGTGCCAGGAAGCTGCAGACAGGTTTATCCTGGACCAAAAGGAGAAAATGAAAAGCAACAGAAGAATCCATGGTTCATTCAGGTATGCAAGGAAACAAAGCAATCAAATACAAGAACATGGAGAAACTACAGAAATAACAGAACATCAGTAAGCAGAGGGAGATACCAGAAGGCCAGGAATGAGTACCTCAGAGTGAGGAGAGAAGCAGAGAGACAGTATGAAAATGACATAAAGTAAAGTCAAGACCCAACCAAAACTGCTCCACAGCCACATCATGAGGAAAATAGCAGTGAAGGAACAAGTGATGAAACTGAGAAAAGGGAAGAACAGAACAGAGAATGACAAGGTGGTGTGCGAAGAACTCAACAAGAGATTTCAAGAGGTTTTCACAATTGAGCAACGAGAAGTCCCTGTACTGAGAGAGGCGGCGGTAAACCAAGCAACCTTGGAGGAATTTGCGCTCACCGGTGATGAGGTCAAAAGGATTCTGTTGGAGCTGAATGTGACAAAGGCTGTTGGGGCTGGCAAAATCTCACCGTGGATACTAAAAGAGGCGCAGAAGCACTGTGTGTGCCACTCTCTATGGTGTATAACAGATCACTGGAAACAGGAGACCTACCAGAAGCTGGAAGACAACTAATGTAGTCCCATTATACAAAAAGTGTGACAGGTAAGAGGCGCTGAACTTCAGGCCAGTTTCCCTAAGTTGTATACCTTGCAAGGTGATAAAGATCGTGAGAAAAAACTTGTAGAATATCTGGAGAGAAGGAGCTTTGTAAAACACCAACGTAGGTTAAGGGATGGCAAATCGTGCGTTGCATGTTATATAGAATTTTACGACCTGGTGACAAAGATTAAGCAAGAAAGAGAAGGGTGTACTGACTGCATTTTCTTACTGTCAGAAAGCCTTTGACACAGTACCACATAAGAGGCTGGAGCATAAGTTGGAGCAACAGGCAAGAGTAACAGGTAGAGGGCTTCAGTGCATAAGAGAGTATCTTAGCAATATTAAGCAGAGTTATTGTTTGGGGAGAGATCTCAGAATGGCATGGTGTCACCAGCGGAGTCCCACAGGGTTCTGTACTGAGATCTATCCTGTTTCTGACATATGTAAATGATCTTCCAGAGGGTACCCTGGAAACATAAACCGTAACAGTCCCTATTTTCCGCTTGTTACAACTTGTAATAAAGTTGTTACATCTTGGCTTAACGTGTTTATGACGTATTAGAACGTTGTTACAACTTGCTATATTGGTTGTTATAACTTGTTAGATGTTAAAACTTGTTCGAACGTTGTACCAATGTTGTAGTTTCGCTGTGTGTTTGCTGGGTATAGTCTCATTCCACTCAGTGTTTGCTGATGATGCTAAATTGATGAAAAGGATTATGATAGAGAAGGAAAGCATGAGGCTACAAGATGACCTGGGAAAACTGAAGGAATGGCTCAGCAAATGTTTATTAGTTAAACTCTAGCAAATATTTAGTAATAAAGACAGGTGTAGGGAACAGGATGCCAGATATAAGGTAAGTTTCAGGTATATAAAATCCTTCAAGAACTTGGGAGAGAGAAAAGGAGGGAGCAAGGGAAGGGAACTATCAGGAGAAAGTGAAAAGCCAATACTACTATATAGCACTTGGAAAGAGTCAGTATTAGGATTAGGGATGAGATGGGGGAAAAGAATGGTGCCCAACCACTTAGACGGTCGGGGATTGAACGGCAACCTGCATGAAGCGAGACCGTCGCTCTACCGTCCAGCCCAAGTAGTTGGGCTGAGGGAGGGAGGAGAGACAAAGAGAGAGAAATACAAATAGAGAGGGGAAACAGAAAGAGAGAAACAGAAAGATACAGAAAAATAGAAACAGAAAGGTAGAGTGAAAGGGGGGGTGTAAGAGAGAATCCGAGAAATAGAAAGAAAAGAGACAAAGAGGGAGAGATAAAGAAAGGGAGAGCGAGAATAAATAGAAAGAACGAAAGGCAGAGACAAAGAGAATGTGAGAGAGAGAGAGAGAGAGAGAATGTGAGAGAGAGAGAGAGAGAGAGAATGTGAGAGAGAGAGAGCGAGCGCACCATGCCTTCGCTACAGAACTAACGAGACACCCATGGCCACTACCTCACCTCGACAGGTACAATCCAGACACACAAGACTCTTGGGGTGCTTGTAGGCTGGTGATGAGGGCTGGGGCAGGGGAGAGGCGGGGGGAGGGAGAAGGAAGGGTAGCAAGGGCTAAATGGTAAGGGGTACAGAGAAGGGAGAGAGTAAAGTGGCGAGGGGAAGAGAGAAAGCGAAGGAATTGTGAAGGAAAAGATAAAATGTAGAGTATGAAAGGCTAAAGGAAAGTGTGATGGAGTATAGGAAAGAGTAAGGGAACATAGAAGGAAGAGTGATGAGGTAAAAAAAGGGGGGGGGGAGGAGTGGAAAGGGGAAAAATAGGAGGCAAGGGAGAGGGGAACAATAAGAAGGAAAACAATTGTAAACAGCTTGCAAAGAGAACGTGTTTAGAAGACATGAAGGGAGAAGATGGTCATATTCCAGGATGGAAGAGAAATGACAGTTTTTTGTGGGACAAGCTGAGCAGGAATAGCAATAGAGGGAAGAATAGTGGCAAGTAGATCACAGGTGGAATAGGACAAGCGACGAGGAAAGGTAAAAATGAGGGAGAGAGAGAGATGAAAGAGGGAAGGGGAGCGACATACTGCACCCTTGGTTAAGGGAGATGAACCATTAACTGATGAGAACAGACACACGAGGAAATATCGAGGACTGAGCACGGATATGAATTCAGTGAACAACCCAGTAAACAACTGATTGCACCAGATGACAAACTAATGGTTGACAACACCAGTGACAAACACACTAATGGTTGACAACACCAGTGACAAACACACTAATGGTTGACAACACCAGTGACAAACACACTAATGGTTGACAACACCAGTGACAAACACACTAATGGTTGACAACACCAGTGACAAACACACTAATGGTTGACAACACCAGTGACAAACACACTAATGGTTGACAACACCAGTGACAAACACACTAATGGTTGACAACACCAGTGACAAACACACTAATGGTTGACAACACCAGTGACAAACACACTAATGGTTGACAACACCAGTGACAAACACACTAATGGTTGACAACACCAGTGACAAACACACTAATGGTTGACAACACCAGTGACAAACACACTAATGGTTGACAACACCAGTGACAAACACACTAATGGTTGACAACACCAGTGACAACACACTAATGGTTGACAACACCAGTGACAAAACACACTAATGGTTGACAACACCAGTGACAAACACACTAATGGTTGACAACACCAGTGACAAACACACTAATGGTTGACAACACCAGTGACAAACACACTAATGGTTGACAACACCAGATGACAAACACACTAATGGTTGACAACACTAGTGACAAACACACTAATGGTTGACAACACTAGTGACAAACACACTAATGGTTGACAACACTAGTGACAAACACACTAATGGTTGACAACACTAGTGACAAACACACTAATGGTTGACAACACCAGTGACAAACACACTAATGGTTGACAACACCAGTGACAAACACACTAATGGTTGACAACACCAGTGACAAACACACTAATGGTTGACAACACCAGTGACAAACACACTAATGGTTGACAACACCAGTGACAAACACACTAATGGTTGACAACACCAGTGACAAACACACTAATGGTTGACAACACCAGTGACAAACACACTAATGGTTGACAACACCAGTGACAAACACACTAATGGTTGACAACACCAGTGACAAACACACTAATGGTTGACAACACCAGTGACAAACACACTAATGGTTGACAACACCAGTGACAAACACACTAATGGTTGACAACACCAGTGACAAACACACTAATGGTTGACAACACCAGTGACAAACACACTAATGGTTGACAACACCAGTGACAAACACACTAATGGTTGACAACACCAGATGACAAACACACTAATGGTTGACAACACCAGATGACAAACACAATAGAAAGAAATTAGAAGACATTCCTAGAACTTCCTAGGAACTCAAGGTCTTCCCAGAACACTAGGAAGACATTAGAAAGATTTTTTCGGTGTCAGTAGTTAACAAATGGAATGCATTAGGCAGTGATGTGGTGGAGGTCGAGTCCATACACAGTTTCAAATGTAGATTTGATAGAGCCGAATCGGCTCACGAATCTGTACACCAGTTGATTGACAGTTGAGAGGCGGGACCAAACAGCCAAAACTCAACCCCCCCCCCCTCCCGCAAACTTAACTAGGCGAGTACAACTAGATGAGTACACTAATGACAGCTACAGATTACTTGACGGTCGTGATACCAATCCCAGGCTCGCGTCACTTGGATGTCATTAGACTGAATTAGCCATAGACAGCATGTCCATGCCCTCTGCCCTAAGGCCAGACTCGTGGAATATCTTATTTATCAAGAACATCACAGGCACAACATTTTCTATAAACACGAAACTTTGATAATGGTGCCATCCATGACCTCTAAAAATTGTTGGATTTGCGTCCATCACAAAGGCAAACAAGAGGAGATCCCCAAAGCTAAGAGATCGATAACGCGAACGTGAATCGTCATATAAATCTTGGAAAAGATAGCTGAGAAGCGATATTATAAACCTATGGGATCACAACGTCTGTGTAACCCTGGTCAACAAGGGTCCACAACAGGACGCTGGCTGCCCCCCCACAGGTACAAGACCACCATAACCTGGTCTGGTCATCATGCAGAAGACAAGCATAGACACCGAATCACGTTGCCTTCATTTGCCACACTGTACAAAACACAACTTCCTAACTTAAACAGAAATGCACGAACCCAAACACCCCGCTTAACCCATCCTACGGAGGTATAGAAAACGTTGCTTTTTGTGAACTCTAACTGTTCATAGTACTCTGTACTTCGTACGTTGAGGACCATACGTAACGTTTCGAAATCCTGCAAGAGACGTGAGAGTTAACAGAACATGACATACACTCGAGAAGACTACCTGCACCCGTGATGTATATGTATTGTTTATGTAGGGTAAATATTTGTCAGGCTGTTGTACCTGTGTGATTCATATTACTGGTGATTCACAGGTAAACAAAATTAGTGTTAGTTCATGTTGAACACAATTATAGAGGTAAACACCTCCATATTTATGAATATCATCAATTAAACTAAAATTTAATACAATTAAATAATTTGTTATTTATTGCATATGGGGAGAGTGGGGGACTGTGTGGGGGTGGGGGAGAGTGGGGGACTGTG
The DNA here is from genome assembly GCF_020424385.1 of Procambarus clarkii. Lineage (NCBI taxonomy): Eukaryota > Metazoa > Arthropoda > Malacostraca > Decapoda > Cambaridae > Procambarus > Procambarus clarkii. The sequence goes on from NC_059656.1 coordinate 9,285,386, forward strand.
TGGGGGTGGGGGAGAGTGGGGAACTGTGTGGGGGTGGGGGAGAGTGGGGAACTGTGTGGGGGTGGGGGAGAGTGGGGGGGGGGGGGGACTGTGTGGGGGTGGGGGAGAGTGGGGAACTGTGTGGGGGGGGGGTGGGGAGAGAGTGGGGGAGAGTGGGGAACTGTGTGGGGTGTGGGGGAGAGTGGGGAATTGTGTGGGGGTGGGGGAGAGTGGGGAACTGTGGGGGGTGGGGGAGTGGGGGGTGGGGGGGAGAGTGGGGAACTGTGTGGGGGTGGGGGGGGGAGAGTGAGGAAACTGTGTGGGGGGGGGGGAGAGTGGGGAACTGGTGTGGGGTGGGGGAGAGTGGGGAACTGTGTGGGGGTGGGGGAGAGTGGGGAACTGTGTGGGGGGGGGGAGAGTGGGAACTGTGTGGGGGTGGGGAGAGTGGGGAACTGTGTGGGGGTGAGAGGGGGAGCTGGTGGGGAGAGTGGGGAACTGTGTGGGGGAACACTATGGGGTTACCTTGCGGTGGGGGGTGTTCAGTGGGGCGCAGAACACTTGGGGAAGTGGGGTGTGTTGTGTTAGAACACTTGGGGAAGTGGGGGGGGGTGGGAGTTGAACACTTGGGGAAGTGGGGGGTTGTGTGATGAACACTGGGGAACTGTGTGGGGGTGGGTCGGAGAGTTGGGGACTGTGTGGGGGTGGGGGAGGAGAGTTGGGGAACTGTGGGGGTGAGTTGAACACTTGGAGAAGTGGGG
>NC_059656.1:9291122-9312451 GCF_020424385.1 Procambarus clarkii
GTGTGTGAGAGAGAGAGAGAGAGAGAGAGAATGGGGGGAAGGGAGAAGGAAAGAGGGTTCGTAATCAGAGAGCACGAATGAGACCCCCAGACTGAAAAGGCGTTAATCACGTTCTTCTAAAAGCCTATTGACTATTTTTCTGTTGTGTGGCAGGAATAATGTCTTCCAATGTCCGGGTTAATTGACTTTCTTGCACCTGTGTTATTACCTATTAAAGAAAGAGGAAGCAGAAGGTGAAGTAATAACAATAATAATAATAAATAAAAAAGAGAAAGGAGTGTGACTGAGGATGGGGAATGTTATGGAAGGGGAGGAGGAGCGGCGGTAAGGGTGAGAACAGTACTCAGCTGTTGGGGAGTGTTGTGGGGGAGGGGAATGTGTTTAGGGTGAAGGGGAGTGTTGTGGGGAGGGGAATGTGTTTAGGGTGAAGGAGTGTTGTGGGGGAGGGGAATGTGTTTAGGGTGAAGGGGAGTGTTGTGGGGAGGGGAATGTGTTTAGGGTGAAGGGATGAGTGTTGTGGGGGAGGGGAATGTGTTTAGGGTGAAGGGGAGTGTTGTGGGGAGGGGAATGTGTTTAGGGTGAAGGGGAGTGTTGTGGGGAGGGGAATGTGTTTAGGGTGAAGGGGAGTGTTGTGGGGAGGGGAATGTGTTTAGGGTGAAGGGGAGTGTTGTGGGGAGGGGAATGTGTTTAGGGTGAAGGGGAGTGTTGTGGGAGGGGAATGTGTTTAGGGTGAAGGGGAGTGTTGTGGGGAGGGGAATGTGTTTAGGGTGAAGGGGAGTGTTGTGGGGAGGGGAATGTGTTTAGGGTGAAGGGGAGTGTTGTGGGGAGGGGAATGTGTTTAGGGTGAAGGGGAGTGTTGTGGGGAGGGGAATGTGTTTAGGGTGAAGGGGAGTGTTGTGGGGAGGGGAATGTGTTTAGGGTGAAGGGAGTGTTTAGGGTGAAGGGGAGTGTTGTGTTTAGGATGAAGGGGAGTGTTGTGGGGAGGGGAATGTGTTTAGGATGAAGGGGAGTGTTGTGGGGGAGGGGAATGTGTTTAGGGTGAAGGGGAATGTGTTTAGGGTGAAGGGGAATGTGTTTAGGGTGAAGGGGAGTGTTGTGGGGGAGGGGAATGTGTTTAGGGTGAAGGGGAATGTGTTTAGGGTGAAGGGGAGTGTTGTGGGGGAGGGGAATGTGTTTAGGATGAAGGGGAGTGTTGTGGGGAGGGGAATGTATTTAGGGTGAAGGGGTGTGTTGTGGGGAGGGGAATGTGTTTAGGGCGAAGGGGAGCGTTTGGGGAGGGGAATGTCTTTAGGGTGAAGGGGTGTGTGCTGAGGTGAAGGGATGCATGCAGGTGAATGAATGCTATTGGTTGATGGGATATATTTGATAAAGAGCTGCAGTGTAATACTAAGCAGGGAAGGAATGATTGTGATAAGATTAACGTTAGGACAAAGACGTCTTATTAAGGTTGCTTCCCTTGGTACCAGAATGACTCGTAAGGTCTTCAAGTTGGGTATTTTGTAACACGAACGACACACATCTCTTTAAGCTGATGTTGTTGATGCAAGAACGACACACATCTCTTTAAGCTGATGTTGTTGATGCAAGAACGACACACATCTCTTTAAGCTGATGTTGTTGATGCAAGAACGACACACATGTTATCGACTCAAAATCAAGGATCCTGGGATCGATCCCCGAGTTAGCCAAATAGTTGGGCACGTTTCCTTTCACCTAATGCCTCTCTATACATTGCATTAAGTAGGTACCCGGGAGTTAGGCAACTGTTGTGGGGTTGCATCCTGGGAGAAGGTCAGTAGTTCGACCTTACGTGGGGTGGAGGACCTTGATACAAGATCCTGTTAACAGGTACATGATGTTAACACGAAATAAGTGAACACAGGGAAAAATATCCTATGATAAAATATAATTCTTTATTTTAATAATAGCAAAATATTTACTTCAAGTTTTACTTAACAAAAGGCAGTGGTTGAAACATTACCACAAGGGCCAAGTGAGCGGAGGAGGCGACCTTTAAATGGCACCCATTGAAAAGGTCACCATCATGATTTCGGTGCATTGGTTGATATTTCATGGTGATCCTGCAGAAAGGTGAAGGTTACGTGGCAGTTCTAGTAGAGGAGGGTGATGGTGATTGTAATGGCGTGCCACTTGGGTCTGGAGGCCTAAACCCCCAGCTGGATACTAGTGGTGTCTCTCACGCCTTCTCTTAGTGGGAGTGCTCGTAGCTGTGTGGTCGAACTCCACTCTTGCGACTCTTTGGTCGTCGATTTAAGGCTTTTATCCTCCAACTGGTGTGTGTGTGTGTGTGTGTGTATAACATTCACATATATATATGTTTCTTCACCATGAAATTACGAAAATGAGTTTTGGAGAACTCTTCTTTTAGCTAAGCCCTGATGCTAAAAAAATAGTTAGAGGGATAGAAGCCCTAAATCAGAAGATAGTAAATTCAGAGTATGCGGTCATATTCAATGAGACATGTTTAAAAGAAAACCTGCTGCCAGTATACACCAAATATATATATATATATATATATATATATATATATATATATATATATATATATATATATATATATATATATATATATATATATATATATATATATATATGTCAGACCACGGAGGAAAATGAAACAGGAATTTCCTTAAGTACTTTCGTATATTAAATACATCTTCAGAAGGAAATCATGATTTCCTTCTGAAGATGTATTTAATATACGAAAGTACTTAAGGAAATTCCTGTTTCATTTTCCTCCGTGGTCTGACATATATATATATATATATATATATATATATATATATATATATATATATATATATATATATATATATATATATATATATATATATATATATATATAATGTTGTACCTAGTAGCCAGAACGCACTTCTCAGCCTACTATTCAAGGCCCGATTTGCCTAATAAGCCAAGATTTCATGAATTAATATATTTTCTCTATTTTTTTTCTTATGAAATGATAAAGCTACCCATTTCATTATGTATGAGGTCAATTTTTTTTATTGGAGTTAAAATTAACGTAGATATATGACCGAACCTAACCAACCCTACCTAACCTAACCTATCTTTATAGGTTAGGTTAGGTAGCCGAAAAAGTTAGGTTAGGTAGGTTAGGTAGTCAAAAATAAATTAATTCATGAAAACTTGGCTTTTTAGGCAAATCGGGCCTTGCATAGTAGGCCGAGAAGTGCGTTCTGGCTACTAGGTACGACATATATATATATATATATATATATATATATATATATATATATATATATATATATATATATATATATATAATGTTGTACCTAGTAGCCAGAACGCACTTCTCAGCCTACTATTCAAGGCCCGATTTGCCTAATAAGCCAAGATTTCATGAATTAATATATTTTCTCTATTTTTTTTCTTATGAAATGATAAAGCTACCCATTTCATTATGTATGAGGTCCATTTTTTTTATTGGAGTTAAAATTAACGTAGATATATGACCGAACCTAACCAACCCTACCTAACCTAACCTATCTTTATAGGTTAGGTTAGGTAGCCGAAAAAGTTAGGTTAGGTAGGTTAGGTAGTCAAAAATAAATTAATTCATGAAAACTTGGCTTTTTAGGCAAATCGGGCCTTGCATAGTAGGCGAGAAGTGCGTTCTGGCTACTAGGTACGACATATATATATATATATATATATATATATATATATATATATATATATATATATATATATATATATATATATATATATATATATATATAATCTCTCTCTCTCTCTCTCTCTCTCACGTACAGAAAGAAAGAATGAGTGAGTCTCACTTACCGAGCCTTTCCCACAATTAATCTTTCCTAGCCTTCTGTAATGGGATGGAGACAGGTCTCTTCATCTTAATTTTCAAGCTAGAAGGAACCTTTGAATTCCTCGAGTCCTTCTTCTTCTGAGATTCTTGGGCGTTATTTTTTGTGCCTCATTCTTGATAATCTCCCCCCCCCCTCAACCAGTTCTTCCCCTCCCGTCTCCCTCCCTCCGCTCTGTCTCTTATTTCTCCTTGTCTGTCTGTTTTATATTCTCTGAATTACCCTCCTATTCATAATGTTGTTTCTCTCTCTCTCTCTCAGAAATAACTCACATTACCAAACCTATGATCACCTGAAGTTCGCTCGCTTATTAGAGGAGTCGTGTTTGGCTTAAGATCTATCAACCGCCGTGACCTCATACACAGTGATGTTAATGTACTCACTTATTTATCAAATTCCCCAAGCAATTTATAACCGGTATTGGACATCCAGGACTTATTTGCTAGTTTCCTTTGTGTTAAGACAAATACAACCCGTTGTATCCACCCTAACATTATTACAGTGGGAGAGCTGGTGACTTCCTAAATTAAAATATTAACACTAGGGAAATTAATTAATTGATTCGAACATCTAGTTATACAATAGCAGACAAATGAATTCATTGGATATAGAAATATAAACAGAGTGGAAGTTTGGTATCACAGGTGAGAGTTTATTAACTACACATTAGACAGCTGCTTATACCATCCTGTCACTCCGTTCGTTAACACAGTCAAAGAAAGTAACAGGTATGCAGTTAACTCGTATGCATTTAACAGGTATGGAATGGCCAGGTACACAATTACCAGGTATGAAATTAACTGGTATGCATTTAAGAGGCATACAATTAATTGGAATGTAATTAACATGTATACTATTGATTGGCATGACATTAACAGATATACAACTATCAGATATGCAAAAGGTACAAAGGCACTTAATGGTACTTCAGGAATTAAAATTGTAATTTCTAAACTAATAATAATCCACAAACATTTTGTCTTATCTCTAAATCTTATATATCATTCCCCAACACCCACAACCTGCACTCCCTTCTCATTCTTGTTCCCCAACACCCACAACCTACACTCCCTTCTCATTCTTGTTCCCCAACACCCACAACCTGCACTCCCTTCTCATTCTTGTCCCCCAACACCCATAACCTACACTCGTTTTTCACTCTAAGAATTTTCTCTACTAAGAAAATTAGACTAAGCTGACCAATATTAGCAGTTCTACAAGTGACAATCCAATTACAAGGTCTGTGACAATAGCTGTAGGTCTCACCAATCATGGCCGCGATAGTGACCTTGTGAACACTGTCCACACGCTCGTCAGGGGCTTGAGAACTGGGGGCAGCCTTCTGACAAATGGAAACTAATTTAGACTTTCTACGCCACAATTAGAGCTGTGTTACATCACTTTTATGTCCTGTATTAAGACAAAATTGTGTGCGATTTTAATTCGGCCGTGTTTTGTTTTATCTTAATTAAATCATGTCCACATTTACAAATATACTATTGTTACCTTTGTTAAGTCATAAATAAAAATCTAATTTAGTTAATACACGATAACATACATCATCATATATAATGTTTGAGGATGCCTCACTAATCCTGCCACAACACTGAATACAGGTAACTAGGATTAGTTGAGAGGCGAAATGTCAACCAATCAGCGAGGAGTTCGATGATATACTATGAGATCCCATGCCTCTAAATGGCTCTCGGGAGCACACTTGATGCTCAACCTTGCTCAACCAGCGCTTAGTAAGAACACCAAGTTGCTACACAGTTGATAACACGCCAGCTTGAGCTTAAATTGTCAGCACACGAAGCCATCATGATTGTCCTGAGAACAATTAGCTCATGTCTGGAGAACTGTGACGTCATTTTACTGTCGAATATGAGTGTGTGAAGGTCTGTATATTGTTAGTCAAGTAAAGTGACTGGTCATGTGAGTGCGTGTTGCTGCTGAGTGCAAGATTATGACCGGCGACAGGTACTCACAAAGTTGTACGTCACATGTTGAATAGACCACACACTAGAAGTTGAAGGGACGACGACGTTTCGGTCCGTCCTGGACCATTCTCAAGTCGATTGTGTACTTCAGCCACGTTATTGTGACTCATCGCCTGTACGTCACATAGTTGTGCTTGCGGGGATTGAGCTTGGACTCGTGGGTCTTGCCTCGCAATTGTTAATCATCTGGTGTACAAATTCCCGAGCCTACTCGGCTCTATAACATACCTTCATTTGAAACCGTGTATGGAGTCTGCCTTCACTGCATCACTGCCTAATGTATTTTTTTTTATTTTTTAATATTTATATATTCAAGAGTTGTTACATTCTTGATTAGCCACTAGCACGCATAGCTTTTTGGGCAGGTCCTGAATCATAATTTTCCCCGGAATACGACCCGCCAAATCGTTTAACAACCAGGTACCCATTCACTGCTGGGTGAACAGAGGCGTACAGTTAAGGAGTGGCACCCAGTCAATCCTGCCAGGCCAGGATACGAATCCAAGCCAAAGCGCTCGCGAAGCGCGGGGCGAATGGTTCACCACTGCGCCATGGGGACTGCTTTAAGTTTCGACCTGTGTCTCCTTGTGGGCTTATCAACGGGTAGGTGTAGAAGCAAGAGGGCATACGTGGCCTCGTGGCTAAGACCCGTGAGTTAAGACCACAAGTAAATGCTGTGATGTTAAGGAAGAGACATCGAGGCACTCGCCATGTATTTGAAGTCAAGGCAACACTAACAGTGTTGAATGCAATCAACTCTGACATTTTAAAAACGCCAAACACAGCTACGTCCATCGCGTTGAAAACGGAGGTGTGGCTACACCACACCCCTCTCTTGCTGCCTGTTTTTTTTTTTTTTTTTTAAACCTTGCTGCCTACACCTGCAGCCTCTGAATCACTCTATCAGTATTCATCTCAGTAGTAGTTGTGTGTGTGTGTGTGTGCGTGTGTGCGTGTGCGTGTGCGTGTGCGTGTGTGTGTGTGTGTGTGTGCGCGCGTGTGCGTGTGCGTGCGTGCGTGCTCGCGAGCATTTACTATTTGTGCCTGCAGGATGGAGCTGTCAGCTCTCGGGCCCCGTCTTTCTAACTGTAGGTTGTTTAATGTACAGTACTGACTCCAGTCCTACTTTCCCTCTTATCATACCTAACATGTTCATAAAACACAAACACACACACACACACACACACACATACACACACACACACACACACACACTGGTAGAAACAGTGGAAATTGAGTGCCCAAATGAGCCATAGAGACGTTAGAAATAATTTTTTCAGTGTCAGAGTAGTAGACAAATGGAATGCATTAGGAAGTTATGTGGTGGAGGCTGACTCCATACACAGCTTCAAGTGTAGATATGATAGAGCCCAGTAGGCTCAGGAACCTGTACACCAGTTGATTGACAGTGAGAGGCGGGACGAATGAGCCGAATTTCAACCCCCTAATCACAATTTGGCGAGTACACACACACAGGAAGCAGCCCATAGAAGTTGTCTAACTCATAGGTACCTATTTACTGCCAGGTGAAAAGGGGCGTCAGGTGAAAGATACTGCCCATTTGTTTTTGCTTTGCGTTGCTGGAAATCGAGCCCGGGCCCCTAGGACTACGACCCCTGAGTGCTGCCTGCAATGTTCTGGCTTTGTTGTGAGCACTCCATGGAAACTGGCATTTAGATCCTCGCAATTTTTTTTGTCATATCCTGTATGTTCTCATTCTTTTTCACATAAAAAAATACTTGGTTATTTGCTGTAATTTTCCTTCGTACGGTTATATGAAACTTTCAGTCGTTTCTTTGCTTTGAATGTAATGACATTCATATTCTCATATTCTCTTATGTATTCATTCCTAGCTGTGTTGTATCCCGGTTCTCTTCTGTTCTCAGCCCTCTTTCACTTTATTTGGTCACTTGAGCTTATCGTGTTAGCTTCCCGTATTGTCCATTCATCGCTGGCTTATCTGTCCTCAAACGCGTTGCTGTTATTGTTGGTATATATATATAATATATATAAGCCAAAACACATCTGACTTAACCTACAATTTCCTGTACTGTCGTCCTTCTAGGTTCATCCTCCTGTTGTACATTTCACAGTCTTACCCTCATGTAATTAACTTTTGTGTAGCCTGTTCTCCTTTCCACGGCCCCTTGTCTTAATGTCATGGCTTTTAATTCAGTCATATACCAGGTAACCCCGGTCGTTGGCTCATAATGGGACTACTGCTCCTAGTTTTCAATGTTTTCCCTCACTGTGAGTGAGGATCAGGTCTAGGCAGACAAGGTGTGGGTGTGTACTCACCTAGTTGTACTGACCTAGTTGTGCTTGCGGGGGTTGAGCTCTGGCTCTTTGGTCCCGCCTCTCAACCGTCAGTCAACTGATCAACTGTGTGTGTGTGTGTAGCTCGCGCATGGGTGTGTGTACTCACCAGTTCGTAATCCCAGGATCGAGCTCCAGCTCCCGATTATAATTATCCTAATAAATCTGCTTTTAAAATTATAAATGGAGCTTGTTAAAATGTAAAACAAATATAGTTATTTCAACCACATTTTCTTCAAAAAGTCAGAATTAATCTCCATCCAGCTAGTAAATAACTGAAAAAGACACTGGAAATAGTAAGAAACAGGTGCCCGCACAGTGTCTTAAACAGTTCGTGGTTCTCACACTGTAAAGAAAACGGGACGTATCCTGAAGCTTGCAGACAATCTTGATGAAAATAGTTTCTGCACTTCTGTCAGCAGTAGTGTCAGGCTGCTGACTGACTTGCAGCAGTGAGAGGTAGATTGCTGACTGATTCGCTGCAGTGAGTGGTAGAGTGCTGACTGATTCACTGAAGACACCTGCTTAACATGATAATGATATATGCAAACGATTATAATTCTCCTGGCTTCAAGAATCTCTTACCTCTTCTCGTGGCTTCAAGAGTCTCTTGCCCCTCTCCTCCTGGCTTCAAGAGTCTCTTGCCCCTCTCCTCCTGGCTTCAAGAGTCTCTTGCCCCTCTCCTCCTGGCTTCAAGAGTCTCTTGCCCCTCTCCTCCTGGCTTCAAGAGTCTCTTGCCCCTCTCCTCCTGGCTTCAAGAGTCTCTTGCCCCTCTCCTCCTGGCTTCAAGAGTCTCTTGCCCCTCTCCTCCTGGCTTCAAGAGTCTCTTGCCCCTCTCCTCCTGGCTTCAAGAGTCTCTTGCCCCTCTCCTCCTGGCTTCAAGAGTCTCTTGCCCCTCTCCTCCTGGCTTCAAGAGTCTCTTGCCCCTCTCCTCCTGGCTTCAAGAGTCTCTTGCCCCTCTCCTCCTGGCTTCAAGAGTCTCTTGCCCCTCTCCTCCTGGCTTCAAGAGTCTCTTGCCCCTCTCCTCCTGGCTTCAAGAGTCTCTTGCCCCTCTCCTCCTGGCTTCAAGAGTCTCTTGCCCTCTCCTCCTGGCTTCAAGAGTCTCTTGCCCCTCTCCTCCTGGCTTCAAGAGTCTCTTGCCCCTCTCCTCCTGGCTTCAAGAGTCTCTTGCCCCTCTCCTCCTGGCTTCAAAGAGTCTCCTACCTCTCCTCCTGGCTGCAAAGAGTCTCCTACCTCTCCTCCTGGCTTCAAGAGTCTCCTACCTCTCCTCCTGGCTTCAAGAGTCTCCTACCTCTCCTCCTGGCTTCAAGAGTCTCCTACCTCTCCTCCTGGCTGCAAAGAGTCTCCTACCTCTCCTCCTGGCTTCAAAGAGTCTCCTACCTCTCCTCCTGGCTGCAAAGAGTCTCCTACCTCTCCTCCTGGCTGCAAAGAGTCTCCTACCTCTCCTCCTGGCTGCAAAGAGTCTCCTACCTCTCCTCCTGGCTGCAAAGAGTCTCCTACCTCTCCTCCTGGCTGCAAAGAGTCTCCTACCTCTCCTCCTGGCTGCAAAGAGTCTCCTACCTCTCCTCCTGGCTTCAAAGAGTCTCCTACCTCTCCTCCTGGCTTCAAAGAGTCTCCTACCTCTCCTCCTGGCTTCAAAGAGTCTCCTACCTCTCCTCCTGGCTTCAAAGAGTCTCCTACCTCTCCTCCTGGCTTCAAAGAGTCTCCTAGCCTCTCCTCCTGGCTTCAAAGAGTCTCCTAGCCTCTCCTCCTGGCTGCAAAGAGTCTCCTAGCCTCTCCTCCTGGCTTCAAAGAGTCTAACTTCTCGTGTGGGCTTCAAGGTCTCTGCTGACACGTTACAAACGGCGCCTTAACTTTGCATCATGCAGCGTGCAACTGGTCGACGTGTTCCGTGCAAGCTGCAACACCTCGTCACGCGCCCGCTAAGTAATATAACAGTTTTGAGTGGCTCCAAGTGTTTGGACGGCTCCGGAAAACTTAATTCCCTCACGAATTCCAGTCCCGGCCCGCGCACGCGCCCACCACAGGTCCTGCTTTGTTTCCCACATATACAGTAGGGCGTGCCATATATATATATATATATATATATATATATATATATATATATATATATATATATATATATATATATATATATATGAGGAGGGCCATATATACAGTAGAACGTGCCATATATACAGAAGAACTTTATCGTTTATATTGACGGCTGCTTGTTGATGGTGATGGTGGCGGGCTGTTGATGGTGATGGTGGGGGGCTGTTGATGGTGATGGTGGGGAGGGGGGCTGTTGATGGTGGGGGGGCTGTTGATGGTGATGGTGGGGAGGGGGGCTGTTGATGGTGATGGTGGGGAGGGGGGCTGTTGATGGTGATGGTGGGGAGGGGGGCTGTTGATGGTGGGGGGGCTGGTTGATGGTGATGGTGGGGAGGGGGGCTGTTGATGGTGATGGTGGGGAGGGGGGCTGTTGATGGTGGTGGGGCTGTTGATGGTGATGGTGGCGGGCTGTTGATGGTGATGGTGGCGGGCTGTTGATGGTGATGGTGGGGGCTGTTGATGGTGATGGTGGGGGGCTGTTGATGGTGATGGTGGCGGGCTGTTGATGGTGATGGTGGTGGGCTGTTGATGGTGGTGGCGGGCTGTTGATGGTGATGGTGGCGGGCTGTTGATGGGTGATGGTGGGGGGCTGTTGATTTTTTTTAAGGATATTCGTGCGCGGGCCTCTGGCTGGCCCACTAAGTGTTGCTTGTTTCTTGTTTCTTTTTTACTTAGGCGGAATATGAGTATTCATGTCTCGTATGGTCGCTTCAGTAAGATTGTGCCCCATGTGTTTAACAACTTCTTCTGCTCTGTTGAATCTTAACTGAAATGTTATTGGGGTTGTAACTGTGCACTGTATTAGACAATGTTCCAGTGGTCTGTTGTGGTTGTAACTGTGCACTGTGTTAGATAATGTTCCAGTCGTCTGTCACTGGAACTGGCACTGTCATTTCTCCCCAGTGCTGACGTTTCCTCTTATCTTCTGGAATCTGTAAGCCTATTTCCCGTGCACATCGATATCCAAACCTGATGCAATGTAAGTGTACTTCTGTTGTTCTACTTCTTCCTTCATCAAAAAATGTGGTTCGTAGTTGGCTGAATTCTTGTACCAACCCGCAGATCCTGATGTTGCAATTGCTATGTTGTGGTCACTGTACATCTTTTGCATTGCTCTATTTCTTATTACTTTTTTAATCTGTGATAGTGTGGAATGTTAATGTATACATTTCTTAGTTGCAAGTTTTGCAGCTTCGCCTGCAATATCATTTCCTATTATGCCCACATGACTTGGCACCCAGTTGATAAGTACCGGATGGCCTTGACGTTTGAGTGTTTGCATTAATGATATGACATTTGTGATCAGATGGATGTTGTCACACACATGTTCTTGTTGCAAGGTTTCAATGGCAGTTCTCGAATCTGTATGTATAATAACATGTCATTGTTCAGCAAGAGCATGTTCAAAAGCCTTTTGAATGACTAACATCTCAGTAAAGTTGAACGCCTGTTTGAGAGTCTTCAACTAACTACAAAATTTCCTGCCTTAACTGCAGCTCCGGTTTTTTGTTCCTGCTGGTCTACTGATCCATCTGTGAAGTATGTGAAGCTGTCAGATGCCAAGTTTGCTTCTCTATGTATCTGTGTGACGTTACGTAGCGGATGAGGATTAGTCTGGTTCTTTTTTCCTTCAAGAGTCATAATCTTAGTCTGCTGGCAGCGATTTCCTAGGGTTTTGCATAACGAAGTCTGCATGTATTTCGTCGACACCCCTCTCAGTGACTGTTATATCGAATGTATTGGCGTTTATTGCATTGCACAATGGGTCCACCTGTTGCTACTGGAGGCTCTTTAGAGGTCCCGAGTTAGTGCTCCAGTGATTATATCTTTAAGTGAACTGACACAGGTCTAGTCAATATCTTGGTCAGCATGCAAGCAGCAATCCATTTTACTCTTATTTCAATCGACGTTAGCTTGGTTTCTAGTCTTAGGTTCAGTATTTTAGTCCATCTGGGAGCCCCTGTTATGACTCGCATTGCATCATTTTAAATAACCTCAACGTTTGCCCACTGACCAGGAGAAAGAGTGAGTAAGGCAGGCGCTGCATAATCAACTAGGGAACGAACGGCGTGTATGTGAAACATTCTTAACACTTTGTGTCCCGATCTTAGACAGGGCTCTGTGATTGCTCTCACTATATTCAGTCGTGATTTTGCTTTCTCCTTCAGTATTGAATTTGCCTGTTGAAAGTCATTTTAGAATCTATCCACACTCCGAGATATTGATATTGTGTAACCCACTGAAGGTTAATGTCTTGAATGTGTAGGTGCCTGTCTGGAGTGTTGCCGCCTAGTCTCATTGCCTTAGACTTCGGTGCAGATATTTTTAGCCCTAAAATACGGCGTTCAGATGTTGATGATGGCGGGCTGTTGATGGTGATGGTGGCGGGCTGTTGATGGTGATGGTGGCGGGCTGTTGATGGTGATGGTGGCGGGCTGTTGATGGTGATGGTGGGGGGCTGTTGATGGTGATGGTGGCGGGCTGTTGATAGTGATGGTGGCAGTTTGTTGATGGTAATGGTGGCGGCTTGGTGATGGTGATGGGTTGTTGATAGTGGCGGTTTGTTGATGGTGGTGATGGTGGCGGTTTGTTAATGGTGGCTTGGTGATGGTGATGGGTTGTTGATAGTGATGGTGGCGGCCTGTTGATGGTGATGGTGGCGGCCTGTTGATGAAGGGCCATGTTATCCGAATTCTTCAGCAAATCATCCCCATAAACACATTGAGAGATGTGTTGCAGGTTTTGGAAGACTTTTCTAGATGTTGCAGATGTTGGGAGACGTGTTGATGTTGGGAGAGGCGCTGGAGGTGTTGCAGGTGCTGGGAGACGTGTTGGTGTTGCAGGTGCTGGGAGACGTGTTGGAGGTGTTGCAGGTGCTAGGAGACGTGTTGGAGGTGTTGCAGGTGCTAGGAGACGTGTTGGAGGTGTTGCAGGTGCTGGGAGACGTGTTGGAGGTGTTGCAGGTGCTGGGAGACGTGTTGGAGGTGTGCAGGTGCTGGGAGACGTGTTGGAGGTGTTGCAGGTGCTGGGAGACGTGTTGGAGGTGTTGCAGGTGCTGGGAGACGTGTTGGAGGTGTTGCAGGTGGGGGAGACGTGTTGGAGGTGTTGCAGGTGCTGGGAGACGTGTTGGAGGTGTTGCAGGTGCTGGGAGACGTGTTGGAGGTGTTGCAGGTGCTGGGAGACGTGTTGGAGGTGTTGCAGGTGCTGGGAGACGTGTTGGAGGTGTTGCAGGTGCTGCTGGAGACGTGTTGGAGGTGTTGCAGGTGCTGGGAGACGTGTTGGAGGTGTTGCAGGTGCTGGGAGACGTGTTGGAGGTGTTGCAGGTGCTGGGACGTGTTGGAGGTGTTGCAGGTGCTGGGAGACGTGTTGGAGGTGTTGCAGGTGCTGGGAGACGTGTTGGAGGTGTTGCAGGTGCTGGGAGACGTGTTGGAGGTGTTGCAGGTGCTGGGAGACGTGTTGGAGGTGTTGCAGGTGCTGGGAGACGTGTTGGGTGTTGCAGGTGTGGGAGACGGTGTGGAGGTGTTGCAGGTGCTGGGAGACGTGTTGGAGGTGTTGCAGGTGCTGGGAGACGTGTTGGAGGTGTTGCAGGTGCTGGGAGACGTGTTGGAGGTGTTGCAGGTGCTGGGAGACGTGTTGGAGGTGTTGCAGGTGCTGGGAGACGTGTTGGAGGTGTTGCAGGTGCTGGGAGACGTGTTGGAGGTGTTGCAGGTGCTGGGAGACGTGTTGGAGGTGTTGCAGGTGCTGGGAGACGTGTTGGAGGTGTTGCAGGTGCTGGGAGACGTGTTGGAGGTGTTGCAGGTGCTGGGAGACGTGTTGGAGGTGTTGCAGGTGCTGGGAGACGTGTTGGAGGTGTTGCAGGTGCTGGGAGACGTGTTGGAGGTGTTGCAGGTGCTGGGAGACGTGTTGGAGGTGTTGCAGGTGCTGGGAGACGTGTTGGAGGTGTTGCAGGTGCTGGGAGACGTGTTGGAGGTGTTGCAGGTGCTGGGAGACGTGTTGGAGGTGTTGCAGGTGCTGGGAGACGTGTTGGAGGTGTTGCAGGTGCTGGGAGACGTGTTGGAGGTGTTGCAGGTGCTGGGAGACGTGTTGGAGGTGTTGCAGGTGCTGGGAGACGTGTTGGAGGTGTTGCAGGTGCTGGGAGACGTGTTGGAGGTGTTGCAGGTGCTGGGAGACGTGTTGGAGGTGTTGCAGGTGCTGGGAGACGTGTTGGAGGTGTTGCAGGTGCTGGGAGACGTGTTGGAGGTGTTGCAGGTGCTGGGAGACGTGTTGGAGGTGTTGCAGGTGCTGGGAGACGTGTTGGAGGTGTTGCAGGTGCTGGGAGACGTGTTGGAGGTGTTGCAGGTGCTGGGAGACGTGTTGGAGGTGTTGCAGGTGCTGGGAGACGTGTTGGAGGTGTTGCAGGTGCTGGGAGACGTGTTGGAGGTGTTGCAGGTGCTGGGAGACGTGTTGGCGGTGTTGCAGGTGCTGGGGAGACGTGTTGGAGGTGTTGCAGGTGCTGGGAGACGTGTTGGAGGTGTTGCAGGTGCTGGGAGACGTGTTGGAGGTGTTGCAGGTGCTGGGAGACGTGTTGGAGGTGTTGCAGGTGCTGGGAGACGTGTTGGAGGTGTTGCAGGTGCTGGGAGACGTGTTGGAGGTGTTGCAGGTGCTGGGAGACGTGTTGGAGGTGTTGCAGGTGCTGGGAGACGTGTTGGAGGTGTTGCAGGTGCTGGGAGGACGTGTTGGAGGTGTTGCAGGTGCTGGGGAGACGTGTTGGAGGTGTTGCAGGTGCTGGGAGACGTGTTGGAGGTGTTGCAGGTGCTGGGAGACGTGTTGGAGGTGTTGCAGGTGCTGGGAGACGTGTTGCAGGTGTTGCAGGTGCTGGGAGACGTGTTGCAGGTGCTGGGAGACATTTTAGCCGTGGAACACCCATGGGGCCGCAGGTGGCGAGGGCGCTAATTGTGCCGCTATAGATAGCGTCCCTCACCAAACGATGGCCGGAATGCTTCACTCTGGTGGTAATGGCCACAATTCCCTGATGAGCTCGGAGCCTGGATACTGCTACTCGGGCTCTCCCCAGTTAGGGTCGGGACGAGTTGTTGTGAAGGTAGTTGATGGGTGTTTGCATAAGTAGGTAGTTGTGGTAATTTGCTAAACGCTGCATGGTTGTTAAGTCATAAAGGAGGGAATTGTTCTGACACATCGAGGGATTAACAGAGAGGATTAATGGTGGGGTTGGGGAGGGGGGAAACATAGATGCGGACGCGCGCGCGCGCGCGCGCGCGCGCGCGCACACACACACACACACACACACACACACACACACACACACACACACACACACACACACACACACACACACACACACACACACACGCGCGCGCGCGCGCACGCACGCACGAGTTAAGGAAGATATGATCACTACATATTTTTCAGAGGAATTGACGGGTTTATGTTGAGGGTTATCTTGATTTCGGGGCTTAGCGTCCCCGCGGCCCGGTCCTCGACCAGGCCTCCTTTTTGTTACACCCCCTCCCCCGGAGAGCAGCCCGTAATACTTATCTAACTCCCAGGTACCTATTTACCGCTAGGTGAACAGGTGCATCAGGGTGAAAGAAACTGCCCATTTGTTTCCGCCTCCACCGGGGATCGAACCTGGAACCTCAGGATTACGAATCCCGAGCGCTGTCCACTCAGCTGTCAGGCCCTTAGTAGTGTAGTTAAAGATAAACTGTTCAACACTGGTGGTACGCGAACAAGGGGACACGGGGATTGAAACTGCGTCCCCACATGAACCACAGGGACGTTAGAAAGAATTTTTTCAGTGTCAGAGTAGTTAACAGATGGAATGCATTAAGCAGAAATGTGGTGGAGACTGACTCCATACACAGATTCAAATGTAGATATGATAAGAGCCCAGTAGGCTCAGGAATCTGTACATCAGTTGATTGACAGTTGAGAGGCGGGACCAAAGAGCCTGAGCTCAACCCCCGCAAGCACAACTAGGCGAGTACAAACACACACCATCGTTTTCTGGAATTAGAGAACTCACTATCTCTCCAGACCATCCATTTCATGAATCTGACTTTTGACATTATAAATAACTGCAACGGCTCCTTTGATCTTAGATTAATGGAGTCATTATACAGTAGAGAGCTTCGGCCTGTCTAGAATACAAATTGTTCTTGTATACAGCTATATACAGTCTAATTTTAAGCCACATTTCTTCAACTTTTGTAATGTTTTTAATAATGTGTTATCGTTTTCATCATTATTTTAGTTTTATTTTAGATCTGACAGTGAAAACAGTGTTTTCGAAGTCATGGATAATTGTAGTGAGTATTATGAGATGTTTGCCGCTGTTTTTGTCTTCATTTTGAAATTATGATTTCCATGGAGCACCTTTGTTGTGAATACTCGAGTCCTCCTGGTGGAACTAACCAGAGTCGCCAACTTAGACCTATTGACAACATATCAAAGGCCATAAAGCTTTTGTTTTGTTTTAAGAGCATCCTTCTGTACACTGAAAAAAGAGGAAGGGATCAGACCAGTAGCTGTGGGCAGTTCTATGCGGCGTGATTTCAAATGAACAAATCCACAAGGGCTGTGATGAGGATTCGACCCTGCGTCCGAGAGCATCCCAGGCGCTGCCTAAATCGACTGAGCTACGACATGGTAAAAGAATTGCAACCAGATATTCAACTTAATTTACTTGGATCCTGAAGCCTCTCAGAGAGACAAACCAGGATTTTTACGCAGTTCTCCCATGCACTCGAGCTATGTCAATAGGCCGTTCTACCTCTTCGCCCTTACTTCATTACACACAGAAATCACAATAGCGTGATGCATCAAATGAACAAATCCACAAGGGCCAAGTTATCCAAGTAAATTCAGCTGAATTTCTGGTTGCAATTCTTTTACCATGTCGTAGCTCAGTCGATTAAGGCAGGGTCTGGGATGCTCTCAGACGCAGGTTCGAATCCTCGTCACGGCCCTTGTGGATTTGTTCTATGCGGCGCCTTGTCGCAAAGACTGCGGCGAAAACAGCCAGGCAGCAGCCGGCATACTGAAACCTGAGCACTCAGGTCCAAACTCTGTGAGCAGGAACTGGGGCATGATCTCCCACACTACATCACCGAATGTAGCTATCAGACCATTCAGACCCGTTGGCATGAGGTACCTGAAGCTTTGCAATTACTGTGTTCACTCTCGTGGTCTTGAGGATATTCTCATAATGCACCTAAAATGTACCAGTGCAGGCTACTGGTGATCACATGGTGCTGTATGACTAACCATCCTGTGTGATGGGGACTTGTAGCATCACGTAGCTAGTTTGTCACACTGCACTCTCCTTCATATAGTCTAGGGTAGCTGCATAAATGCACATGTAGCTAAATGTGTCAATAATAAACAAAACTGAAACCAAAATAGCTCAGGTTCAGCATTCCACAAAAGTGTGAGGTGACAGCTCACGGAGATTGAACTTTCTTTGTTAACATTACAAATTAAAAGGCTGTCATGTTCGCAATTATAACATTAGCAATTATCAAGCTAGATTTACAAAATGAACTAGATCAGTGTTGGTGATATGAAGACGTGGTTGTGGTGTGAAGGCGTACTATGAGGGTGCATATGGTGCCATGATGTACTTGGATGTTTGTATTGGTGATGTATATAGCGTGATGGTTTATTGTGTAATAAGAGGGTGGTGTTGTTGTTGTTGTGTGGTGGTTTTGTGAGCGAGTGTTGTATGTAGTTTGGTTGTCTTGGGTGGGATGTTGTAGTTGACGAGCTTGTGTTGTCGGTATGGTGATGGTATAGTTTGACAGCTTAGAACGATGGTGTACTGTGAAGTGAAGTGGGGTTTAGTGGTGTAATTATATTGTGCATGTGAAATTGTGGTGAATTGCTGCGACATATATTGCGGAGTTGTGGAGTGAGAATGTTGTAATTGGTGGAGTGTAGGGTGGTGTTGGTGTTGTATAGTGGTGGTGAGAGTTGGTGGGTGTGGTATATCTTATGGTGTGTTGTATGGTGGTGGTGAGAGTTGGTGGGTGTGGTGTATCTTATGGTGTGTTGTATGGTGGTGGTGAGAGTTGGTGGGTGTGGTATATCTTATGGTGTGAGTTGGTGGGTGTGGTATATCTTGTGGTGTAATGTAGCCTTCACTTAAGAGATGGAGAGTGAATGTAAGTTGGCTTGCCAAGATGTAAATTTTGGAGAGGAATGGTGGTTTTCACACTTGAGTCTACACTAAGTGCCTTGATAGGTACACACGGAGCGTTGGTCGGTGTCACCCGGGCTCTCTCACACACAGCTCCAGTTGGCAGCTGGTTGGCGAGGAACTCGGTAGAGTAAGAACATATGAATATAACGAAGGTAACTGCAGAAGGCCTATTGGCCCATATGAGGCGGCTCCTATTTATAACCACCCAATCCCACTCATAACATTACGGGCTCACCATAGCCCGTGCTACATGGACACTTCGTTCTGAGTAGCTAAATCTGAAACAACCACCACCACTCATAAACATGTCCAACCCCCGTTTGAAACACTCTAGGGACCCCACCTCCACCACGTTACGCGGTAATTGGTTCCACAATTAGCATGTAAATAGTTTATTTTGTTAGGGTATATTACACTAACAGTAGAAGTCTAAGTGTATTGCTATTTTGAGGCCCTTCTCTTTCCCTGATCATTCTGCCAATTTGTTTCCCCCACAAACATATACTTTTATTACCTCCTTTCTCCATATCACTTCCCATACCACTATCCACTAACACTTTAAACCCAAACAAACGCCTCCAACCACGGAGTCCAACGAGTTCGCAGTAAGGCAAGTCCTGGTCAGTAATGGATACTCTAATCGTCTAACGGCTACGTCGAAGAGATCATTAAGAGAAAGTGAACCGGCATGCTGCCTCTGAAGAAACGCCCAACAATTTAGCATCTGTCCCTCTTATTCAAATATTCTACAGAAGATTCTTTGCCACAGTGCACATAATGGAAGAAAGCGTCGCGAAAGACATTTGTTGATGGAAACATGACCCCTACCGACACTAACCAGAAAATAGAGTTGACAATGGTATACAAGAGTAAGAAGACTTCCTACTTGTTTATGAAGAACTCTCCTGATGCCAATTGAGACGCCTCGGAAGAGACGAATGTCGTCTATGCCTTCACATGCATATTTAAAGGGCTGTCGGCTCCAACGATCTCATTATAAACGTAATGCAACAACTACTACTCTTTCAAGTTGCCTGACAATGCACAAACAGCAAGGCTCCATGGACTAGATCATCAAACACTGAAATAATTGACAAATCCAACGACAATAGAAGCTTAGGCATCGGCGAATTGATATATATGAAGCAGACTCAACCAACGACAACAGCTAAGAGTCAGCCATCTTCAAGATCAGGACAACATGCAGCATACTGCCCCAGTTACTACAGGAACACAGGAAGCTACAGAAGGCCTATTGACCCATGTGACACCTTTACTTCACCACACAGGGCTTAGGGGCCTCTTAGCCTGCTGGATAGCGCGCAGGGCTCGTAATTCTGTGGCGCGAGTTAAGATCCCGCACGAGGCAGAAACAAATGGGCAAAGTTTCTTTCACGTTGAATGCCCCTGTTACCTAGCAGTAAATAGGTACCTGGGAGTTAGGCAGCTGTCACGGGCTGCTTCCTGGGGTGGTGTGTGTGTGGTGTGGAGAAAAAAAGTAGTTTGTAAAAAACAGTTGATTGACAGTTGAGAGGCGGGCCGAAAGAGCAAAGCTCTACCCCCGCAAACACAACTAGGTGAATACACAATCGTTTATGTAACAGCTTGTTCTAGCTAAATTCTATTATGGGCTATTCATGCCCGTGCCACCTCTTGGGTGGCTTAATCTTCATCAATCACTCGTCAATCTAAATTCTATTACGGGCTCACTATTGCACGTGCTACATGGACATCCATTCTGAGTAGCTAAATCTAAAACTCTATATCCGCCTTCATGACGTCGGTGGAGATTGGGCGTTCCGTGCCGAGTCTATTATTGTATTTGAAAGGTTTAATTACTGAATCTCATCTCACTGTTTTCCTTGACAAACTACGCTGACCTGAATAATATACCAAATATCTCTCAACTCCGTATTCCCCGCATTAAATATTCTGGGCGACATCGGTAATCTTGTAACCGAATTTGAAATAAGAAAATGTCTCTCTTCTTCAATTTACTGATATTATTTACTGTATAATGCCGGTATTACTGAAAGACCGAACTCTCTTATATATTTGTAGTCAAAATAATACACAAGTGTGTGTTAGCATTTGGTGAATCTCTTAATATTTTAAAACAAAATACCTAGCATGTATTTTCATTTAATTTATTTTAGTTCAGTGTTTTTTTTTACAGTTTATTTTCTACCACAGGCGGGGCCATTCGTGTGCAATGTTAATCAGCATCTGTCCTCCGTGGACAGGGTTAGCGATCTGTTAGACAACATATCGTGTGGCGGGTTATTGAGACGAGTTTAAACTGTGAGGGACCAATCCCAAGAATATGATTTTGGTGAACCTTAGTCAATCCCTGGCTCTTACAAGGCAGGATGGCGCCGTGGCAGGGAGGCAGGATATCATATGACAGGCAGGGTGGCAGAGAGGTAAGATGGCAGGGAGGTCTGGTGGTCGGCCGCACTAGTTCATTAGCCTGGGACTGTTGACCGTCTTGCCAATATCCCGCTTAAACCATGTGCCAACAACATTGGCATCCTTCATTTTCCTATTATGTCGTTGTCGGTCTTCCTGGCCTGTCGTGTCCTGGCCACCCCTTCCTGGGGTGTCGTTGTCGGTCTTCTTGGGCTGTCGTTGTTTTCGGCTGTCGGTGTCTGCCCTCGGCTGACGGTGCGTGTCCTTCTGGGCTGTCCTAGTACGTCCTGGGCTGTCGTTATTAGTCGCCGTAGACTGTCGGTGTCTGCCCTTCTTGACTGTCGTTGTCTTTTTGGACTGTTGTTGTGTCCGTATAAGCTGTCGTGTCTCATGAGCTGCCGTTGTTTGTCCGCTTGGCCTTTCGTTGTCTGTCCTGTACTATCGTTTTTTGTC
>NC_059656.1:9312551-9325051 GCF_020424385.1 Procambarus clarkii
GAAGGTGAGGGGGTGAGGGTGAAGGTGAGGAGGGGGTGAGGGTGAAGGTGAGGAGAGGGTGAGGGTGGTGAAGGTGAGGAGAGGGTGAGGGTGGTGAAGGTGAGGAGAAGGTGAGGATGGTGATGGTGAGGAGGAGGGTAGATGGTGAAGGTGAGGAGGGTGAGAGGGTGAAGGTGAGGAGAGGGTGAGGGGTGGTGAAGGTGAGGAGGGTAGGGTGAGGGTGAAGGTGAGGAGAGGGTGAGGGTGGGTGAAGGTGAGGAGAGGGTGAGGGTGGTGAAGGTGAGGAGGGTGAGGGTGGTGAAGGTGAGGAGAGGGTGAGGGTGGTGAAGGTGAGGAGGGGTGAGGGTGAAGGTGAGGAGGGTAGGGTGAAGGTGAGGGAGGAGGAGAGGGTGAGGGTGGTGACGGCGAGGAGAGGGAGAGGGTGAGGGTGGTGACGGCGAGGAGAGGGTGAGGGTGGTGACGGCGAGGAGAGGGAGAGGGTGAGGGTGGTGACGGCGAGGAGAGGGCGAGGGTGGTGAAGGTGAGGAGAGGGTGAAGGTGAGGAAGGTGAGGTGAGGGTGAGGGTGGTGAAGGTGAAGGAGAGGGTGGTGAGGGATGGGTGAAGGTGAGGAGAGGGTGAGGGTGGTGAAGGTGAGGAGAGGGTGAGGGTGGTGAAGGTGAAGGAGAGGGTGAGGGTGGTGAAAGGTGAGGAGAGGGTGAGGGTGGTGAAGGTGAGGAGAGGGTGAGGTGGGTGAAGGTGAGGAGAGGGTGAGGGTGGTGATGGTGAGGAGTGAGGGTGGTGATGGTGAGGAGAGGTGAGGGTGGTGATGGTGAGGAGGGTGAGGGTGGTGATGGTGAGGAGGGTGAGGGTGGTGAAGGTGAGGAGAGTAGGTGAAGGTGAGGAGGGGTGAGGGTGAAGGTGAGGAGTGAGGGTGAAGGTGAGGAGTGAGGGTGAAGGTGAGGAGTGAGGGTGAAGGTGAGGAGTGAGGGTGAAGGTGAGGAGTGAGGGTGAAGGTGAGGAGAGGGTGAGGGTGGTGACGGCGAGGAGAGGGTGAGGGTGGTGACGGCGAGGAGAGGGTGAGGGTGGTGACGGCGAGGAGAGGGTGAGGGTGGTGACGGCGAGGAGAGGGTGAGGGTGGTGACGGTGAGGAGAGGTGAGGGTGGTGATGGTGAGGAGAGGTGAGGGTGGTGATGGTGAGGAGAGGTGAGGGTGGTGATGGTGAGGAGAGGGTGAGGGTGGTGATGGTGAGGAGAGGGTGAGGGTGGTGAAGGTGAGGAGAGGGTGAGGGTGGTGAAGGTGAGGAGAGGGTGAGGGTGGTGAAGGTGAGGAGAGGGTGAGGGTGGTGAAGGTGAGGAGAGGTGAGGGTGAAGGTGAGGAGTGAGGGTGAAGGTGAGGAGAGGGTGAGGGTGGTGAAGGTGTGAAGGTGAGGAGAGGGTGAGGGTGGTGAAGGTGAGGAGAGGGTGAGGATGGTGAAGGTGAGGAGAGGGTGAGGGTGGTGAAGGTGAGGAGAGGGTGAGGGTGGTGAAGGTGAGGAGAGGGTGAGGGTGGTGAAGGTGAGGAGAGGGTGAGGATGGTGAAGGTGACGAGAGGTAAGCACCGTAACACCATCCCACACCATCAACATCACAACACCGTCCTACACCATTAAACCTTCCTGCACTATCAACGCATCATCATCGACGCCACCACAACACTAGGTTAGAGGGACTGGTTCACCATCCCCCCCCCCCTTGTGTTATAGGAAATACAATTTTCCAACTTGGGTGTCAAGTAATAAGGAGAGGTGTAGCTCTGTTGTTACAGCTGGAGCGTTGAACTCAAAACAGTAGAGCGAGCTAACTAGCGAGAGTATATAAGATAACAGCAACGGTGGGAGGCGTGAAGATAAGTGGTAACAGTGATTTTTAATTCCCCGCCAAACAATAGAATGCCTCGGGAAGAATACAATAGATGCAATGACAATTTTATAAAGGTGATGGGAAAAGCAGCTACAGTGGCAAGGGAAACAAGGGGTATAGAAATCAAGAATATAGAGAATATCCTTGATAATCTCCTATAACCTAGCACACCCAGTACCAGATATTATCTTCCTTGGAGACTTCAATCTACCCAGTTTAAGATGGAAAATAGAAAACAATAACATTATAGCAGGAAGTCAGCCTGGAAATAACCAACCACAGGTCAGAGAACTACTGAGATTCTGTGACAAATTCTCGCTCAGTCAGCAGATTACAGAACCAACTAGGAACGAGAACACGCTGGACCTGATATTCACGAACAATGAGGAGCTAATCAGAGACATTACTGTCTCAGACTCGGATCACAAGCTCATGGAAGTGCAAACTAACATTAATAACGGTAGTAGGCCCAAGAGAAACAAAAAGCGAGAAGGGTTATTCAATAAATTCAATTTAATAATAAAAGGATAGACTGGGAGAAACTAAACAGGGAACTTACAAACATTCAATGGGAAAATGTTCTAAGAAATAAAAATCCTACACAAGGAATAGAAAAACTGACTTTTGAAGCATATGAAGTCTGTCTGAAACATGTTCCTTTGAGGAAAGCCAGAAAGAGGTTCAATGTAGAAAGAGAACGCAAACGACACTACAAAAGAAGGAAGAAATTAACGGAAATGCTTAAGCAGACACGACTCTCCATACAGAAAAGAAATAATTTAAACAGGGCGATTGAAGAAATCAAACAGACTGAAGCATTCATATCAGACTGAAGAAAGGCAACTAGAACAGAAAGCAATTCAAGAAATAAAGAAAAACCCAAAATATTTTTTCACATTTGCTAAATCAAAAGCAAAAACCACTGCCGGAATTCGACTTATTCGTATTAGTGAAGGTTCATACACTGAGAACGACAAAGAAATTAGCGTAATCCCAAAAAAAGCAGTATGAGGACATGTTTAACACTCCAATACACAGCATGAAAGTGGAAGATCCGGATAACTTCTGTATGCGTGATATCCAAATACCTGTAAATATCACTGATACCAACACGAGCGTAACAGAATTTGAAAGAGAAATTGACAATATGCCCATGCATTCGGCCCCGGGTCCAGACTCATGGAATTCAATATTTATCAAGAAATGCAAAGTGCCAGTAGCTCAGGCACTCAGTATATTGTGGAGGAGCTTGGACACGGGGAAGATACCAGATGTGCTGAAAGCAGCAGACATAGCCCCTTTACACAAGGGAAGGAGCAAAGCATTGGCAAAGAATTATAGACCAGTTGCACTAACGTCCCACATAATAAAAGTATTTGAGAGAGTGATCAGGAGTCAGGCCACTAGATTCATGGATAAAATGACCTCCACATGGATTCAGAGCGGGAAGATCATGCCTCTCACAGTTACTTGACCACTACGACAAAATCACTGAGGCATTAGAATAAAAACAGAATGCAGATGTTGAATACACAGACTTTGCAAAGGCATTCGACGAATGTGACCATGGAGTGATAGCACGCAAGATGAGGTCAATGGGTATAACTGGTAAAGAAGGACGCTGGATACTCAATTTCCTGTCGAATAGAACACACATTGTAACAGTCAATCAAATAAAATCGAGTCCGAGCGCAGTAAAAAAGCTCTGTACCTCAAGGTACAGTCCTTGCACCACTGCTGTTCCTTATTCTCATATCAGATATAGACAAAAATACAAGTCACAGCTTCGTGTCATCCTTTGCAGATGATACAAAAATCAGCATGAAAATTACTTCTGTTGAAGATATTGAAAAACTACACACAGATATTAACAAAATTTTCGACTGGGCAACAGAAAATAACATTATGTTTATCAGTGATAAATTCCAGGTACTCAGGTACGGCAAAAATGAGGATCTGAAACATAATACAGGGTACAAAACACAATTAGTAGGAAAACAACATGTCAAGGATTTGGGAATAATGATGTCTGACGACCTAACATTTAGGGAGCATAACCAAGCAAATATTGCGTCAGCCAGAAAAATGATAGGATGGATTACAAGAACTTTCCAATCCATAGATCCCATCACAATGGTTGTACTCTTCAAATCACTTGTGTCTAGAGTACTGTTCAGTACTCATTTCCCCCCTTCAGAGCAGGAGAGACTGCTGAAATAGAGGGAATACAGAGAACATATACGGCACGCATAAACGAGATAAAGCACCTAAATTATTGGGATCGTCTCAAAGCCCTTTAAATGTACTCTCTAGAAAAGAGACGAGAGATACCAAATAATATACACGTGGAAGACATTGGAGGGTCAGGTCCCAAATCTACACAGTAAAATAACAACGCACTAGAGTGAACGACATGGAAGAAAATGCAGAATAGAACCAGTGAAGAGCAGGGGTGCCATAGGCACAATCAGAGAACACTGTATGAACATCAGAGGTCCGCGGTTGTTCAACATCCTCCCAGCGAGCATAAGAAATATTGCCGGAACAACAGTGCACATCTTCAAGAGGAACCTAGATTGTTTCCTCCAAGGAGTGCCGGACCAACCGGGCTGTGATGGGTATGTGGGCCTGCGGGTCGCTGCAAGCAACAGCCTGGTGGACCTAACTCTCACAAGTCAAGCCTGGCCTCGGTCCGGGATTGGGGAATAGAAGAACTCCCAGAATCCCATCAAACAGGTATATGTGGGCCTGCAGGCCGCTCCAAGCAACAGCCTGGTGGACCAAACACTTACAAGTCAAGCCTGGCCACGGGCCGGGATTGGGGAGCAGAAGAACTCCCAGAACCCCATCAACCAGGTATCAACCAGGTAAGGGCTAAAATCTTAATACTGGAGGATTTCAATCACAGGGAAATAAACTGGATAAATAAAGATCCCCAGGAGGGTGAAGAGACATGAAGAGCAACACTGGTAGACATGACAAACACTTCTTAAAGCAACATCTCACAGACCCAACAAGAGTAAGAGGAGACAATCTACCAGCAACACTAGACTTGGTGTTTTCCCAAAATAAAGCAGATGTAGAAAAATAAAGTATGAGACGCCTCTAGGAGCTAGCGAGCACTGTATTACCATGCTTGAACACATAGTGGAGCTGAAGGAATTAGTTACACAAAGAAACCTGTTGAAGAAGACAGATTACAGACTACAACAGCATGAGGGACTTTCTGCGGGAAATCTATTGGGAAAAGAGAACTGGAAGAGAAGACAGCAAACAAGATAGAATTAATTGTTGGGAAATGTGCCGAGGTAATGGAGCAGTTCACACCTCTCAAAAAGAATGTGGCATTAACCACCTATACTTCACCCCTCACAGGGTGTATTTCTGTAGGCACTTGACCTGTGGTTAGCACAGCTGGCTCACAAGCGACTGGACCCGTGTTTGATTCCCGGGCAGTGGAAAACAGTTAGGCACGCTTCTCTACACCTAATGCCTCTGTTCACCTAGTAGTTACCCGGAAGCTAGGCGACTGTTTTGGCGTTCTTCCTAATGAAGGCACCTCAGTAAGCCTAACAGACTTCCAGTCCCCAGAAACAGGAACCCATAGAAGCAAACAAGGCTTTCATTAGAATGAAAAAAACCAGTGGATAAGTAGTATGATAACAACCAGATTACTGAATCAGGGAGGACACACAGAGAACGATACGAAAGTATATGACGTACTCACTGACTTGTCCATACATAAATTCTAAGGGAACAGACAACAGCCAATATATAAAACTATAGCATATAAAATATATGAAAAAACTCAAGGGGGTGAATGTGAACGAAGCCGCATCTAGCCAATTAAAAAATACGCCTTTTGAAATCTGCACGTGTAGGCATTCAAGCCTCTGTACACGATCTATTCACGTCAAGAACCTGGCTATACAGGGCTCTTCTATGATGTACAAACCTTTTGAAGCGTGAAAAGAAACTTGAGAATATCCTGAAAATCGTAACTTTAATGATACTCTAAACAGGTGAGGTAAGTTATGAATACCAAGGAAAAGAAGAGAACTAGAAGAGTTGTGCCCTGGAGCTATTAAGACAACACTGATAAACTGAATAAGATTTATACGAGAAGAAACAGAACAAGCGGACACAAGTGGAAGCTGAAGACACAGAAGAGTCGTCGAGATAGGGAGCGACTCTCACCTTGAGAGAGTAACAGGCGAACACCCAGGTCGAAACAGTAGACAAATTATCAATTTGACACCTTCAATAAATGTTGTAACACAAAGCTAACAGGAAGGAAGGATTTGCACACAGCAAACAACAACAGCAGCAGCACACTCACACACACAAACGAATATATCTAAGTATAAATGAGTATCTAAGCAACAGGAAACAGCGAGTAACTGTGAGGGGGGAGACATCAGAGTGACGAGATGTCACCAGCAGGGTCCCACAGGGCTCTGAACTTGGACCCATCCTGTTTCTGATATATGTAAACGATCTTCCAGAGGGTATAGACTCATTCCTCTCAATGTTTGCTGATGACGCAAAATTTATGAGAAGAATCAAGACATATGAAGATAGACAGGGACTACAGGATGACCTAGACAAACTGGAGGAATGGCCTAGAAAATGGCTTCTAAAGTTCAACTCAGGAAAGTATAAAGAAATGAAATTAGGCGAAGGGAGCAGGAGGCTGAACACAAGGTATCATCTGGGAGGTGAAATCCTGCACGAGTCAAATAGAGAGAAAGATCTGGGGTTTGATATCACACCGAACCTGTCCCCAGAAGCCCACATCAAAAGGATATCATGAGTGACGTATGATAGATTGGCCAATATAAGAACTGCCTTTAAGAAACTTGTGTATGGAATCGTTCAGGACCTTGTATACCACTTATGTCAGACCAATCCTGAAACATGCAGCTCCAGCCTGGAATCCATACCTAGTTAAACACAAGACAAAGTTAAGAGAAGATTCAGCGGTATGCCACCAGGCTCGTCCCGGAACTGAGAGGTATGAGCTACGAGGAAAGGCAAAAGGAGCTGAACCTCACGTCCCTGGAAAACAGAAGAGTAAGGGGAGACATGATAACTACCTACAAAATTCTCAGGGGAATTGACAGGGTGGACAAAGACAAACTCTTCAGCACGGGTGGAACACGAACAAGGAGACACAGGTGGAAACTTAGTACCCAGATGAGCCACAGAGACGTTAGAAAGAATTTTTTCAGTGTCAGAGTAGTTAATAAATGGAATGCACTAGGAATGATGTGGTGGAGGCTGACTCCATACACAGTTTCAAATATAGCTATGATAGAGCCCAGTAGGCTCAGGAATCTGTACACCAGTTGATTGACGGTTGAGAGGCTGGACTAAAGAGACAAAGCTCAACCTCCGCAAGCACAAGTAGGTGAGTACACACAGGGTAAGAGATTACCCTAGATGAAAGACTGTCAAATATAGAGGTGACAGCAGAGGAGGTAATGAAACAGTTGACAACACTAGATGCAACTAAAGCAGTTGGACCAGACGAAGTATCACCGTGGATACTAAAAGAGGCAGCGCAGGCCCTCAGCATGCCTCTGGCAAGGATCTTTAATGAGTCACTTATGTCGGGGGAATTGCCAAATTGCTGGAAGAGGGCAAATGTCGTATAGATTTTCAAGAAATGGGATAGGGAGGAGGCACTTAACTATAGACCTGTATCAGTGACAAGCATCCCCTATAAAATACTTGAAAGAATAATTAGGCTAAGACTGGTTGCACACCTGGAGAACATTAGGTTTGTAAACAAACATCAACATGGTTTCTGGAAAGGGAAATCTTTCCTAACAAATCTTTTGGAATCCTATGATAAAATAACGAGAATAAGGCAGGACAGAGAAGGTTGGGCAGACTGCATATTTCTGGACTGCCAAAAAGCCTTTGATACAATACTGCACATGAGACTGCTATTCAAACTTGAGAGGCAAGCAGAAGTAAGCGGAAAGGCCCTAGCATGGGTAAGGAACTAGCTAACAATAAGGAGCCAGAGAGTTACGGTAAGGGGCTAGAAGTCGGACTGGCAAATAGTAACGAGTGGAGTACCTCAAGGATCGTTGTTGGGACCAATTCTATTTCTAATATACGTTAATGACATGTTTACAGGAGTAAAATCATACATGTAGATGTTCGGAAGACGCAAGGTTGATGAGAAGAGTTGTGACAGATGAGGATTGTAGGATCCTCTACGAGAACTTGAACAGGTTGCAGAGATGGTCAGAAATGGCAACTGGAGTTCAACACGAGCAAACGTAAAGTTATGGAAATGGGATTAGGTGATAAGAGACCAAAGGGACAGTACACAATGAAGGGGAACTGCCTACCTGAGACGACTCGAGAAAGAGACCTGGGCGTGGACGTAACACCTAATTTAACTCTTGAGGCACATATAAATAGGATATCGACAGCATCGTAATCTACGCTGGCAAAAGTTCGATCATCATTCATAAACCTAATTTAGGAGGCATTTAGGGCGCTTTACACTGCCTACGTGAGGCCAGTCATAGAGTATGTTGCCCCATCATGGAGTCCCCACCTGAAGAAACACATAAGGAAACTGGAAAAGGTTCAGAAGTTTGCAATGAGACTCGTCCCAATGTTACGAAGGATCGGGTATGAAGAGCGCTTGAAGGAAGTGAGCCTTACGACACTAGAAAAAAGAAGGGAGAGGGGGATATGACAGGAACGTATAAAATACTCAGGTGGATTGACAGAGTGGAAATAGACGAAATGTTCACACGGAATAATAACAGAACGAGGGGACATGGGTGAAAGCTGGAAACTCGGATGAGTCACAGGGATGTTAGGAAGTTTTCTTTTAACGTGAGAGTAGTGGAAAAATGGAATGCACTTAAGGAGCAGGTTGTGGAAGCAAATTTTATTCATAATTTTAAAACTTAATATGATAGGGAAATAGGACCGAAGTCATTGCTGTAAACAACTGATGGATCGAAAGGCGGGATCCAAGAGTCAATGTTCGATCCTGCAGGCACAAATAGTTGAGTACAAATAGGGAAGTACACACACACACACACACAGGGTTTAGGGTTTACAAATGTAGGGCGCTGATAGCAGTGTAGAGAAGGTTTACAGGCTAGGTGCTTATAAGAGGGAAAGGAAGTGACTGGTAAAGATAGTATTCACGAACGAGGCAACAGAAGATGCAGTCTTATCTTGGAAGAGTAAATTTCTGCATGTAAAGGAACACAAAGATGGTTTTCTGCAGAGAGACATAACGAGAGAAGGGACAAACACAACAGCAGAAGCAAGAAACAGACACAAGAAGACGGAAGGAAATGTGGAAGCCACAGACCTCAGCTCAGTATCTTCTGTAACTTCAGAGAGGAGTGGAAAACTCTCCACCGGCAGGCCAGCAACCCCAGAGACGAGTAACAGAAGCCACCCACTGTCCCAACCCACAACATTCCTCCCCCAATCACCACCTAAGTCTTCCTTAGAGACCTTCTCCAAACCATTGCCTACTTGTTCCCCCATCCCATGCCCTTCTTGCTCCCTGATCCCATATCCTCCCTGTCCAATTGCAGACCCTCCCAGCCACCCCACCCCTGACCCTCCCTACCCACCTCCCCATCCCAGACCTTCCAAAGACCTGCCCAGCCCCCCATCCCAGACCCTACCTGCCCTGCCATCCAAGACCCTTACTGCCCTGCAATCCCAGGAACATAAAAGATAACCAAGACTAGGCAGAAGAGAGTCAGCTTCAAAGTAATGAATTCAAACATATATGAGATTACTAACAAAGCATGTGAACTTGGGGAAAGAGCACAAGAAGACAACCTGGATGTAATAGCGCTCACTGAAACGAAATTGTCAGATATAACAAATGCAGTGTTCCCCAGGACTACACTGTAATAAGGAATGAGAGGGAAGGAAGTGACAGGGGGGGGGGGGAGTCACTTCTAATAAGGACTGGAATTTTGAGGAGATAATTATCCTGGTCTGTAAGTGGTTCAGAGACTACATAACAGGCACTGTGACAATGGAAGGATAAAGAATAGTAGTAATAATGATATATAGCCTTCCACTAAATGATAGAAGACCCAGGGAAGAGTATAACAGAAACAACATGACAGTTTACTATTATAATTGAAAGGGCAGTTTCTGTCGCCTGTAGAAATCTATTCCATCTGCTTATCGTGAGACTTCAATTAAGGAAAGATAGACTGGGAGAACAAAGAACCACATAGGGGGTGTGGAAGCATGTAGATAAAGCAACATTTTAAGCTAATGTCAGAGGACCCACAAGAATGAAAAGCAATGACGAACTAGATAGACTTGACCTTTAATTTACTTTGACCGATTCAGACGTAACTTCGAAGCCCCCATGGGAATGGGTGATCACAGTGTAGTGATGTTTGAGTATCTGGTAGAAGCAGGGATTACTTAAGGAAAGGACCAGAATACCCAAGACTGGCATACTGAGAGTGAAATTAGGAGATAAGAAAATTACCAAGATAAATACTACAGGTAACAGAGCTCACAGGGAAGGCAGCACAAGACATAATGGAAAACATCACTATATTTTCCCAGTCCAAAAGGAAAAAGCAAAATGCTAATGAGGAACCTATGGTTTAATCAGGGATTTAAGCTGGCAAAGCAACTAAGTACAAAGGCATGGAGAAACTATAGAAATAACAGGACACTGGAGAGCAGAGAAAGATACCAGAGTCAGGAATGAGACCGGTAGGGTGAGAAGAGGAGCAGAAGCGTAGTACAAAAATAACAAATCAAATAAAGCAAAACCCCAACCTAAATTGTCGCACAGCCACAGCAGAATGAAAACAACAGTGAAGGAGCAGAAACTGATGATAGGGGCAGACAGGGTCACTTCAAATGACAAGGTGTCTGAGAAACGGAGCAAGATGTTCCTGAAGAAAGAGAGGGAATGTCTAACCAGGTATCAATGGAGAAATTCGAGATTACCAGTGGCGAGGTAAGGAAGTATTTGGTTAAATTGGATGTGGCCAAAAGTTGCTGGCCCAGATAGAATTTCACCGTGGATACTAAAAGAGGGAGCAGAAGCACGCACTTTACCTATCACTCTCAGTGCTGTATAACAAGTCACTGGAAGCAGAACTGCCAACAATTTCGAAGATAGCTAATGTTGTCCTGATAGGAAGGAGACAGGATAGAAGGGAGACAAACAGGAGTCACTGAACTACAGGCTAGTGTCCCTAACTTACATACCGTGCTAGGTGATGGAGAAGACTGAGGAAAAACTAATAGAATATCTGGAGAAAAAGAACTTGGTAACACATCACCAGCGTGGGTTCAAGGATGGCAAATCTTGCGTTACAGGTTTAATAGAATTCTATGACCAAGCGACACAAATTGGGGAAGAGAGGGCTGGGGAGACTGAACATTTTTGAATTGCCAGGAAAGGGAAGTAAAAGGGAAGATACTCCAATGAATAAGGGAGTACCTAAGCAACAGAAGACAGCGAATCACTGTGACGTATCAGAGCAGAGCTCCACGTTACTAGTGGAGTCCCACAGGGTTCAGACCTTAGACCAATCCTGTTTCTGATATTGTAAACGATCTCCTGGAGGGAATAGACTCGTTCCTTTCAATGTTTGCTGATGATGCGAAAATTATGAGGAGAATTAAGACAGAGGATGGTAACAAAAGGATACAAGATTACCTGGACAAATTTAAAGAATGGTTCAACAAATGGTTACTAGAGTTGAACAAGTAAATGTAAAGTAATGAAGCTAGGTGAGACAGCAAGAAGCCAGAAACAATTTACCAAATGAGAGACGAAGTCCTCCAAAAAATAGACAGAGATAAGGATCTAGTTGATATCACGCCGAACCTGTTTCCTGATGCTCACATAAAAAGGATGCTCTCAGCGGTATATGCAAGGCTGCCTAACACGAGAACTGCCTTTATAAATTTGTGAAAGGAATTATTTAGAACCTTGTACACCACATATCAGACCATTCCTGGAGTATTAGGCCGCAGTATGGAGTCCATACAATGTCAGTCATATTGGAGAAGGTTGAAAGGTCAAACCTTAGACCACTAATCTAGTGGTCAAAAGACCCCTAGACTAGTTCCAGTATTATGAGGAATGAGTTATGATGAAAGGCTGCGTGAACTGCACCTCACATCCCTGGATGATAAGAGTTAGAAAGACATGATTACCACATACCAAATTCTCAGGGAAATTGACAGGGTAGATAAAGACAGATTATTTAACACGGGTGGTACTCGCACAAGGGGACACGGGTGGAAACTGAGTACCCAAAAGAGCCACAGAGACATTTGGAATTTTTTTTATAGTGTCAAAGTAAATAAATGGAATGCATTAGGAAGTGATTTGGTAAAGGCAGACTCTATACACAGTTTCAAATGTAGGTATAATAGAGCCCAATAAGCTCAGGAACCTGTACACCAGTTAAATGACAGTTGATTGGTGGAACCAAAGAGCCGAAGCTCAACTCTGGCAAGCACAACTAGGTGAGTATACACTAACAACACTAGACAAAACAAAAGAAGTTGGACCAGACAATGTATCACCGTGGATACTGAAAGAGGCAGCACAGGGCTTCAGCGTGCCT
>NC_059656.1:9330051-9380559 GCF_020424385.1 Procambarus clarkii
GCAGAACACTCACCAAGGAGGCGATTTGAGAAGGGACAGAAGAAAGTGAGCCTCAAAGCGATGTACACAAACATAGATGGAATTACAAATAAAGCAAATGAGCTTGGAGAACTGGTACTAGAGGAAAACCCAGACATAATAGCCCTCACAGAAACAAAGATCACGAAAACGATAACAAATGCAGTGTTCCCACAGGACTATTATGTTATGAGGAAAGAGAGGGAAGGAAGAGGTGGGGGTGGTGTAGCTCTGCTGGTAAGACAAGGCTGGGATTTTGAGGAGATGGATATTCAGGGCTGCGAAGGTTTCAGTGACTACATAGCAGGTACTGTAACAAATGGAGGGAAAAAAATTATAGTCGCAGTCATATATAATCCACCACCAAATGACAGAAGACCTAGACAGGAATATGATAGAAACAACATGGCCACCATTAACATAATAGAAAGAGCAGCTTCTGTTGCTAGCAGGAATGGATCTGGACTACTAATTATGGGAGACTTCAACCATGGGAAGATAGATTGGAAGAACAGAGACCCGCATGGAGGACCAGAAACATGGAGAGCTAAGCTGCTGGACGTGGCAACAAGAAACTTTCTAAGCCAGCACACCAAAGAACCAACAAGAATGAGAGGAGAAGATGAACCAGCAATGCTTGATTTGATATTTACCCTAAATGAATGGGATATAAGGGAAGTTAAGATGGAAGCGCCCTTGGGAATGAGTGATCACAGTGTATTGAACTTTGAGTACCTGGTAGAGCTAGGACTTATCTCCCCCCAAAAAGAACTAGGAATCAAAAGGCTGGCATACCGAAAGGGGAATTATGAACAGATGAGAAGTTTCCTAAGTGAAATACCTTGGGACACAGACCTCAGAGATAAGTCTGTACAGGGTATGATGGACTATGTTACCCAAAAGTGTCAGGAGGCAGTAAACAGGTTCATCCCGGCCCAAAGGGAAAAATCCGAGAAGCAACAGAAGAATCCATGGTATAATAGGGCATGTATGGAAGCGAAGAAACTGAACAAAAAGGCGTGGAGGAACTTCCGGAATAACAGAACACCAGAAAGCAGAGAGAGATACCAGAGAACCAGGAATGAGTACGTCAGGGTGAGAAGAGAAGCAGAGAAAAATTTTGAAAATGATATAGCAAACAAAGCCAAGACCGAACCAAAGCTACTCCACAGTCACATCAGAAGGAAAACAACAGTGAAAGAACAGGTATTGAAACTTAGAACAGGCGAGGACAGGTATACAGAGAATGACAGAGAGGTGTGTGAGGAACTTAACAAGAGGTTCCAGGAGGTCTTCACAATAGAACAGGGTGAGGTCACTGTGCTAGGAGAAAGGGAGGTAAACCAGGCGGCCTTGGAGGAGTTCGAAATTACGAGAGAGGAGGTCAAGAGACACCTGCTGGATCTGGATGTTAGAAAGGCTGTTGGTCCAGATGGGATCTCACCATGGGTACTGAAAGAGTGTGCAGAGGCACTTTGCCTGCCACTCTCCATAGTGTATAGTAAGTCACTAGAGACGGGAGACCTACCAGAAATATGGAAGACGGCGAATGTGGTCCCAATATACAAAAAGGGCGACAGACAAGAGGCACTGAACTACAGGCCAGTGTCCTTGACTTGTATACCATGCAAGGTGATGGAGAAGATCGTGAGAAAAAACCTGGTAACACATCTGGAGAGAAGGGACTTCGTGACAAATCGCCAACATGGATTCAGGGAGGGTAAATCTTGCCTTACAGGCTTGATAGAATTCTACGATCAGGTGACACAGATTAAGCAAGAAAGAGAGGGCTGGGCGGACTGCATTTTCTTGGATTGTCGGAAAGCCTTTGACACAGTACCGCATAAGAGGCTGGTACATAAGCTGGAGAGACAGGCAGGTGTAGCTGGTAAGGTGCTCCAGTGGATAAGGGAGTATCTAAGCAATAGGAAGCAGAGAGTTACGGTGAGGGGTGAGACCTCCGATTGGCGTGAAGTCACCAGTGGAGTCCCACAGGGCTCTGTACTCGGTCCTATCTTGTTTCTGATATATGTAAATGATCTCCCGGAGGGTATCGATTCATTTCTCTCAATGTTTGCGGACGATGCTAAAATTATGAGAAGGATTAAAACAGAAGAGGACTGTTTGAGGCTTCAAGAAGACCTAGACAAGCTGAAGGAATGGTCGAACAAATGGTTGTTAGAGTTTAACCCAACCAAATGTAATGTAATGAAGATAGGTGTAGGGAGCAGGAGGCCAGATACAAGGTATCATCTGGGAGAGGAAATTCTTCAGGAGTCAGAGAAGGAAAAAGACTTGGGGGTTGATATCACGCCAGACCTGTCTCCTGCAGCACATATCAAGCGGATAACATCAGCGGCATATGCCAGGCTGGCCAACATACGAACGGCATTCAGAAACTTGTGTAAAGAATCATTCAGAACTTTGTATACCACATATGTCAGGCCAATCCTGGAGTATGCAGCCCCAGCATGGAGTCCATATCTAGTCAAGGATAAGACTAAACTGGAAAAGGTTCAAAGGTTTGCCACCAGACTAGTACCCGAGCTGAGAGGTATGAGCTACGAGGAGAGACTACGGGAATTAAACCTCACTTCGCTGGAAGACAGAAGAGTTAGGGGGGACATGATCACCACATTCAAGATTCTGAAGGGGATTGATAGGGTAGATAAAGACAGTCTATTTAACACAAGGGGAACACGCACAAGGGGACACAGGTGGAAACTGAGTGCCCAAATGAGCCACAGAGATATTAGAAAGAACTTTTTTAGTGTCAGAGTGGTTGACAAATGGAATGCATTAGGAAGTGATGTGGTGGAGGCTGACTCCATACACAGTTTCAAGTGTAGATATGACAGAGCCCGATAGGCTCATGAATCTGTACACCTGTTGATTGACGGTTGAGAGGCGGGACCAAAGAGCCAGAGCTCAACCCCCGCAAACACAACTAGGTGAGTACACACTAGGTGAGTACACACACACACACACACACACAAACACACACACACACACACACACACACACACACACACACACACACACACACACACACACACACACACACCACACACACACACACACACACACACACACACACACACACACACACACACACACACACACACACAAAACACACACACACACAAACACACACACACACACACACACACACAAAACACACACACACACAAACACACACACACACAAACACACACACACACACACACACACACACACACACACACACACACACACACACCACACACACACAAACACACACACACACACACACACACCACCACACACACACACAGTACACACACACACACACACACACACACACACACACACACCACACACACACACAAACACACACACAACACACATTTCACCACACACACAGCTCCTGTTAAAAAAGCTTCCAATATTTCTTTCCTGTATGTTAGTGCATTAAATAAAAAGTGGCAGGTGTTGGGTTAATTAAGTAGCAGATGTTAGGTTATGTTGCAGGTGTTGGGTCAAGTGGCAGATGTTAGGTTATGTTGCAGGTGTTGGGTCAAGTGGCAGATGATGAGTTAATGACAGGTGTAATGCTAGGTGACACGTGCTAGGCTAGGTGACACGTGCAAGGCTAGGTGACACGTGCTAGGCTAGGTGACACGTGCAAGGCTAGGTGACACGTGCAAGGCTAGGTGACACGTGCTAGGCTAGGCGACACGTGTTAGGCTAAGTGACACGTGTTAGGCTAAGTGACACGTGTTAGGCTAGGCGACACGTGCTAGGCTAGGTGACACGTGTTAGGCTAGGTGACACGTGTTAGGCTAGGTGACACGTGTTAGGCTAGGTGACACGTGCAAGGCTAGGTGACACGTGCAAGGCTAGGTGACACGTGCAAGGCTAGGTGACACGTGCAAGGCTAGGTGACACGTGCAAGGCTAGGTGACACGTGCTAGGCTAGGTGACACGTGCTAGGCTAGGTGACACGTGCTAGGCTAGGTGACACGTGCTAGGCTAGGTGACACGTGCTAGGCTAGGTGACACGTGCAAGGCTAGGTGACACGTGCAAGGCTAGGTGACACGTGTTAGGCTAGGTGACACGTGTTAGGCTAGGTGACACGTGCTAGGCTAGGTGACACGTGCTAGGCTAGGTGACACGTGCTAGGCTAGGTGACACGTGCAAGGCTAGGTGACACGTGTTAGGCTAGGTGACACGTGTTAGGCTAGGTGACACGTGTTAGGCTAGGTGACACGTGTTGGAATAAGTGACATATTAGGTTATATCTAGATGAAGCTTTAAGTGACTGGGGAAAATTATGTTTAATCAGTTATTGAATATCATAATCTTGATGAGCCTTTCATAAAGCAGAAAGGAAACCGTGTCCAGTAAGGAAAGGAAAATTTTAAGATGAGACAGTAAGCCTGAATGACGATACAGCACCTGGAAGGGAAATGAGGACTGGAAAGGAGATGAGAAAGGGGGTGGGTCAGGCATGTTACCCATCATGTAGTGCAATATGGGAGAGGAAATATATAAATAGAAATTTAACCTGAAGTTGCAGAGGCTGTTAACGTCTGAAAACCACAAATAGTTATTAGTATGTGGTCAAGATTGTCCAAGCAACTCCCGTTTTCTGAAAGATGCAAGAGTATTCATGTTTGGTAGGTCTGAGATGGATAACGTATCCAGCACTGGCCGAGATAAGGAAGAACTGTGACTTCTTGCAGAAATTTAGCACCAGCAAACACATTACGGTGTATATAGGAATGGGGAAATGTGTGAAAGGCAAAAGCAGGCCTGTGAAGATGATCTTTTGTGATGTTAACAGGTAAAGGACGTTACAGACTGATGAGGATTGTGAGAACTTTATGTCGAGGAAATACAATGGAGTGAGTCAAGTTATGACTCACTCGATGTTTGACACTTTATGAGACACAAACAGGATTGTGTCTCATCCTTCTGTCTCTCCTGCACCACAACCTTCTCCTTCACACCCTCATTCCATCATGTCACTCTTTATACCTCCTCTCCCATCCTCCGTCATTCTTCTCCTACCTCACACCTTCCTTCCTCTCCCCCCCTCATGCCCCTCCTCCCTCACACCCTCCCATGCCTGCTCCCTCACACCCTCCCGCCCCTCCTCCCTCACACCCTTATTCCTTTCGTCCCTCGTGCCCTCATTCCTCTCCTAACACACTGACTCCTCATTCCCTCACTCTCTCCCCCGCCCTCCCCTCCACCCACTCTCTTCCAGCCCTCCTTCCTCACTAAAATGCCCACCTCCATCACACCCTCCTGCCCCTCGCCCCTCCTCCCTCACACCCTCCCGCCCCTCCCTCACGTCTGTCGTCACCTTTAACGTAAAAGGAATTTCAGGATCTTTTGTCAGAGTTTTGGTGGAGGTTGCCACGTGCAGGTG
Organism: Procambarus clarkii; assembly: GCF_020424385.1. NCBI lineage: Eukaryota > Metazoa > Arthropoda > Malacostraca > Decapoda > Cambaridae > Procambarus > Procambarus clarkii. The sequence continues at coordinate 9,335,487 of NC_059656.1, forward strand.
TTTTGTCTCAGTGTTGTGTGTTGTTAGTGGTGTGTGTGTGTGTGTGTGTGTGTGTGTGTGTGTGTGTGTGTGTGTGTGTGTGTGTGTGTGTGTGTGTGTGTGTGTGTCCCGGCCCACTGTTGTTAGTGGTGTATGTGTGTGTGTGTCCCGGCCCACTGTTGTTAGTGGTGTATGTGTGTGTGTGTCCCGGCCCACTGTTGTTAGTGGTGTGTGTCCCGGCCCACTGTTGTTAGTGGTGTGTGTGTGTGTGTGTGTCCCGGCCCACTGTTGTTAGTGGTGTGTGTCCCGGCCCACTGTTGTTAGTGGTGTGTGTGTGTGTGTGTGTGTCCCGGCCCACTGTTGTTAGTGGTGTGTGTGTGTGTGTGTGTCCCGGCCCACTGTTGTTAGTGGTGTGTGTGTGTGTGTGTCCCGGCCCACTGTTGTTAGTGGTGTGTGTGTGTGTCCCGGCCCACTGTTGTTAGTGGTGTGTGTCCCGGCCCACTGTTGTTAGTGGTGTGTGTCCCGGCCCACTGTTGTTAGTGGTGTGTGTCCCGGCCCACTGTTGTTAGTGGTGTGTGTGTGTCCCGGCCCACTGTTGTTAGTGGTGTGTGTCCCGGCCCACTGTTGTTAGTGGTGTGTGTCCCGGCCCACTGTTGTTAGTGGTGTGTGTCCCGGCCCACTGTTGTTAGTGGTGTGTGTGTGTCCCGGCCCACTGTTGTTAGTGGTGTGTGTGTGTCCCGGCCCACTGTTGTTAGTGGTGTGTGTGTGTGTGTGTGTGTGTGTGTGTGTGTGTGTGTGTGTGTGTGTGTGTGTGTGTGTGTGTGTGTGTGTGTGTGTCCCGGCCCACTGTTGTTAGTGGTGTGTGTGTGTGTGTGTGTGTCCCGGCCCACTGTTGTGTCTGGCTAGTCGCGCTGGGTGTGCTCCCGTGTGGGTACTCACCTAGTTGTGCGTGCAGGGGATAACCTCTGTCTCTTTGGTCCCGCCTCTCAACTGTCAATCAACTGGTGTACAGGTTCCTGAGCCTACTGGGCTCTATCATATCTACAATTGAAACTGTGCGAGTCAGCCTCCACCACATTACTGCTTAATGCATTAACTTTGTTAACTACTCTAACACTGAAGAAATTCTTTATAATGTCTCTATGGATCATTTCTAAGTTCCCACCTGTTCATGTTCCACCCGTGCTGAAGAGTTTGTCTTTGTCCGCCCTGTCAATTACCCTGTGAATTTTGTAGGTGGTTATCATGTCTCCCCTTACTTTTATGTCTTGTATGGACGTGAGGTTTAGCTACTTTAGCCTTTCCTCGTAGCTCATACCTCTCAGTTCCAGGACGAGTCTGGTGGCACACATCTGAATCTTCTCTAACTTTGTCTTGTGTTTAACTAGGTATGGACTCCAGGCTGGAGCTGCATACTCAAAGATTGGTCTGACATAAGTGGTGTACAAGATCCAGAATGATTCCTTATACAAGTGTCTATAGGCAGTTCTAATGTTGGTCAATCTAGCATATGCCGCTGATGATATCCTTTTGATGGGGGCTTCTAGGGACAGGTTCGGTGTGATATAAAACCTCAGATCTTTCTTTCTATTTGATTCTTGCAGGATTTCACCTCCCAAATGATACCTTGTGTTCAGTCACCTACTCCCTTCGCCTAATTTCATTACTTTCCACCTTTAAAAATTGAACTTTAGTAGCAATTTTCTAAAATATTCCTCCAGTTTGTCCAGGTCGTCCTGTAGTCTCTGTCTATTTTCATCTGTCTTGAACCTTCAAATAATTTTTGCATCATTGACAAACATTAAGAGGAATGAGTTTATACTCTCTGAAAGATCGTTCACACACATTAGAAACAGGATGAGTCCAAGTACAGAGCCCTGTGGGACTACGCTGATGACATCTCGCCACTCTGACGTCTCCCCCCCTCACAGTTACTCGCTGTTTCCTGTTGCTTAAATACTCTGATACTCTTAGATATACTCTTAAAAGATACTCTTGGATCCACTGGAGCACCTTACTTTTTACTCCTGTGTGTGTGTGTGTGTGTGTGTGTGTGTGTGTGTGTGTGTGTGTGTGTGTGTGTGTGTGTGTGTGGTGTGTGTGTGTACTCACCTAATTGTACTCGCCTAATTGTGCTTGCGGGGGTTGAGCTCTGGCTCTTTGGTCCCGCCTCTCAACCGTCAATCAACAGGTGTACAGATTCCTGAGCCTATTGGGCTCTATCATATCTACATTTGAAACTGTGTATGGAGTCAGCCTCCACCACATCACTTCCTAATGCATTCCATTTACTAACTACTCTGACACTGAGTAGTGTCTGTGTGTGTGTGTGTGTGTGTGTGTGTGTGTGTGTGTGTGTGTGTGTGTGTGTGTGTGTGTGAGCGTGCGTGTGGTAGCAAGCTTGAAAGCAACCCGCGTGAGCACAAACAATACTCTTTGCGTTGCATCGCTGACCTGAATGCCTAAACAGGACCAGAGGGAAGGAGTTGAAGGGGGGCGGGAGTGACCGGGGGGAGGGGCGGGAGTGACCGGGGGGAGGGGCGGGAGTGACCGGGGGGAGGGGCGGGAGTGACCGGGGGGGTGGGGCGGGAGTGACCGGGGGGAGGGGCGGGAGTGACCCGGGGGTGGTGGGGCGGGAGTGACCGGGGGGGTGGGGCGGGAGTGACCCGGGGGTGGGGCGGGAGTGAGCGGGGGGGGGTGGGGCGGGAGTGACCGGGGGGGTGGGGCGGGAGTGACCCCGGGGGTGGGGCGGGAGTGACCGGGGGGAGGGGCGGGAGTGACCCGGGGGTGGTGGGGCGGGAGTGACCGGGGGGGGTGGGGCGGGAGTGACCCCGGGGGTGGGGCGGGAGTGAGCGGGGGGGGGTGGGGCGGGAGTGACCGGGGGGGTGGGGCGGGAGTGACCCCGGGGGTGGGGCGGGAGTGACCGGGGGGAGGGGCGGGAGTGACCCGGGGGTGGTGGGGCGGGAGTGACCGGGGGGTGGTGGGGCGGGAGTGACCGGGGGGGGTGGGGCGGGAGTGACCCGGGGGTGGGGCGGGAGTGAGCGGGGGGGGGTGGGGCGGGAGTGACCGGGGGGGTGGGGCGGGAGTGACCCCGGGGGTGGGGCGGGAGTGAGCGGGGGGGGGTGGGGCGGGAGTGACCGGGGGGGTGGGGCGGGAGTGACCCCGGGGGGGGGCGGGAGTGACCGGGGGGAGGGGCGGGAGTGACCGGGGGTGGTGGGGCGGGAGTGACCGGGGGGGGGGCGGGAGTGACCCCGGGGGTGGGGCGGGAGTGAGCGGGGGGGGGTGGGGCGGGAGTGACCGGGGGGGTGGGGCGGGAGTGACCCCGGGGGTGGGGCGGGAGTGAGCGGGGGGGGGGGGGGGAGTGGGAGTGACCGGGGGGGGGGGGCGGGAGTGACCGGGGGGGGGTGGGGCGGGAGTGACCGGGGGGGGGGGGCGGGAGTGACCGGGGGGGGGGTGGGGCGGGAGTGACCGGGGGGGGGGGGTGGGGCGGGAGGGAGTGACCGGGGGGGGGGGGGGGAGTGACCGGGGGGGGGGGCGGGAGTGACCGGGGGGTGGGGCGGGAGTGACCGGGGGGTGGGGCGGGAGTGACCGGGGGGGGGCGGGAGTGACCGGGGGGGGGGGCGGGAGTGACCGGGGGGGGCGGGAGTGACCGGGGGGGGCGGGAGTGACCGGGGGGGGCGGGAGTGACCGGGGGGGGGCGGGAGTGACCGGGGGGGGGGCGGGAGTGACCGGGGGGGGGGGGAGTGACGGGGGGGGGAGTGACCGGGGGGGGGCGGGAGTGACCGTGGGGGGGGCGGGAGTGACCGGGGGAGGGCGGGAGTGACCGGGGGAGGGGCGGGCGTGACCGGGGGGGGGCGGGAGTGACCGGGGGGCGGGAGTGACCGGGGGGAGGGGGCGGGAGTGACCGGGGGAGGGGGGGGGGGAGACCGGGGGGGGGCGGGGAGTGACCGGGGGGGGGGGGCGGGAGTGACCGGGGGGGGGGGCGGGAGTGACCGGGGGGGGGGGGCGGGAGTGACCGGGGGGCAGGAAGAGGGGGAAGACGAAGGAAGAGGTGAACGGAAGATCATAAGGAAAATGTCAATAAATACAAGGGGGAAATACAAGTGAAGTTTGGGGAGACACACACAGAAGTTTGGGGAGACACACACAGAAGTACGGGGAGACACACACAGAAGTACGGGGAGACGCACAGAGAAGTACGGGGAGACGCACAGAGAAGTACGGGGAGACGCACAGAGAAGTACGGGGAGACGCACAGAGAAGTACGGGGAGACGCACAGAGAAGTACGGGGAGACGCACAGAGAAGTTCGGGGAGACACACACAGAAGTACGGGGAGACACACACAGAAGTACGGGGAGACACACACAGAAGTACGGGGAGACACACACAGAAGTACGGGGAGACACACACAGAAGTACGGGGAGACACACACAGAAGTACGGGGAGACGCACACAGAAGTACGGGGAGACGCACAGAGAAGTACGGGGAGACGCACAGAGAAGTACGGGGAGACACACAGAGAAGTACGGGGAGACACACAGAGAAGTACGGGGAGACACACAGAGAAGTACGGGGAGACACACAGAGAAGTACGGGGAGACACACAGAGAAGTACGGGGAGACACACAGAGAAGTACGGGGAGACACACACAGAAGTACGGGGAGACACACACAGAAGTACGGGGAGACACACAGAGAAGTACGGGGAGACACACAGAGAAGTACGGGGAGACACACAGAGAAGTACGGGGAGACGCACAGAGAAGTACGGGGAGACACACAGAGAAGTACGGCGAGACCCACAGAGAAGTACGGGGAGACACACACAGAAGTACGGGGAGACACACAGAGAAGTACGGGGAGACGCACAGAGAAGTACGGGGAGACGCACAGAGAAGTACGGGGAGACGCACAGTGAAGTACGGGGAGACGCACAGTGAAGTACGGGGAGACACACAGAGAAGTACGGGGAGACACACAGAGAAGTACGGGGAGACACACAGAGAAGTACGGGGAGACACACAGAGAAGTACGGGGAGACACACAGAGAAGTACGGGGAGACACACAGAGAAGTACGGGGAGACACACAGAGAAGTACGGGGAGACGCACAGAGAAGTACGGGGAGACACACAGAGAAGTACGGGGAGACACACAGAGAAGTACGGGGAGACACACACAGAAGTTTGGGGAGACACACACAGAAGTTTGGGGAGACACACACAGAAGTACGGGGAGACACACAGAGAAGTACGGGGAGACACACAGAGAAGTACGGGGAGACACACAGAGAAGTACGGGGAGACACACAGTGAAGTACGGGGAGACACACAGTGAAGTACGGGGAGACACACAGTGAAGTACGGGGAGACACACAGTGAAGTACGGGGAGACACACAGAGAAGTACGGGGTGACACACAGTGAAGTACGGGGAGACACACAGAGAAGTACGGGGAGACACACAGAGAAGTACGGGGAGACACACAGTGAAGTACGGGGAGACACACAGAGAAGTACGGGGAGACACACAGAGAAGTACGGGGAGACACACAGAGAAGTACGGGGAGACACACAGAGAAGTACGGGGAGACACACAGAGAAGTACGGGGAGACGCACAAGGAAGACGGGAACAACTAAATATTGGAGAATGACAGAAAACAAAAAAGAAATAGAAAGGGCATGGAAAAGCTTTCACTGAAAGTAGAGAAGAGAGAAGAACTGGATGAGAAGGAAAATTAGAGCATAAGGATGAAGGTAACTGCAGAAGGCCTTGTGGCCCATACAAGGCAGCTCCTTTATATCTCCAGCCAATCTCATTCATATATATGCCTACGCTTGAAACAATCGAGGTATCCCACTTCTATTATGTTACGTGGTAATTATTTCTACAAATTAACAACCCCATTACCGAACCATTATTTACCCTAGTTTAGACTTATTCATTTTATACCCATTGTTTCGTGTTGTCTTGTGTTGATACTTTTAATACCCTATTAATATCATCTTTGTTGTGTCCATTAATCCACTTTATCATCATTATCTAGCCTCAAAACCTCATATTAGTCAGCATTAAACTGCATCTGCCAATCTTTTGACCCTTTCAAAGCCCTTTTTATATCGTCTTGAAGTGACAGAGCGTCGTTTTCCGTGTTTATTTCCCCCTCCCGATTTTCTTATCATCGGCAAATTTGCAAATATTGCTGCTCAAACCTGAATCTAAATACTTTATACACATTATGAATAACAGAGGCCCCGGGACAGAGCCTTGAGGCACTCCCCTTACAACATTTTACCACTCTGACTTAACCCCATTTATACTAACTCTTTGTTAGTATCAAGAAGCGAGGAACAGCAGGAAGATCACAAGAGCACCGTGCACGAAGAAGGGAAGAGCACCAGGAAGAAGGGAAGAGCACCAGGAAGAAGGGAAGAGCACCAGGAAGAAGGGAAGAGCACCAGGAAGAAGAGAAGAGCACCAGGGAGAAGAGAAGAGCACCAGGGAGAAGAGAAGAGCACCAGGGAGAAGAGAAGAGCACCAGGGAGAAGAGAAGAGCACCAGGAAGAAGAGAAGAGCACCAGGAAGAAGAGAAGAGCACCAGGAAGAAGAGAAGAGCACCAGGAAGAAGAGAAGAGCACCAGGAAGAAGAGAAGAGCACCAGGAAGAAGAGAAGAGCACCAGGAAGAAGGGAAGAGCACCAGGAAGAAGGGAAGAGCACCAGGAAGAAGGGAAGAGCACCAGGAAGAAGGGAAGAGCACCAGGAAGAAGGGAAGAGCACCAGGAAGAAGGGAAGAGCACCAGGAAGAAGGGAAGAGCACCAGGAAGAAGGGAAGAGCACCAGGAAGAAGGGAAGAGCACCAGGAAGAAGAGAAGAGCACCAGGAAGAAGAGCACCAGGAAGAGAGCACCAGGAAGAAGAGAAGAGCACCAGGAAGAGAAGAGCACCAGGAAGAAGAGAAGAGCACCAGGAAGAAGAGAGAGCACCATAAAGAAAGGAAGAGCACCATAAAGAAAGAAAGAGCACCATAAAGAAAGGAAGAGCACCATAAAGAAAGGAAGAGCACCATAAAGAAAGGAAGAGCACCAGGAAGAAGAGAAGAGCACCAGGAAGAGAAGAGCACCATAAAGAAAGGAAGAGCACCATAAAGAAAGGAAGAGCACCATAAAGAAGAGAAGCATCAAGAAGTATAAAAGCCCCAGGAAATGGGAGAGGAAGAGCGGGAACAAAAGAGAAGACCAGCGGTAACCAAACAAATAGAATGGAAGAAGCAGCGAGAGAAGGTAAGAAAGAGCGAGCAGGAAGACAGAGCAACATGGGACCAACCCACCAGGAAGGAGGCTCCAAGCGTCTTGAGCCGAGCTTTAAGTGTTCAAAAATGCATTCCGCAAGCCGTGAAATTCCACTCCCTGATCTCTTTCCTGGGATGATGCTGCGTCGCGGTGCCACACGCCTGCAAGACTGCCTGCAAGACTGCTTGCCTGCCAGCCTGCATAACTGCTAGCTTGCCGCAAGCATGCCTGCCTGCCTGCTAGCCTGCCTGCAAGCATGCCAGCATGCCTAACTACCTGTCTACCAACTAGACAGCCTGCTAGCCAGCCTGCTAGCCAGCCTGCCTGCCAATCTGTCATTCTGCCTGCTAGCCTACCGCAGCTATCCTTCCTGCAGCGCACATTCATATATTGAAACACGAAAACAAAGGTTGAAAGTGAGAGCCTTGCCATTAGATGACTCTCTCGGGATTATTCTGTAAAACCCCCACACAAACATTTCCACAACTGAAGAGGAAGAGGCCAACGAGGGCCGGTAAGCGCAGTCTTCCCCGCGCCCAGAGGGTGGAGAGGAAACATGGCGTGTTGTGTCACCATCACCTCCCACACGACGGCTCAAGACACCAGTTAGCTGGAATTAGCAGGAGCAACTTGAGAAAATAATATTACAGGTACCCGTGATGACTCCCGTCCATATGTTGCTGTAGGGGACGCACGGAGGAGGTCTCGCTTGTGTTAATATTGGACTGAGGTACAGATAGAACAAGTGACCTCATGGTGAGTGATAAGCTGCAGGAAGATCATGAACAAAGACGCCCACGTGGCACCACCTCACACTTAGGTTGTGTCTCTCAAAATATTAGCACATGCTTGGATTCTGAGATGAGTGCTCTCTGGTTGGTGCTCGAGTACGGGATACGAACAGGGGACTTGGCTGGGAGAAGCAGAGACAACCCTTCACTCCCTGGACCCACTAGTGAATTGTAACTTGTCCTGCAGTTCAAGTTCCCTTTTCGAATTACAACGTTAAAATTGAAGTACCAACTCACTCTTGGCGTAATTTAGTATATTCGTACCTGGTACCGTGAGTAGGGTAGCAAGTACTAAAGGACATCACAGGTGCAGCGAGCGGACAGCACGCTGGACTTGTGGTCCTGGGTTCGATCCCAGGCGCCGGCGAGAAACAATGGGCAGAGTTTCTTTCACTCTATGCCCCTGTTACCTAGCAGTAAAATAGGTACCTGGGTGTTAGTCAGCTGTCACGGGCTGCTTCCTGGGGGTGGAGGCCTGATTGAGGACCGGGCCGCGGGGACACTAAAAGCCCCGAAATCATCTCAAGATAACCTCAAGATATACCAGTACTGTCACAGCTGCCTGCCAGTGGACTACAGTACTCCAGTGTGAGGACACACACAGTGGGGTGTGCAGTCCTGCCTCTGGTCACCCCTCGGGATTCGTAGTCCTAACGTTCTGGGTTCGATTCCCGGCGGATGAGGAAACAAATGGGCCGTTTCTTTCACCCTGATGATCCTGTTCACCTAACAATAAATAGATACCTGGTAGTTAGACAGTTGCTACGGGCTGCTTCATGGGGATGTGTAACAAAAAGGAGGCCTGATCGAGGAGCGGGCAGCAGGGATGCTAAGCCCCGAAGTCATCTCAAGATAACCTCAACATAGGTCACTGGGAATCGTGTCTTAGATTCCTACTAACAGTTCACTGAGTGATATGCTGACGGATCGCTGGTACTAAGGCCGACGATGACATAACTTTAGGCAGTCCAGTGGCACACTGTGTGATCGTTAAGTTACTCTTCTGGTATCACTTATCTCCGTTAATATATATATGCACGTCGTTGCGGGACCGGATTCTGACTGACAGAATCGCGTAGACGTGATTGATATATACTGGGCTTAATGAAATCGCGTTCAGACGGGGTTTTCCGTAACTTAACAAATCAAAAGTTGCCTTCAGAATGCTGGCATAAGGGCGGGAAGCCAGCTGGCAGCCTCCCTCGACACTTCTTTTTGTTCTTCAAAATCAGGCAATCGCACGACAGCATCTTGGAGGCCCACTGGTGCCTCCAAGATGCTGTTTCTTAGTCACGTGACTTCCGTGACGTCACAGCCTACCGGCAATGTTCACACAACCGGAGGAACCCTTAGGCTTTCCTGGGCCAAAGTCCGTCTCCCTCCTCGCTCTGTTTTCAGGTAACTTAAGGGTTAAAACTATACTAATGGATGTAATTCCTTTCACAGAAAGGCTACGGCGGCCTCCGCAGTCTTACTGAACAGCCGAGGGTGTCTGCTCCTCGTAGATACCCAAAAGACAAGTTTAGTTCCCATATTAAGAAAGCTAGAGTGAGTTCACTCAGCTCGGCGCGCATTTGTGCACTCCGAGTGTCCAGTAAAATGGCGGTGTGCACTCTTCCATCAAACATCTGTAAGCTAGCTAGAATTCCCTTCTTTCACAACTCAAATGTGTCATAAGCTTTCCTTGAAGCTTAATAAATACATATACAAGCTTATTAATAAAATTAATATACTAAGTAAATAAATGTGAAATAAAGGTGGCGGCGGTGAAAGCCAGTGTAATCAATAAAATAGTAATAATTTTTTCTTTTTAATACAATATATTCAAATCAAAAACATTACCGAAATATCCTAACCTAACATACAGATAGAAATCAACACAATGGTAAATAAGACACAAACGTCATCTGAGTGAACACAGCAATTAAGAAATGAATAGAACATACAGTAGTATTAAAAAAACAGAACTAAAACAAACAATAATCCAACAAAAGCAACTTAAACATTCCTTTTTGTTGAACAGATGTACAAATATAAAAAAAAATGCATCAAACACACACATTTTAATTAGAAAGAAAAGATAGAAGTTAAGTTTTTAAACAAACACAAATACAGAGCACACTACAAACTCTGGAAGAGGACAGATGTCCAACACACTGGTAACACACAAAAATGTTAATCATAAACAAAAGAAAGCATAATAACTTTGTATTATTATTAATAAAAGCACAGAATTTAGAAATAAAATTAATAAACGGACTCAGCTGTAGGAACACAGCCTGATATACTACCAAACTTGGGTAAACAAATAAGAAGCATGAACATCATAATGGAACAAACAGCATCACACTAAAACAAGGAACCCACACATAAAAATACGGTACACAAAGTTTTTTTTACAAACTGCGAACACACAAGCAGTACCCGGGTAAACCAAGGAATGTAAACCCAATACCGGTACACTAACTGGTATGACCGGCATGAAACACATACTATATTAATGCAACAATATGGCACACAACTCTACAATCCCCATATATCTCTATTAACATATTATAATAATATAGTTTGGTTATAACTGTTCCGCTCCTCAACTTTCCACTTGAGGAGCGGAAACTACACAACCACCTCAAGGGGTCAAAAATGACATTAGTCCCACACAAAGGGGTAATCTTACCTTTTAACCAAGCCACGAGAGCAGCTCCATGTTTACAAAATAGAAAACACGTAGCGGCGTGTCAAGCTCATCACAATTATTACACTTTCCATTATCCATAATACTTAAAAAGTGAAGGCGAGCATAAATATGGACTCATGCATATGCTGTACACCAGTTCCCGTTGAATATCCTCAATATCCTTAACATGTCCTTGACGTCCCTATTCAACGGTCTGGATAGTTACGACGCCTTGCGCACATATCGTCTTGGGTCACAGGATAGGTGATAGATTTTTAACGTTTTCTGGCTGGGTCTTTGGGCTGGGTGACGGTGTCCGACGCCGGCTTGGCCGAGAGGCTCCAGGAGTTGGTGGGTCTTGGTGGGCTCCTGGTGTGCCCTCAGCCATGGTGGGCTCCTGGTGAGTCCTCAGCCATGGTGGGCTCCTGGTGAGTCCTCAGACATGGGGGGGCTCCTGGTGTGCCCTCAGACATGGTGGGCGGCTGGCTTCTGCTCTGCCGGAGGACACTGGATGACTTTTGCGGTTTAGTTGGGGGCCGAATTTTTGGTTTTACTACCTGGTGTTCTCTGTGTGGGGCGGGGCCGGTGCTTGTCTCCTGAGGGACTCCTGGGGCTCCCCAATCATCTGTCCATCTGTTTGTTTATTGGCCGCGAGGCTCATTAGTTTCCGCTGATAAGCGACATTCCTTTCGCCATTAGGCTTCGCGATTAAGCCTCATTGGGGTGCATCCGATTGACAGGTACGCCGCGTGCAACCGATCCCACGATCGTCGTCACCCAACAACTGTATGCAGGAAATTGCTGCAAATAGCCTGCACACAGTTAATAATAATAATGCTCCCAAATCTCACACCAGTCCAATTGATCATTTCCTTCATGAATGTAACACCTAAAATAGCCAGTGACATAAGACATACTGTAGACACCCACCCATCCTCTCCTCTTACTCGGCATCGACCGCCAGATAGGTTTGTGCCTACCATGCCATATAAATCTAAATATCACCTTGTCAGTTTCCATTACCATACTTTCCACTCAGCGGCAAACAATGAGCCACAAACCACACTTTCGACAGCATCTTACAATTTAATACAACTGCCGTTTGGTACATGGGTCAACCGTCTTAATGGCAAGTGTGACGTCGCTACCCTAGCGCCTGACAACACGCCCTCCCAGTTCCTCCCCACCGTCTACTCTTATGAGTGATACCAAGTCACCACAAAGGTCTTAAGAAACACAACCACCCAAATCCATGCACCACCCTAGTGGGACTTAGAAACTCAAAGACCAAGCCCCATCATACACATCTTCTCTTTATTTATCACAGCACCGATCGCCTTTTCAAACATACCCAACACATCCTAGATGGCCAACACAGAAGTCTTATCTGATACAAACACCGTAGTATCATCAACATATCCAATAACTGGGAGCGCCATCAAATTTCATGGAAACGGTGGGACTATCAAGGTACACTTGATAGTTCTCAGTTACCTGAAACACGATGTCCCTGACATTATAATTATAACTAACAATCCAACGCCCAGGCACTTCATGAAACTGTTCCGGTGACACAATCCAACCCACATCTAGCCTAAGGCAGTTCTCCACCAATTTCGAAAAAATGCTATTATCCTGATTTAAGCAGGAAAGAGGTCTGTAATTGCAGAAGTCCTGCAAATTCCACGATTTCCTAAAGAGCCAAAACAACCATACAATTGGGAATTGCCGATCCCCCCTCATTCAGGAAACAATACCTCACCGCCTGTCAAAGTCATCTCCACTCACCTCCCACATGCTCACAAAATCTCGGCCAGTAAGCCATCACTCCGAGGGGATACCACGACACACGCGTCTCGGCCAAGAGGCCCAGCGCCTGCGGTCAGCGTATCCACCATGACCACTACCTAGCCATCCCCACTCATCTCATCACTGTCCAAATCCACGTTGACCTAGTACAGGCGTCACTGCACAACAGCTATCACCCAGACCCATCTCAGGTGGCCGGGCAAACACATCGGCACTTCCCCTCCTCCGCGTGAATGTGTGCCTCCACTGCCTCATAGTGGGGAAGCCTATTCACAAACTACTCCCCAGAAATACCAGTTGAACTTGGAATTTCAGTATGCTGCACCCTCTCACCACCCATCTTAACAACCACAACTGGAGCCGCATCCATATACCCTAGGACTGTTTGAGCTTTCATTAACTCGACGACAGCAGCATCTTGTTCCATCCTGACTACTCCTCATGCCACAATGGCGGGAAGTCTTCTTCCCAGGACACGTTCACCCGATCTGCCATCATAATGTTGCATGCAGCAACTAGATGACCTGACTGACCACATTTAAAACATGTTCTGGGTTGCCTACTATACATAATTCGTAGCATCCGGGCCATAACTGATACTGAAGATGGGATATTCCTGGAGAACCATTTTTACCATTCTCGTCCAATTAAGCTGCCCCTTCGAACCTCCACCACCTGTCCATAATGCTCAAGCTCATACCTCAGTGTCATTTGAGAGTTCAAATGGTGCATCCTGCAATGCAACATAGGAGTAAGCAATACTTAAATTCTTCACAAATACAGGAGTACTCCTGTTCTTCATATACATGTTCATTTCCTTCATACTTTTCCAAAAAAAAACTCCTAAAGTACAGCAGAGGCAAATTTGACCACAACCCTGTTATTCAGTAGTATCTGGAAGCTGATCAGTTCCTCCAACTTCATTCCCAACACGTCAAATATCACGTCACTTATCCCAGCAGAATCGATACTCACGGAAAACGTTATCTCCACTAACTCGCAGCGCCAGAGCGGGCAAGAAAACCGCCCCATTTCGGCAAACAGAAGTCATGCTGCAAACAAATGGAACACTCACTCGCAGGGCGACCAACAAGTCCACAACACACCCCAGGAAAGATCCAGCAACCAGGAGTGACTAGTATACACGTCCTTACTTTTTTTCAGGAATATTCCTCCGTGGGAATTAAACTTCTGGCTGGCCCACAGTTACTTTTTTCGGTGTATAAATATTTATGACTCGAACGTTCGTTTCAGTAAGATTGTGCCCAATGTGTTTAACAACTCCTGTTCTGTTAAATCTCAGTTGAAACCTTATTTGGTTTGTAACCAGGCACTTTGTTAGATGTTAATGTTGCAGTGGCGTGTCGGGCATGTCCACACACTGCGCTCGCCTCCATCTAACTCCTAATAACAGTAGTAACTAGGCACTGCATGGCGCAGTCATAAGAAATATCACATCAGTTATCAGAGAGCATGGGGGGGGGGGAATTGTGTGAAACCCTGATTCGGCTTCAGTGGAAGTCTCAGGAATTCTCGAGGGTGCAGTAGTACCCCAGGTTGCAATTCTTTTGACCATATCGTGACGTAGTCGACTAGAGCGAGCCTGGGAACACCCAGCGCATAGGTTCGAACCCTCATCAAGACTCATGTGCATTTTCTCATTGATATATCACGATAATGTGATTTCTCTATGTAGTGAACCTTATTAGTATAACAAGATATCGCATATACAAAGGATGGTTACAATGGAGTATTACATATTTTATTACATTTTCTATCATTTTAATATATATTTATTTAACAGTTTGTTATATATATATATATATATATATATATAACTGAAAACTCACACCCCAGAAGTGACTCGAACCCATACTCCCAGGAGCCACGCAACTGGTATGTACAAGACGCCTTAATCCACTTGACCATCACGACCGGACATAATGAGGTGATAGCCGAGGCTATTTGAACCACCCCACCGCCGGCACTCGGATAGTAATCTTGGGCATAGCATTTTACCAAATCACCTCATTCTTTGGGGCACACGTGAGGAACACAAATGCGAACAAGCCTGAATGGTCCCCAGGACAATATGCAACTGAAAACTCACACCCCAGAAGTGACTCGAACCCATACTCCCAGGAGCCACGCAACTGGTATGTACAAGACGCCTTAATCCACTTGACCATCACGACCGGACATAATGAGGTGATAGCCGAGGCTATTTGAACCACCCACCGCCGGCACTCGGATAGTAATCTTGGGCATAGCATTTTACCAAATCACCTCATTCTTTGGGGCACACGTGAGGAACACAAATGCGAACAAGCCTGAATGGTCCCCAGGACAATATGCAACTGAAAACTCACACCCCAGAAGTGACTCGAACCCATACTCCCAGGAGCCACGCAACTGGTATGTACAAGACGCCTTAATCCACTTGACCATCACGACCGGACATAATGAGGTGATAGCCGAGGCTATTTGAACCACCCCACCGCCGGCACTCGGCGGTTTTCAGTTTTCAGTTGCATATTGTCCTGGGGACCATTCAGGCTTGTTCGCATTTGTGTTCCTCACGTGTGCCCCAAAGAATGAGGTGATTTGGTAAAATGCTATGCCCAAGATTACTATCCGAGTGCCGGCGGTGGGGTGGTTCAAATAGCCTCGGCTATCACCTCATTATGTCCGGTCGTGATGGTCAAGTGGATTAAGGCGTCTTGAACATACCAGTTGCGTGGCTCCTGGGAGTATGGGTTCGAGTCACTTCTGGGGTGTGAGTTTTCAGTTGCATATTGTCCTGGGGACCATTCAGGCTTGTTCGCATTTGTGTTCCTCACGTGTGCCCCAAAGAATGAGGTGATTTGGTAAAATGCTATGCCCAAGATTACTATCCGAGTGCCGGCGGTGGGGTGGTTCAAATAGCCTCGGCTATCACCTCATTATGTCCGGTCGTGATGGTCAAGTGGATTAAGGCGTCTTGTACATACCAGTTGCGTGGCTCCTGGGAGTATGGGTTCGAGTCACTTCTGGGGTGTGAGTTTTCAGTTGCATATTGTCCTGGGGACCATTCAGGCTTGTTCGCATTTGTGTTCCTCACGTGTGCCCCAAAGAATGAGGTGATTTGGTAAAATGCTATGCCCAAGATTACTATCCGAGTGCCGGCGGTGGGGTGGTTCAAAAGATATACACAACACAGTAAATTTATCACTGGTTCCTGGTGCCGTACACGACCAATAATCAACATGAATATCTAGCTTACCCCCAGTCACTCTTGATTAGTATCTGTCTAGCAACTGGTGCTCTGGACCATGACATAAGTGAGACTTGCTCACGACATATAAATCTTGGGCTAGATAATATAGCCAATAATATAGCTAACTAAAGGGGAATGGGGAGGGAACTAGAACACCTACTTCACCCTATCCTCCGATGAGAGTCGAGATCGTAGCTCCGGTCCCGTGTCGGGCACGCCCCCACACACACGTCGTCGTGTCCTACCAGAGCCTCATCTCGTCCCGACGTTTAGCGCGTCGTCTCCGTGCTCTCACGCAGGTCCGTCCTCCTCCTTGAACTTCTTGAAGGTTGGAGTCGGCTCCTGGACCGTCGTCTTCTCCCAGCAACGGCTGTCGCCTAGGTTAGCTACAGTCGTTCGGTTCCCCAATATGTCCTGGTCCTCAGTCGCATTTGTGTTCCTCACGTGTGCCCCAAAGAATGAGGTGATTTGGTAAAATGCTATGCCCAAGATTACTATCCGAGTGCCGGCGGTGGGGTGGTTCAAATAGCCTCGGCTATCACCTCATTATGTCCGGTCGTGATGGTCAAGTGGATTAAGGCGTCTTGAACATACCAGTTGCGTGGCTCCTGGGAGTATGGGTTCGAGTCACTTCTGGGGTGTGAGTTTTCAGTTGCATATTGTCCTGGGGACCATTCAGGCTTGTTCGCATTTGTGTTCCTCACGTGTGCCCCAAAGAATGAGGTGATTTGGTAAAATGCTATGCCCAAGATTACTATCCGAGTGCCGGCGGTGGGGTGGTTCAAATAGCCTCGGCTATCACCTCATTATGTCCGGTCGTGATGGTCAAGTGGATTAAGGCGTCTTGTACATACCAGTTGCGTGGCTCCTGGGAGTATGGGTTCGAGTCACTTCTGGGGTGTGAGTTTTCAGTTGCATATTGTCCTGGGGACCATTCAGGCTTGTTCGCATTTGTGTTCCTCACGTGTGCCCCAAAGAATGAGGTGATTTGGTAAAATGCTATGCCCAAGATTACTATCCGAGTGCCGGCGGTGGGGTGGTTCAAATAGCCTCGGCTATCACCTCATTATGTCCGGTCGTGATGGTCAAGTGGATTAAGGCGTCTTGTACATACCAGTTGCGTGGCTCCTGGGAGTATGGGTTCGAGTCACTTCTGGGGTGTGAGTTTTCAGTTGCATATTGTCCTGGGGACCATTCAGGCTTGTTCGCATTTGTGTTCCTCACGTGTGCCCCAAAGAATGAGGTGATTTGGTAAAATGCTATGCCCAAGATTACTATCCGAGTGCCGGCGGTGGTTCAAATAGCCTCGGCTATCACCTCATTATGTCCGGTCGTGATGGTCAAGTGGATTAAGGCGTCTTGTACATACCAGTTGCGTGGCTCCTGGGAGTATGGGTTCGAGTCACTTCTGGGGTGTGAGTTTTCAGTTGCATATTGTCCTGGGGACCATTCAGGCTTGTTCGCATTTGTGTTCCTCACGTGTGCCCCAAAGAATGAGGTGATTTGGTAAAATGCTATGCCCAAGATTACTATCCGAGTGCCGGCGGTGGGGTGGTTCAAATAGCCTCGGCTATCACCTCATTATGTCCGGTCGTGATGGTCAAGTGGATTAAGGCGTCTTGTACATACCAGTTGCGTGGCTCCTGGGAGTATGGGTTCGAGTCACTTCTGGGGTGTGAGTTTTCAGTTGCATATTGTCCTGGGGACCATTCAGGCTTGTTCGCATTTGTGTTCCTCACGTGTGCCCCAAAGAATGAGGTGATTTGGTAAAATGCTATGCCCAAGATTACTATCCGAGTGCCGGCGGTGGGGTGGTTCAAATAGCCTCGGCTATCACCTCATTATGTCCGGTCGTGATGGTCAAGTGGATTAAGGCGTCTTGTACATACCAGTTGCGTGGCTCCTGGGAGTATGGGTTCGAGTCACTTCTGGGGTGTGAGTTTTCAGTTGCATATTGTCCTGGGGACCATTCAGGCTTGTTCGCATATATATATATATATATATATATATATATATATATATATATATATATATATATATATATATATATATATATATATATATATATATATATATATTTATGTCGTACCTAGTAGCCAGAACGCACTTCTCAGCCTACTATGCAAGGCCCGATTTGCCTAATAAGCCAAGTTTTCATGAAATAATTGTTTTTCGACTACCTAACCTAACCTAACTTTTTCGGCTACCCACCCAAACCTAACCTATAAAGATAGGTTAGGTTAGGTTAGGTAGGGTTGGTTAGGTTCGGTCATATATCAACGTTAATTTTAACTTCAATAAAAAAAAATTGACCTCATACATAATGAAATGGGTAGCTATCATTTCATAAGAAAAAAATAGAGAAAATATATTAATTCATGAAAACTTAGCTTATTAGGCAAATCGGGCCTTGCATAATAGGCAGAGAAGTGCGTTCTGGCTACTAGGTACGACATTTATATATATATATTAGTACCACCTCTGATGCAATTGTTGGATCCCATAGCCTCTAAGAAGTTAATATAGAGCATTCAAAGAAAAACTTGCCATTTAACTCTAAATACGTATGAGTGTTCACTTCTCCTACCATCCCTGTATTATTTATGTTGTACACTTTATTATACAAGATTACACAGTTACACATCTGTTTGGTTACAAAAGTAGACATTAAGAGGAAATAAGGGGAAGCTTGCTTCATAGAGGCTGCAGATTTCTTCGAACTCCTCCGACGCCGGTCAGGAACCGAGGATGCAGCGGGCATGAGAAAGTGCTGGAGAGAAAACTTGCTGCTCCAGGGGTGTCTTGTAGTTTCAATGCGCCTGGAACCAAGATCTTTAAGAAACCTCCTTGTCTCTTCCCATGGACCAAGAGTCTCAGATCCTACTGGAACGAAGTTGTACCGGTGATCTATTTCCCTGTACTTGGTTGACTTGTCTCTCTGTGTGTCGCCGCAGCTCCCGCTTGGCCGACAGAGAGGGAGATGTATGTGGCTGCCGGGGTCGATACGCAAGTATAGTCCCATGCCAAATAGTCTGCCATTTTTCCAATGGCGCATTGTTATTCCATCTGGTCGGCCAGCAAAGCTAACAGAGTTACGGATAAATAGATTGAGAGGCTCTCTCTTTCTGCTGGACACTGGGCAGTCAAGGCTCCTCTTAATGATGTCATTGGCTTCGTTGTGTTAAGAGTGCCAACTGCCTAATTTTCCCACAGTGCAGGCCATGCAATCCATATTCGTTAGCATCTGCCTCACCGCAAATACACCTATGAACAGTCTGGATAGGGGCAGCAAGGTGGAGAGCAACTGCAATACAGAGCCGCTGCTGATCAAGTTGTGTGCCTGTTGCAGACATAGGGACTGCCAAAAGGAAGTCCCATGAATGGGGAGCCTGCACAGCTGTGAGGCATGCACGATCACTGGGGGTTGTTGCTGTCTCCAGAAATGCTGTTGCTTTTTTGTCTACAATGGGGCTGTCCCAGCTGGATTGTTTCTTGGCATTCAACATAGTTGTTCTGAGTGCTGAGTCTGTCATGGTACCCCACTTTGTGATGCATTCCGTGTAGTGGGGGATGAGGCAGCTGAGGCCTCCCCACCCAGCTGAGGCCTCCCCACCCAGCTGACTTAACCGCTACACCAGCCAACTCAGCCATGACCCAGTGTGTTTGCCCCTCGCCCCTCTATAGAATAATGCACAGTTTAACCCTCTCATCGGAGTTAAAATGGAAGGGGTGCCAGTGGTCGGGCAGGACTCCACAAGCCTTGAGGTGCCAACAACTACTCCTAGAAAAGGTTTTAGCAAAGTTTGTAACAAAAACACCACTATAAACCATAGCAGAGGCATTCGCTTACACACTTTCATTGAGGCAAGATTCCCATAAGCCTGCAAAGGGAAGCAATGGCCAGCTACCATCAACAGTTAGGGAAGACACTCCCATTAACTTAATCTCATCTGAAAACCTCACCCAAGCGATCATAGCGACGTCTTCTAGAACACTACCGCACGTCTCTAAAGCAGCCCGCCCTAATGCAGCAGCCAAACTCTCTAATCATCTGAAAAGGGTCAATGAAGCACCAGAAAAATTCAAGCATGGCATAATGTCCTTTTGCTTGGCAATGTATACCTCACCGTCCCTCCAAGGAGGGACAAATCACTTGCATCCTCAGTCCTGAGGGCGATAAATGAATACCCAATGAGGGATAACCCAATTCGCCTGCCTCTTCAAGCAAAAAAAAAAAAAAAAAAACCCCGCAGAAATGGTAACAACAACACATCGGAAAAGTACAATATCAGAGCACAAATGACCAAGAAAAATTGAAGAGGGAAATACCGCAAGAGCTATTCGAGTCCTCACCAGTAACGAGAAAATTGGTACTAGAAACTCTGCCACAGCACGAGCCCTGCAAAGCAAGCACCCACCCAGAGCCTCACGTGTCGACAACATCGTACCACCACCAGCCGAGACTAGTTCAAACCCATTAACTGCTGGTGAATCTGAGGTCTGCAGAGCAACTCTTTCTTTTCCACCTGGGTCAGCAGGCAGCTTTACAGGATTAAAGCCTCAACACATCAAGCAAATGTTAAATCCTGCAGTTGGTGATGCTGCTCAAGATCTTCTTATGGAACCCACAAGGTTCGTCAACCCGTGCCTGGCTGATGGTATACCTGAGGTCATCAGGCAACTCCTTTTTTGGTGCCTCCCTCTGTGCTCTCAACAAGAAGGATGGGGGAATCAGGTCAATTGTTGTTGGCAACACTCTGCAGCGCCTGGTTGCCAAGGGTGCCACAAGGTTTTTCAACCATCAAGCAGCTGAATTGGTGAAACCAACTCAGCTAGGTTTTGGGATCCCCTAAGGCTGTGAAGCATGTCCTTTGGGAATCGCTGCCAGTAGACTAAGATTATGGCTCTTGAAGAAAAAAAGAACCAGACTAATTCTCATTTGCTACGTAATATTGCACAGATACATATAGAAACAAACTTGGCATCTGACAGCTTCACATACTTCACAGATGGATCAGAAGACCAGCAGGGATAAGAAACCAGAGCTGTAGTTAAGGCAGGAAATTCTGAAAATAATTGGAGACTATAAAACGGGTTTTCAACTTTAAAAAGATGCTAGCCATTCAAAAGGCTTTGGAACATGCTCATGCTGAACACCGACAACATGTTATCACACATACAGATTCGAGAACTGCCATTGAAACCTGACAAGAACACATACGTGACAACATCCATCTGATCACAAATGTCATATCATTAATGCAAACACTCAAACGTCAAGACCGTCGGGTACTTATCAACTGGGTTATCTTGAGATGATTTCGGGGCTTTAGTGTCCCCGCGGCCTGGTCCTTGACCAGGCCTCCACCCCCAGGACGCAGCCCGTGACAGCTGACTAACTCCCAGGTACCTATTTTACTGTTAGGTAACAGGGGCATAGGGTGAAAGAAACTCTGCCCATTGTTTCTCGCCGGCGCCTGGGATCGAACCCAGGACCACAGGATCACAAGTCCAGCGTGCTGTCCGCTCGACCGACCGACTGGGTGCCAAGTCATGTGAGAATAATAGGAAATGACATTGCAGATGAAGCTGCAAAACTTGCAACTAAGAAGAAATGTAGACATTTACATATCACAGAGTCTATCATGGATTAAGAATAATTAGAAAGAGCAATACAGAAGATGTACAGTGACCACAATGCAGCAGTTGCAACATCAGGATACAACTCAGCTGGCAATCCCAATCATTATGGACAAAGAGGAGATAGCCGCAGAGGGAATCAGTAATAGCAAAAATCCGTCTTAGATTCAAATATCCATGGAGATTCGGAATGGAAACAACAGTTGAGCAGAGGATTTGCAGAATCTGTAGCGAGTGATAGACACCGCTTTGAACACTATCAGAGAGTGAACATCTAAGTCATTAAAAATGTGGAGAATAATAAAGCCCACATTGAGTTAGGAAAACACTATTTATCAAATACAGATACGGTTCTTAAAAGATAACCCTCTTTTGCACCCACAGGATAACGTAAGATTTTAAGGATTGACAATGTTAATCTTCTTGTTTGAGAAGCTGTTCACTTGAGACAGTTAAGCAAGTCCCAGTTATGTCTGGGTACAAGTAACAGGATGAACAACCCAGCGGATGTTCTTCCTATTGGGGGTTTGTACATGCTGCTATGGCGTTATGTCCACTTATAGGATGAGTGGCACTGCACAATAAACTCACCCCTCGGAGCAAAATTTTAAATTAAATTATTACAGTGGAGAAGTTGATTATTACAGCGTGTATTGGAGATGGTTACAGTGATGAATATAATGTGTAGTAAAGGTATTTACAATAATGATGGCAGTGGAAATTCTAATAGTATGTACTCACCCGATGAGCTGCTGCTGTGTTCGGCTACACCTCACCACTCACCTAGAAAGAAAATCAAACACAAACTTTTATCAATGATGGTTTAAATATGCAAGTCTATTATCACGTTCACTTATTCGCTGCTATAAATTGTAGATTTGTTCAAGGGGGAACACACGTGTAATGTTAAGTTAATAAAAGGTTGTGAACTTTTAACACAGGAACAATACAAATACTTGCTGGGAGTGGTTTAGGTGTTTCATGCAAGCCTCGTAACATGAACCATAAACTTAATTTATAAGCTGGAGCTGCTTAGTGCTAAAAGTTCAATTTGCTGCAATACACGTCACTGTTTTATCTGGCTTTGTTGTGTTTGGATTCAGGCATCGTCAGTCACTTTATATGCGTGGTCAGATGCACTTTTGTATCAACTCTCTAAATGAAGTTAAATTTCTGGCTTCACTACACTTACTGACAATGTTATTTTAGGGAGGATTAGTTAAATTTTTAAGTGCATGTTGTGGGGGGGGGATTAATACGTCAGACCTCTGCATGTTTCACGAAGTGGGGCGATGAGCCCTCAGTTGCTAAATACATAATTAATTATTTATTGTTCCATTATATGGAGTTTGGTAAAGTTTGTTAGTAAATACTCAGCGGTCCCGTGCTTTAATCCATTTAATATAAAATTGAAGGACATTGATCTTTTATTTCAGCTGTTGGTAAAATTTGACAATTTATGTTTGAGTCCTATCTGAGTAATAGCCTCCTTTTTATCACTATAACTTGTAATTACTCAATGTTTAAACGGAGAAATGTTTTATTATTAATCACACATAAACGAAAGGATTCAAGTAATATTTTGAATTTCCACAGTTAAAGGTGTGATTTGTGTCATGAACGTCCATTAAGATCTTCAAATAGGTCTTTTATTGTGAATTAATCTAGTTATCAGGACACAAGATAAAGGTAATTATCAGGAGAAAGAGCTGTCAATACCGCTATAGCACTTGGAAGAGATATGAGGGCAGGGACTAAGGAAAGAACATGAGGAAGGGAATAGTGTCCAGCCATTTGGACTGTCAGAGATTTAACGTCAACCTGCAAGAAGCGAGACCATCGCTGGGTCAGTAGTCATGGTAGTAAAGCTGTTTGTTGGTGGGGAAACGTGTGTAACACTAGGTACGAATCCTCCGAGGGTTCATGACGCCTTAATGGTCCCTAAGCACAGATATCGCTATAACTAAGACCCCTCCGAGGATTCGAACACAGGCCGCCAAGGGTCTCCCCCACCAACAGTACCATGACTACTACACCAGCGAGCGTCTGTAAATAGCCTCCTTTTGGATATTATATTATATATATATATATATATATATATATATATATATATATATATATATATATATATATATATATATATATATATATGTTCCTCGCATGTGCCCCAAAGAATGAGGTGATTTGATGAAATGCTATGCCCAAGATTACCATCCGAGTTGCCGGCGGGGAAGTGGTTCAAATAGCTTCGGCTATCACTTCCTTTTGTCCGGCCGTGATGGTCAAGCGGATTAAGGCGCCCTGTAGTTACCAGTTGCGTTGCTCCTGGGAGTATGGGTTCGAGTCACTTCTGGGGTGTGAGTTTTCAGTCGCATATAGTCCTGGGGACCATTCAGGCTTGTTCGCATTTGTGTTCCTCACGTGTGCCCCAAAGAATGAGGTGATTTGGTGAAATGCTATGCCCAAGATTACCATCCGAGTTGCCGGCGGGGAAGTGGTTCAAATAGCTTCGGCTATCACTTCCTTTTGTCCGGCCGTGATGGTCAAGCGGATTAAGGCGCCCTGTAGTTACCAGTTGCGTTGCTCCTGGGAGTATGGGTTCGAGTCACTTCTGGGGTGTGAGTTTTCAGTCGCATATAGTCCTGGGGACCATTCAGGCTTGTTCGCATTTGTGTTCCTCACGTGTGCCCCAAAGAATGAGGTGATTTGGTGAAATGCTATGCCCAAGATTACCATCCGAGTTGCCGGCGGGGAAGTGGTTCAAATAGCTTCGGCTATCACTTCCTTTTGTCCGGCCATGATGGTCAAGCGGATTAAGGCGCCCTGTAGTTACCAGTTGCGTTGCTCCTGGGAGTATGGGTTCGAGTCACTTCTGGGGTGTGAGTTTTCAGTCGCATATAGTCCTGGGGACCATTCAGGCTTGTTCGCATATATATACATATATATATATATATATATATATATATATATATATATATATATATATATATATATATATATTATTAAATATGACCGAAAAAGTAAGATTAATAATTCTAACACGAATTTTCTCAATCTTTCGTACATTACGCTTCACTGTTGGAGGTAAATCAAAAATCAATTCTCCAAAATTCATTTTTATTTCTAGTCTGACGCGACACGGGCGCGTTTCGTAAAACTTATTACATTTTCAAAGACTTTAGTTCACAAATACACAACTGAATAGAACTTACGTATCTCCGATTTTATATCTACATTTGAGTGAGGTGGAAGGGGTGATGTGGCATTAACACAAGACAGAACAAAATGTGGTATTAATAGGGTATTAATTTCATCAACACAAGACAGAACAAGGTATTAATAGGGTATTAATTTCATCAACACAAGACAGAACACGAAACAATGGATATTGAATAGAAGTGTTTGTAGAAAGCCTATTGGTCCATATTTCTTGATGCTTCTATATTGGAGCGGAGTCTTGAGGTGGGTAGAATATAGTTGTGCAATAATTGGCTGTTGATTGCTGGTTTTGACTTCTTGATGTGTAGTGCCTCGCAAACGTCAAGCCGCCTGCTATCGCTGTATCTATCGATGATTTCTGTGTTGTTTACTAGGATTTCTCTGGCGATAGTTTCGTTGTGGGAAGAAATTATATGTTCCTTAATGGAGCCCTGTTGCTTATGCATCGTTAAACGCCTAGAAAGAGATGTTGTTGTCTTGCCTATATACTGGGTTTTTTGGAGCTTACAGTCCCCAAGTGGGCATTTGAAGGCATAGACGACGTTAGTCTCTTTTAAAGCGTTCTGTTTTGTGTCTGGAGAGTTTCTCATGAGTAGGCTGGCCGTTTTTCTGGTTTTATAGTAAATCGTCAGTTGAATCCTCTGATTTTTGTCTGTAGGGATAACGTTGCTATTAACAATATCTTTCAGGACCCTTTCCTCCGTTTTATGAGCTGTGGAAAAGAAGTTCCTGTAAAATAGTCTAATAGGGGGTATAGGTGTTGTGTTAGTTGTCTCTTCAGAGGTTGCATGGCTTTTCACTTTCCTTCTTGTGATGTCTTCGACGAAACCATTGGAGAAGCCGTTATTGACTAGGACCTGCCTTACCCTACAGAGTTCTTCGTCGACTTGCTTCCATTCTGAGCTGTGGCTGAGAGCACGGTCGACATATGCGTTAACAACACTCCTCTTGTACCTGTCTGGGCAGTCGCTGTTGGCATTTAGGCACATTCCTATGTTTGTTTCCTTAGTGTAGACTGCAGTGTGGAAACCTCCGCCCTTTTCCATGACTGTTACATCTAGAAAGGGCAGCTTCCCATCCTTTTCCATCTCGTAAGTGAAACGCAGCACGGAACTCTGCTCAAATGCCTCCTTCAGCTCCTGCAGATGTCTGACATCAGGTACCTGTGTAAAAATGTCGTCAACATACCTGCAGTATATGGCCGGTTTCAAGTTCATGTCGACTAAGACTTTTTGCTCGATGGTACCCATGTAGAAGTTTGCAAACAGGACACCTAGGGGAGAACCCATGGCGACCCCATCTACTTGCTTATACATGTGCCCATCCGGGCTCAAGAAGGGTGCCTCTTTAGTACAACCTTGGAGTAGTTTCCTCAGAATATTTTCTGGTATGTCAAGAGGAGTACAGGCTGGATCATGATACACTCTGTCGGCTATCATTCCGATTGTCTCGTCCACAGGTACGTTGGTACCTGTGGATATTATATATAATTATATATATATATATATATTTATATATATTATATGTCGTACCTAGTAGCCAGAACGCACTTCTCAGCCTACTATGCAAGGCCCGATTTGCCTAATAAGCCAAGTTTTCATGAATTAATATTTTTTCGACTACCTAACCTACCTAACCTAACCTAACTTTTTCGGCTACCTAACCTAACCTAACCTATAGAGATAGGTTAGGTTAGGTAGGGTTGGTTAGGTTTGGTCACATATCTACGTTAATTTTAACTCCAATAAAAAAAATTTACCGCATACATAATGAAATAGGTAGCTTTATCATTTCATAAGAAAATAATTTGAGAAAATATATTAATTCAGGAAAACTTGGCTTATTAGGCAAATCGGGCCTTGCATAGTAGGCTGAGAAGTGCGTTCTGGCTACTAGGTACGACATATATGTATTTTTTTTTTTCCCTGTAACAATGGGACGTACCATGAGTGCTCACAAGGTGGGATGACTCTCCCGAGGAATAAAATAGCGGTTCTTGCATTAGTAGAATTACATTGACGAAAAAAACAGAATGGCAAAGGGGAAGGAGGGGAGAGTATGGGAGGAAGTTAGGGAGGAGGGAGAGGGAATAAGGGAGGGAGTAAGGTAGAGACGGAGGGGATGGGAGGGTGGGGGAGGTGGTCCTTTGATCTCGAAATGTATGCAAATTTTTCATACGTTTATGTTCCTTTGAGGTGACGTTCTTTAGTGCTTATTTTGTTGTATATGTGTGCATGTGCTTGTGTGTATGTGTGTGTGTGTGTGTGTGTTTATGTTTATATGTACTCACCTAGTTGTGCTTGAGCTGGTTGAGCTTCAGCTCTTTGTTCCCGTCAATCAACCGGTGTACAGATTCCTGTGCCTATTAGGTTCTATCATGTCTACATTTGAAACCATATGTAATCTGCCTCCACGACATCACTTCCTAATGCGTTTCCATTTACTAACTACTCTGACACTGAAAAGTTCCTTCTAATGTCTCTTTGGTTCATTTAGGTACTCGGTTTCCACCTGTGTTCCCTAGTGCTTGTACCGACTGTGTTAAACTTTTTATCTGCCCAATAAATTCCTGAGAATCTTGTTTGCGTTGGTCATGTCTCCTTTTTTTCTCCCATGTTTTCTTTCTCCAGCGTCGCGGGGTTCATTTCCCGTAGTCTCTCCTCGACGCTCATACCTCTCAGCTCGGGTACCAGTCTCTCTGCCTCTCTTCTCATATTGAGGTACTCATTCCTGGCCTTCTGGTATCTCTCTCTCTCTCTCTCTCTGCTCTCTGGCGTTCTGTTATTTCTGGAGTTCCTTCACGCCCTTAAATTTAAGTGCCTTGATTCTTGTTCAGATCGATTATACCATGGATTCCTCTTTTGCTTCTCATTCTTTAGCTTTTGGGCTTTCCATTCTTGTGTGGTTGTGAATGTAAACTCGCCTAGTACTTACCTGTAAAGGCTAGCAAGTGTCGGGCATCTGCTCTTAAAACCCGCTTTGCTGCCTGTTACGCACCTGTTCTCAAACGTACGAATAACTGATACGTAACCTTTATTAGATTAGTAATTAGTATACATATATTCCAGTTAGATGTTATAAAGATTATAGTGTGCTTTTTTATTATCTATGTTTTTGTAAGAATGAGAGTATTATTCACGTGTTTTGAATGATTAGTGTGTATTTATGTTGTAGGATATGTGAGGGAGCGTAGAGCGCAAGCCAGGAGTCACGTGGAACTATGGGAGGTCTGGCGAGGCGTGACCGGGTATTGTGGGATTAAGAATACCAACCTTGTCGTATGAGTGAGGTGACTGAGTATGTTGCTGACTGTTTCCTTGACCTTGAGCGGTGTTTATGAGTTGTGGAGTCGTCAGTATAAATGTGTGGATGATTTGGCGGCTTGTCAAGTATGTTTTTGCATACTGTGTATTGTCTGCTTAATTCCTTTTCCCCCGTGTAGTGGGGTCCAGTTTCTTCATCATTTCTTCATAGATTAGTCCCCATAGCTCAGGAACGAGGCTTGTTCCATAACTGGATCGTTTAGTGTTATATTTTTTTGCTTCTTTAGGTAGGGTTCCATGCCGGGACAGCATACACGAGAATAGGTCTCACGAAGGATACACAGAGCGCTCAGAAGGCATATTTGTTAAGTTCCCTATGGCTATAATTGAAACTGGCCAGTATAGCAGTGCTGCCGACGTTATTCTACTGTTGTATGCTTCTTCTGCTAAATTAGGAGAATAGTCCCAAGTTTTTCTTTCAGAAATAGCAAGTTTCTTTCTTTTCAATCTGTTTTTATTCGAGGCTTTCTGATTCCTATTTAAAGTGTCATAACCTTATCAGGTCATAACCTGTCAGCTGAGCGGAAAGCGCTTCGGATTTGCAGTCCTGAGGTTCCGGGTTCGATCCCTGGTGGAGGAGGAAACATATGGACAGAGTTTCTTTCACCCTGATGCCCGTTACCTAACTGTAAATAGGTGTGGGAAATTTTTACCCACCATATCTAATAATCATCTAAGAAATGTATAATTTCTATATCATATCTAAATCATATCAAAATCATATCTAAATTGTATCAAAATCATATAATGAATCTTTAAAGATTCATTATATAGCTTGATCCTGGATGACAATGGCACCATGAACACGTACTCAACAGGGGCCCTTTTGATGCCTACGTGACTTTGTACATGATCTTTCAAGGATCCAGAAGCTTCTAGAAGGACTTCTTAATTAAAAAACTATTGGAACATTGATTCAACATCCGGTAGGATTAAAAATCAAATCCTTAATAAGATTCAGTGGTACTTTCAAATACTACTTATAATCTTTAAATCTTATATCTAATTATATTATAATCACATCTTATCTTAATCATAAGTCTAGACTGTAAAAATAATCAATCAATATTCATTGAAAGTTACCTCTCAAGGGAGAGAGAGGAGCATCTCGGGGGGCGAGAAGCGCCCACGACGATGCCTCGGGGACTCCGCGTTTGTTTACAAATGAGTGAACAAGTGACTGATCCTTAGCGAACATTACCAGCTCAAGGACACCTTATCTAACATTTTTATCGCCAGTGAATACTCTCTAGAACTGGGGGAGTACCTGGACAATATCTACAAGGAAAATCCTAGAACATTTATAAAATAGAGTGTATAGTGGAGATCAGTGACACGGTTTCCTCCACCTTCATTCATAAACTTTTATCTCGAATCATTCTTCTGCAACTGCAGGATAATCACGTAGCAACGCTACCAGATCATCATACAGCAACGCTGTAGCAAAATATCGTGCCTAAACTCAACAAGAGAGTTAATCAGTCTGGCAAACTTGTCAGACAGGCACCCCGACTGGCAGAGAAGTATATTGAAGGTTATTTGGTGTATGATTGGCCAATTGTATGCTTGTGTAGCTTTAATATCCTATAAATCTGTCTGTTGGTTAAAAAGCGAGGCTAAGCCTCACATATCGGTACGTTTATTAAAATTGTAGTGTAGCTGTGAATCTTATCCAAGCACTGAACCTCATGAGTGTCCATTCTGTCAGAAAAGAATTCAGCCTCAATAAGTAAAAACCTCACAAGTGTCCACAGTCTTGGAAGAGATTCAGTCAAGCTAACTGTATAAAGTGAATATGTCTGCATATATATTTGAATATATAAATTAAGTTATCAATTGCTTGCTTAGTTATTTTTAAGTTATCATATAAGTTCATTTAATTGAATATAATAACTAGTACTAAGTTAATAGTATTAAGACTCCATTTAAGGTCATTTATTTATACTTTTACAATTTAATTTGTTGTTTATAGTATAAGTACATATTGGCTGTTAAGTTATGGTACTAGGTTAGACTATGTATGTTTAAATCTCTGATTTAAACAGAGCCAGTGTTCAGTCAGATAACTGAATTTATCAAATCTTATCCTTGTATAAAATACAAGCTGATGTGAGATCCCTGTCTACAGGTGGATTGGAACTTCTATCAACATAGTCATTCACCCCACCTGTCCCTTACAGCCCACAGTCTGTCATTAGGAAAAGAGGATTTAGGATTTACAACCCTAGCTAGAGATTTTAATTGAATTAATTAGCAGACAGTGAATTTTTAATTTATTTCAGTACAAGTCCCTGGTAGTCTCCTCTTATATCAATCCCAGCAGGTTTTTCCCACATTAATGGTCCTTCGAACCTAGATAATAATGGTCTTTTGTACCTAGATATTTATGATCATTCATTTACCGAATATTTCAGTGCCAAATACATAAGAAACTTCTTGATTTTGCATTGGAATAATTCTTACATATTCTAGCCTAACCTAGCTATCAGCCAATATTTATCATAGCTATATATCTAAGTAAACATATTGTTTGCAGTGGCTTAAGCCACCATATCCATTAACTAGTAAGCATTCATAACAAACTGATACTGTTTTGTGTTAAGAAACCACAGTACTTAAGTATATCAGTGTGACAGACACTGCACTGCATCTTAATCATAAATTACCAATTATCTACCTCATTGTGGTAACATTACATATATATTTAAGTGTATTATCTTGCATTATCTCTAATCTACTGATTTTCAGAGCTGCTCATTACATAATATTCTTTAAAAAAGTGTTATCATCACTGTAAGAGCATTTCATTACAATCTATCTATAATCAACTATATCATACCCTATATTACAGGTAAAACCAGTAGACATTCTACTGTATTTTATCTAACAATTATTATGGTAACAGATTTTGTAATAACTTTGCAAAAATAGTGCCATTTACTATTTTTAAAAAATTATTACAAGATTTACCAACTTGGTGCATTCGTGCATTCGGGTCACAAATCAAATTATTACAGTACTTTTGATAATTGAACACCTGCTACAACCAGATTCCAGGGAGGAAATGATGGACGATCTTTGGAATCATTACCTAAGTAGACAGGAAAGCTCATTTATCAAAATACATTAACATCATACATATTTATCAGAAAAAAGAGAAAAATCTCGGAATCTCCGAAACTCGGAAAAGGTCAAAATGACTAACAGTATTCCACCTGCAGCTGAAACAGAAAAGAAGAGGACACAAAGTGTCTAAAAAATCACTTGAATCTACAGCCTACAGACCATTTAAATCAGGTGATAGACAAATGTCATCATCACTTGGCTACAATAGTCTACAATTGGGGATTAAGACCAATCTTAATCTCACAACACAATCTGAAAGGCTAACAGCCCATTGACAATGTCAATACAAATATTATCATCCATCTAAGATAACTATCTTAATCCAAGAATAAAGTCTTGATTACCTAATCTCATGCTTTCACTGGAGTGAAAGCAGCCTCAGAAAATCTGAAGTTAATCAAGCATCTCAAAGAGACTTACTTAATAGAAAAGGCAAAGCCGAGAAAAAAAAAGAAAAAGCAAAATGCTTCATCACATCATGAATAATGTAGATACACATTATTACAGATACAATTCATCCTTTAAGGAAATCCTTGGAGGAGTACAAGTGTTACATGCTTGTATCACCTACTTGCATGTAATTACTTACCTACAAGTTTTACATACTTGTAACAACATCTTATCACAAAGCCAAATCTTTGATGGACTTCAAGCTTACGTACAAAGATTACGAAGCCGAGGAAAACTTAGATCTCAAGAAAAAATCCCCAAAGGTGAATCCACGGACAAAAGCAAAAATGTCCAGAATGGCAGTCAAAAATCAAGACAACAAAACTCCTCTTCTGCAAAGTGGAAACAGAATAATGTTGGCTCTTATGCTATATCCCCCACAGTTAACAGAACTGTAGGAAACCAAGCTCCTAAGACAGATAAGACAAAAGGAGCTACAAGTGCCCCAAAATGTTTATTCTGTCAAGAAGCACATACCATTTATCAATGCACAGTTTATGAAGGCCGTGCCAGTCGAATCGATCGACTGAAATCTCTGAACAGGTGCATCCGTTGTCTACGGAAGCACGATACAAGTGAGTGTAACACTCCATTGCAGAACTGCCAATATTGTCATAAAAGTGTACATCACACAGCACTCTGTAGTGATATTAACACTCAATCCAGATCACAGACTTCCAATAATCAACCTGCATCTCAGGCAAAGCCCAAAGATGATAATACCACAACAGCCGTACAATTCTGTACAGTAATGAGCAATGTCAACGACTTGGATACAGAAATTGTTACAGCAGCCATATTGCCTACTGCACAGCTAGAACTATGCAATCAAGGAATTTGTATTCCAACTAGAGGCTTTTTTGATCAAGGGTCACAAAACCTTTATCAGTAAAAAGATGGCAGAAGATTTACAACTTAAATCTTCAAAGCAAGTATCTACATCTATATCAGGGTTTTTTACTAATTCTGGTCGTAGAACCTTTCCAGTAGTAAAACTCAATGTCTGTCTAGGTACATCCCAAAGGACAGTAGAAGCCATAGTAGTTGATAAAATTCCTACTGAAATGGAAGTGACTGGTCTGACAGCCACAATTAAATTCCTAAAAGAAAAAGGAATACAATTAGCAGATCCTCTGCTTGATTCTGACTACATAGGAGATATCGGAATCCTGATTGGAGCTGACTACTATCATCGATTCATTCTGGGATCAGAAGAATCTATGGGTATGAATATACTCAAATCAGCAGGAGGCATATTGATGACAGGACCTATACTAGATCTTGAACCTTCAACTCCTGAAAAATCACATCATACAGAAACTGTAATAGTGGCATGACTAGGCAAAGAACAGTCACCACTTAAAATCCCCCACATGATTGATGATGGATTGGAATCTGTACCTCAATTGTGGGAACTTGATGCCATAGGAATAATTCCTGAACAACCAAGTCCTGATGATGTCTGTGCATATAATCAATACTTAGAAACTGTACAGTACTATGATGGACAGTACTGGGTAAGGCTACCATGGAAAATCAATCATAAAACCTTACCTACCAATTATTACATGGCTTATAGTCAATTTAAATCTCAATTAGCAAAGCTAAGAAAAAGGCCTGAGCATTTAAAACTCTATCATGAGATTATTGCTCAACAATTAAAGAATAAATTCATCGAAGTCGTGAAAGATGACAATAAGCAAATAGGCCATTTTTTACCACACATGGCTGTAAAGAGAGAATCAAAAACAACTCCTTTACGGATAGTTTTTAATTGTAGCTCTAAATCTGGACCCCAAGGAACCAGTCTAAATGATTGTTTGCAAACAGGTCCTAGTCTAACTCAGAAATTGTATGACATACTGTTGAAGTTTAGACTTAACAAATATGCGTATTCAGCAGATATAAGTAAGGCCTTTCTCAGAGTTGGCTTGCAGGAAGAAGATAGAGACTTCACTAAGTTTCTATGGGTAGAGAACCCAGAAGATGTCAATAGTCCAGTAGTGACTTTCAGATTCTCATCAGTTCTTTTTGGCGCGACAAGCAGTCCATTTCTGTTGCAAGCAACTCTAGATACTCATCTGAAGAAATCATCAAGTCCCTGTAAGACTGAAATCAGTCAAAATCTATATGTAGATAATTTTCAAGGGACAGTTAACAGTACTACTGAACTGTTACAATTATATCAAGAGGCCAACAAGGAGCTACAAGGTGCCAACATGCCACTACAATCTTGGGCCTCTAATAATGCAACATTGAATAATCAAATAGCAAGAGATTACCCTGAATATCACGTACCAGAATCACAAAAGGTGTTAGGTATGGATTGGGATTTAATCTCGGACACAATATCGATCAAATCTGTGCCAGTAAATTACAACATCACTACAAAAAGGGATTTGCTTTCACAAGTTAGCAAAGTATTCGACCCACTTGGTCTACTAAATCCTTTGACTATCAAGTGGCGTTTATTGGTGCAACAAGCATGGAAAGCTAAGGTTGGTTGGGATGATCCACTACCAATCCAGTTACAAAAAGCTTGGATGGAAGTGGCTCAAGAACAAACTTTAGTTGAAAGGATAATCTTTCCGAGACACATAGTCGAGGAAAATGAAGAAGTATCACTACATGTATTCGCAGACTCGTCAGCCAAAGCTTTTGGAGCTTGTGCTTACTTAGTGACTTCTAATCAATCATATCTTATCACCTCTAAGGCCAGAGTCGCTCCATTAAAAAAGAGGACTTTGCCTCAGATGGAACTAACAGCACTGCTAACTGGTACACGCTTAGCAGTGCATATCAAACAAGTCTTGTCTACCATGAACATCAAAGATGTCATTATATGGTCTGACAATGAAGCTGTCTTACAATGGGTACGAAACGACAACTGTCCAACTCCATATGTAAAAAATCGCGTCTCGGAAATTAAAGAAATTTCCGCAGGCTTTCAATTGTTGCATGTACCAACAAAGGATAATCCAGCTGATCTCTTATCAAGAGGTATGACATTTAAACAGTTTGCAAAGGCAGATATTTGGTTTCATGGGCCTCGATGGTTAGTGAATGGTAGTTGGCCTGAACAAAAGCCACACGTCATTACGACACAAACCATAACTACCACCAGGCAGCAAGCTCAAATATCAGTCTTGGATTGTACTCGTTACTCCTCGCTCATCAAATTAATCAATGTAACACAGAACGTGTTTCATTATCTCAGGAAAAAAGGTATAAAATACACTTTTCCAGATGCACTTCTCTATTGGGTAAGACAAGCCCAGAGAGAAACTTATGGGAATAACTATGAAAATCTTCCGCATAAGTTAAAACACAATCTCGGTCTGTGGATAGACCAAGAAAATCACAACATCCTGCGTTGTGGAGGGAGACTTAAACACGCAGATATTAATCTAGATACGGTGCATCCATGGCTTTTACCAAAAAATCATTGGATCACAAGGTTGATTGTGTTGCATACACATCAACAAATCATCAAACATGGAGGAGTGTTAGACACACTCACACAAATCAGACAGCAGTACTGGATTCCTCAGGGAAGACAGTCGGTCAAATCAATCTTGAAGAATTGCATGATATGCCGAAGGTACGATGCAAGAACTTGCTCTTATCCAGGGCCACCACCCCTGCCAAAGGAACGAGTGGTCCATCTACAACCTTTCGAAACGACAGGAGTAGATTATACAGGAGCAATATATCTAACAGGGACTGCAGATAAGCAGCCTATCAAGGCATACATCTGTCTGTTCACCTGTGCTACCACCAGGGCAGTACATCTAGAGGTAACACCCGATATGACTGCTCAATCATTTATTCAAGCTTTCCGCAGATTCGCAGCACGCCGATCATGCCCTAAGCTGATGATTTCAGATAACGGAGCAAACTTGGTAGCTGGAGAAGCGTGTCTACGGGAAATCTGTTCCCATCCTGCAGTTACTTCCACACTGGAACAGCGTCATTGCAGATGGAAATTTATCCCTCCGAGAGCCCCATGGCACGGAGGATTTTATGAACGGTTAATAGGAACTGTAAAAAGATCCTTGAGAAAATCTCTACACCGTCAGAAAATCAATCTTCAAGAACTCCAGACAGTAATCACGGAAATAGAATCAAGGGTGAATAACCGGCCGTTGACTTACTTGTCTGAGGATCCTACTCAACATGAGCCATTAAGTCCTGCCCACCTAATGTATGGAAGACTTCTGACTCCAGTACCATCTCTAGTGGATGATGAGATCAGAGATCCCTCATATGTGGGTCAGAGCGAGTTGGTTCAGGGGTATAAGCATCTGTCCAGCATAATCCAAAAATGGAATGATGTTTGGACAAAAGAATATCTTACATCTCTACGAGAACATCACTATGGGGCCAATGTCCCACATAATATATCTAATCTCCAATCTGGCGATATTGTCTTGGTAGACAGTGATGGCCCTAGGGCTGACTGGCCATTAGGTAAAGTTGTCTCAGTCCATCCAGATAGTCAGGGGATTTTGAGAATAGTCAAAATCCTGTCTAAAGGAACAACTTCCCTGAAGACATTGGACAAACTCATCCACATGGAATCAGTGAGCCAGCTGCAGTTAGATCCTGAGAGACCTCAAGACACTCTAACTCCACAAGACCCACAGACTCCTAACAGACACAATCGTCCACAACGGACAGCAGCACAAAAGTGCAAGCAAAATTTGCACTTGTATTATCAATCCAATGGAGAGTAAATAAATACATATGGTTACTATTGTCCTAAGTATTGGACTCTGTGCCAGTTCTCTCCCTCTGGAAGATGTGGGAAATTTTTACCCACCATATCTAATAATCATCTAAGAAATGTATAATTTCTATATCATATCTAAATCATATCAAAATTGTATCAAAATCATATAATGAATCTTTAAAGATTCATTATATAGCTTGATCCTGGATGACAATGGCACCATGAACACGTACTCAACAGGGGCCCTTTTGATGCCTACGTGACTTTGTACATGATCTTTCAAGGATCCAGAAGCTTCTAGAAGGACTTCTTAATTAAAAAACTATTGGAACATTGATTCAACATCCGGTAGGATTAAAAATCAAATCCTTAATAAGATTCAGTGGTACTTTCAAATACTACTTATAATCTTTAAATCTTATATCTAATTATATTATAATCACATCTTATCTTAATCATAAGTCTAGACTGTAAAAATAATCAATCAATATTCATTGAAAGTTACCTCTCAAGGGAGAGAGAGGAGCATCTCGGGGGGCGAGAAGCGCCCACGACGATGCCTCGGGGACTCCGCGTTTGTTTACAAATGAGTGAACAAGTGACTGATCCTTAGCGAACATTACCAGCTCAAGGACACCTTATCTAACATTTTTATCGCCAGTGAATACTCTCTAGAACTGGGGGAGTACCTGGACAATATCTACAAGGAAAATCCTAGAACATTTATAAAATAGAGTGTATAGTGGAGATCAGTGACACGGTTTCCTCCACCTTCATTCATAAACTTTTATCTCGAATCATTCTTCTGCAACTGCAGGATAATCACGTAGCAACGCTACCAGATCATCATACAGCAACGCTGTAGCAAAATATCGTGCCTAAACTCAACAAGAGAGTTAATCAGTCTGGCAAACTTGTCAGACAGGCACCCCGACTGGCAGAGAAGTATATTGAAGGTTATTTGGTGTATGATTGGCCAATTGTATGCTTGTGTAGCTTTAATATCCTATAAATCTGTCTGTTGGTTAAAAAGCGAGGCTAAGCCTCACATATCGGTACGTTTATTAAAATTGTAGTGTAGCTGTGAATCTTATCCAAGCACTGAACCTCATGAGTGTCCATTCTGTCAGAAAAGAATTCAGCCTCAATAAGTAAAAACCTCACAAGTGTCCACAGTCTTGGAAGAGATTCAGTCAAGCTAACTGTATAAAGTGAATATGTCTGCATATATATTTGAATATATAAATTAAGTTATCAATTGCTTGCTTAGTTATTTTTAAGTTATCATATAAGTTCATTTAATTGAATATAATAACTAGTACTAAGTTAATAGTATTAAGACTCCATTTAAGGTCATTTATTTATACTTTTACAATTTAATTTGTTGTTTATAGTATAAGTACATATTGGCTGTTAAGTTATGGTACTAGGTTAGACTATGTATGTTTAAATCTCTGATTTAAACAGAGCCAGTGTTCAGTCAGATAACTGAATTTATCAAATCTTATCCTTGTATAAAATACAAGCTGATGTGAGATCCCTGTCTACAGGTGGATTGGAACTTCTATCAACATAGTCATTCACCCCACCTGTCCCTTACAGCCCACAGTCTGTCATTAGGAAAAGAGGATTTAGGATTTACAACCCTAGCTAGAGATTTTAATTGAATTAATTAGCAGACAGTGAATTTTTAATTTATTTCAGTACAAGTCCCTGGTAGTCTCCTCTTATATCAATCCCAGCAGGTTTTTCCCACAATAGGTACCTGGGAGTTAGACAGCTGCTACGGGCTGCTTCCTGGGGATGTATAACAAAGAGAGGCCAGGTCGAGGACCGGGCCGTGGGGACGCTAAGCCCCGAAATCATCTCAACATAACCTCAGTATAACCTTGCATCTGTCTAGGATAAAGTCCAGTAGCCATTTCTCAACCATTTTTTGAAGACTTTCTGGTTCAATTTGCAATGCCTTGTAGTCCTCAGCTATGATCCATCTAATGAGTTTAAGATCGGCAAAAGCATTAATAAGAATGAGCTTACCTCCCCTATTAGATCCTTTATGTATATTCACCCACTTTCCCACTCTAACCGATACTCGGGTCTGCTTTTCCACTTCGCATAGGAACCAGTTCCGAGGAACAATGTCAAACTTTTATCGACAATCCAGTAAAATGCAGTTTACCCAGGTTTCCTGGTAGTACTTGAGGACGAGAGCAGGAGAGTCATCGTGAATGTTCTGGGGGAGTTTCGGATTGCAAGAACTGAAGATCGCAGACGAGAGGAACTCGAAGTCACGGTGGTTCCCCCCCCTTCCCCTGTGCTCTAGAGGTGGGACTGGAGAGCCTAGTGACGGCTCGCGAGCTGTCTGGAGCGAGACATTTCTCTTCTCGGCGTGACCTAGCGAGGGTACTAGGCAGTCCTGGCCATCGTTCGTCAGCAGCAGGAAAGTCTTGATGAGGTAAGTAGGATACACTAGACCTAAAACCCTGCCACCTAGGAGGAGTTCCCGACCAGCGTCGGAGCAACTGGAGTCTGGGACCTATGTGCTTCTCAGAAGGGCTCGACACACAAGTAAACGCCAGTTGGGAGGAACGTGCGCCCCAGGTGAGGTAGTGAGTACCGAGTAGTGTGGATACTCACCCTGCCTCAGTGACTCTGGACGAGAAGGTAGAATAGTGTTGTGATACAACTACCAGTTTAGAATGGTCCCGCAGTGACTGTAGAGTGATCGACAGTGATGTAAGCAATCAACTAATTCCTCGCAGAAGATGATAAGGAGAATAACTGTGACTAACTGTTGTGACGAGCGAGGAGCGGTGAAGATCAGACGAGGGAGGAGGATAACACTGGGTGCTCACCTGCCAACAACAACAAACGTCTGAACCCAAGAGTGAAGTCAACTGAAGGTAGATCATACGCCCCCCCCCCCCCTGCCTTTGTGATAGGCTGTAGTAAATACAATATACAATATTTAACTGGAATAATAATGACGTTACTTGTTGAGTGTATATGGTAGTATACCTTTATATATATTTGTTATAAGAAGAACTAAAAGCCCAAGGCAATCAGTTTACAAATACAAAGTAACATTATTATTTTCAGTAAGAATTACTGGAGACAGAGGCCCTACTAGTATTTTGTTTTCCTTTCATAGGAATTGCGAGAGTCAGAGTTTATATGTGATCTGAGTTTACCAAGTAGATTGCTCGAGTATTTCTTTATCACCTGACAAGCGATAATGAGTTTATTTTGAGATGCCTTAAGCAGTAATCAGTTTAACAGTTAAAACGAGCGCCGGTATTGCCATATGGCAATATTTCAGGGGAGTGATGCCAAAGTGATGCCCTTTTATTCATTTTACTTGCCTTATGTGAATGTATGTTTATCATTAAAGGTTTATATATAGTTTATTAGTGTGTTTC
Source organism: Procambarus clarkii (assembly GCF_020424385.1). Taxonomy (NCBI): domain Eukaryota; kingdom Metazoa; phylum Arthropoda; class Malacostraca; order Decapoda; family Cambaridae; genus Procambarus; species Procambarus clarkii. Next base: position 9,375,199 of record NC_059656.1, read on the forward strand.
ACGCCATCCACTCTCCACTTGTCAAATGCCTAGGGCAAGGGCATGAATATGAACACACATAATGGGGATCCAACGTGGAGTCCACATCTAGTTAAACACAAAAGGAAGTTCGAAAAGGTTCAGAGGTATACCACCAGGCTAGTCCCCGAGCTGACAGGAATGAGCTACGAGGAAAGATTACTGGAACTGAACCTCACGACACTGGAAGACACAAGAGTTAAGGGAGACATGATTACTACCTATAAACTTCTTACAGGAATTGACAGGGTGGATAAACTGTTTATCACGGATGGAACGCGAACAAGGAGACGCCAGGTGGAGACTGAGTACCCAAATAACCCACAGGGACGTTAGAAAGAACTTTTTCAGTGTCAGTGTAATTAACATATGGAATGCATTAGGCAGTGATGTGGTGGAAGCTGACTCCATACACAGTTTCAAATGTAGATTTGATAGAGGTGGGACCAAACAGCTAAAGCTCAACCCCCGCAACCACAACTAGGTGAGTACATAACATTGGACCGAGACATTTGACCACTGAGGCAGAAGTCATTTTTTTCTACCACAGACGTGGCCACACATATACAATGCTAACCAGCATATATACATTTTCTTCTGCCCTCCATAGACAGGGTTAGAGATCTGTTAAACATATAGTTCAGGGATTTATTGAACAATCAACCACAGAAGGTGATTCGGTGCTTTTAAAATGCTAAGCTAATCTACAGACGTGGCAGTCATTTTGTGTGGGGAGAGGCGGCCAGCTAGAGTAACTAGATGGTAACCTAGACCCCCTACAACAGTTGGTGGCTGAAGGAAAACCATCCAAATTAGCTACCTTGTTAGAAGTACAATTTGTGGTGGTTAGGTCAGGAGTTAGTGAGGGGGCCTCGTAGCCTGGTGGATAGCGCGCAGGATTCGTAATTCTGTGGCGCGGGTTCGATTCCCGCACGAGGCAGAAACAAATGGGCAAAGTTTCTTTCACCCTGTTACCTAGCAGTAAATAGGTACCTGGGAGTTAAGTCAGCTGTCACGGGCTGCTTCCTGGGGGTGGAGGCCTGGTCGAGGACCGGGCCGCGGGGACACTAAAGCCCCGAAATCATCTCAAGATAACCTCAAGCTAAGATAACCCTGAGAGTGCGCCGTGTGAGAACACGCTTCAGTAGGGGGACTCTCGACCTTTATTACACTCCTCACAGGCTGAGTGACTCCTCTGCGTGTGTGTGGATTTGTAGTAAGTGGGTAAAGCATTTACATAGTTGGGATTCGAACAAAAGTCGATAGCAAAGCACATGTTCGAGAAGTGTTGGAGCTTGGCTTGGATCACAAAGTGCCTGGTACCTAAGCAGTGGCTGGGAGAAGTATAAAATATCACATGGGCAGTGGTTTGCTGCCTCTGAAGTACCTATTGGAGCCATCTGCGCGGTGAAGAGGTTAAGCTATTGCCTCACGCTCATGGGGTCGAGAGTTTGAGTCTCCTAGTACCCAAGTGAATGAAATTATACTATATTATATATATATGTACATCTACAACTGATGTACAGGATCCCTTAACCACTCGACCATCACGACCGGACAAAAGAGGATGGTAGCCGAGGCTGATGTTATACTCAAATTCTATGTCAGTTGGAATATAACCAATCACAGGCAAGTAGGCCTCTGACGTCATGCCAGACAGAGGAGCATCAGCGATGCTCCTCCTCATCAAATCACCTCATAAGATATATGATAAAATACCATGCCCAAGATTACCATCAGAGTGCCGGCGAGACGATGGGGAATTAGCCTCAGCTGCCATCCTCTTTTGTCCGGTCGTGATGGTCGAGTGGTTAAGGGATCCTGTACATCAGCACTCTGCAAGTACATAAGTGATGTACTTGCAGAGTGCTTCTGGCAGTATGGGTTCGAGTCACTTCTGGGGTGTGAGTTTTCAGTTGAATATATGCCTGGAAACAGTTCAGGTTTGTTCGCATATTTATATATATGAGAGAGAGAGAGAGAGGGGGGTAGGTACAAGGAAGGTGTGAGAGAGAGGTGTAAGAGAGAGTGATTTAGTGATGAAGGGGACCGTTGATAGGGTAGTGTGAACGAGATAGATGGGTGAATAAGGGAGAGGATGGGAGCTATATTAGAGAGAAGCAAGAGAGGGTACCGATGACTGGAGGCCTCTTGATCTGTACCATTGGTTATCTGCGATAGGGAAAGGGATGCAGATAGAGTAAGAGAAAGATAAAGGCTTGCAATTTCATTTGGAATATCAGCACCATTCCTAATGAACTCTATTCTTAGTTTACAGTAGAAATGAGAAAGGAGACACAAAAACAGATAAGACTAAGAATATAGTTCATAATGAACTCTGTTCTTACGTTAAAGAAGCAATGAGAAAGGGGAGACTGAGGCATAGTGAGAAACAGAGAGGCAAACTGACAAAGTGAAAGCGAGAGAGACAGAGTCATAGAGAGAGGGAGACAAAGTGAGACAGAACCCCCTCCCCCCTTTTCCCTCAATTAAACTCAACTCTACTTTCCATTTCCACTACTTTTGATATTTTTATATTTCATCATTTTATCGTATTCCTCCCCATACTATCTTTTATCATCATGAAACCCTTCCTTGGTTTAATATAAAGGCTGATCATATAGAAGTGTTTTTCACGCGGAAATTTAATTAGGCAGCTTTTGAGGTTCTCATATTACAGGAATTTTCCTGTATTTTTGTTAAAATTCTTCACTAAAATTCTTTTAAAAGGTTTAAATTGGCTAATTGTGTTACTGCTGTTGGTGCTGCTTCACCCTGCTGCTTCTGCTGTTTTGGGCTTGCCTGCTGCTCCTACTGCTGTTGTTAATCCTGCTTTTCCATTCGCCTGTTGCTGTTAATTCCTAGTTTGTTTCAACTGCTGGTGCTACTGCTGCTGTTGACCTTATTTTTGCTTAACACACTGCTGCTGTTGCTTTTGAATCACCTGCTACTGCTGTTCTTGTTTCACCTGCTTAAAATTTTGCTTCTTTTGCTTCCGATACTGCTGTTTAAGCATTACCACCAGCTGCTTCTAGTCTTAAGAGCTACTACTACTTGTATTACACCTGCTACAGCTGCTGTGACTGTCAATGACCCCTGCTATTTTTTCATCTTTTGCAACTGCTTTTACGCCAACTTCTGCTGCTGCTGCTCCTACTGATGCTGTAACACCTAGATATGAAGTACCACTTTTCCGCTGGTTGTATTAAGCTGACGGGTGTTTTGGTGGGTGTGTGTGACGGTGCGTCTGTGGGTGTTTTGGTGGGTGTGTGTGACGGTGCGTCTGTGGGTGTTTTGGTGTGTGACGGTGCGTCTGTGGGTGTTTTGGTGGGTGTGTGTGACGGTGCGTCTGTGGGTGTTTTGGTGGTGTGTGACGGTGCTTCTGTGGGTGTTTTGGTGGTGTGTGACGGCGCTTCTGTGGGTGTTTTGGTGGTGTGTGACGGCGCTTCTGTGGGTGTTTTGGTGGTGTGTGGCGGCGCTTCTGTGGGTGTTTTGGTGGTGTGTGGCGGCGCTTCTGTGGGTGTTTTGGTGGTGTGTGGCGGCGCTTCTGTGGGTGTTTTGGTGGTGTGTGGCGGCGCTTCTGTGGGTGTTTTGGTGGTGTGTGGCGGCGCTTCTGTGGGTGTTTTGGTGGTGTGTGGCGGCGCTTCTGTGGGTGTTTTGGTGGTGTGTGGCGGCGCTTCTGTGGGTGTTTTGGTGGTGTGTGGCGGCGCTTCTGTGGGTGTTTTGGTGGTGTGTGGCGGCGCTTCTGTGGGTGTTTTGGTGGTGTGTGGCGGCGCTTCTGTGGGTGTTTTGGTGGTGTGTGGCGGCGCTTCTGTGGGTGTTTTGGTGGTGTGTGGCGGCGCTTCTGTGGGTGTTTTGGTGGTGTGTGGCGGCGCTTCTGTGGGTGTTTTGGTGGTGTGTGGCGGCGCTTCTGTGGGTGTTTTGGTGGTGTGTGGCGGCGCTTCTGTGGGTGTTTTGGTGGTGTGTGGCGGTGCTTCTGTGGGTGTTTTGGTGGTGTGTGGCGGTGCTTCTGTGGGTGTTTTGGTGGGTGTGTGACGGTGCTTCTGTGGGTGTTTTGGTGGTGTGTGGCGGTGCTTCTGTGGGTGTTTTGGGGGGTGTGTGACGGTGCGTCTGTGGGTGTTTTGGTGGGTGTGTGACGGTGCTTCTGTGGGTGTTTTGGTGGTGTGTGGCGGTGCTTCTGTGGGTGTTTTGGTGGTGTGTGGCGGTGCTTCTGTGGGTGTTTTGGTGGTGTGTGACGGTGCTTCTGTGGGTGTTTTGGTGGTGTGTGGCGGTGCTTCTGTGGGTGTTTTGGTGTGTGGCGGTGCTTCTGTGGGTGTTTTGGTGGTGTGTGGCGGTGCTTCTGTGGGTGTTTTGGTGGTGTGTGGCGGTGCTTCTGTGGGTGTTTTGGTGGTGTGTGACGGTGCTTCTGTGGGTGTTTTGGTGGGTGTGTGACGGTGCTTCTGTGGGTGTTTTGGTGGTGTGTGGCGGTGCTTCTGTGGGTGTTTTGGTGGTGTGTGGCGGTGCTTCTGTGGGTGTTTTGGTGGGTGTGTGACGGTGCTTCTGTGGGTGTTTTGGTGGGTGTGTGACGGTGCTTCTGTGGGTGTTTTGGTGTGTGTGTGACGGTGCTTCTGTGGGTGTTTTGGTGTGTGGCGGTGCTTCTGTGGGTGTTTTGGTGGGTGTGTGACGGTGCGTCTGTGGGTGTTTTGGTGGGTGTGTGGCGGTGCTTCTGTGGGTGTTTTGGTGGTGTGTGGCGGTGCTTCTGTGGGTGTTTTGGTGGTGTGTGACGGTGCTTCTGTGGGTGTTTTGGTGGTGTGTGACGGTGCTTCTGTGGGTGTTTTGGTGGTGTGTGACGGCGCTTGTGTAGTATGGAAGATGTGTATAGATAAATGGCGTCTCTGAGTATCCATACTTCCCATGTATAATGTTGCCAATCAATGATCACCATAATATTACCATATACTTAATTTGCATTCCACACATTTACTGATAGTTGCTGCCCATCTCGGGCCGTATCGACAACGTTATCATTACGCTAATTAACGAATAATTGTGATTTTGAAAATTAATTAACGACCGTAATTACCTGTTTGATATATTTGTTAGCTGGGCAAAATGGCCTCATTTTTGCTAAGGTCCCGCCACCTGCTAATGGCGGCCATTAATCACGGGGCCAAAACTGCAGCAAATGTTCTTTGTGCTCAGATAATGGAGGTGTCGAGAGACCCGCTATGTGCTCCTTTGTGCTCTGAATATTTTGGGCAGATGTAGCCTCAGATTTAATTGGTAAAGTTCATGTGTAATGTTTAGCGTTTTCTAGTTAATGTTTACTGTGTATTATATATAACGTACTGTTTAACGTTACTG
>NC_059656.1:9380659-9430659 GCF_020424385.1 Procambarus clarkii
GTGTGAGATACGCCGTAAGTCTGAAAGTGTCCTGACTGCCGTTTGGGCTAGGTTACGCACATGGCTCTTCTTTGTCTTTGAAGAGTCGAACTTCATTCCCCAGATGTCAATTTCATCTGTGAACTCTAGGGTTTTGCCACCAATTTGCAAGCCTGTCCGATTCGCCGTGTGCTGTCTAGTTATCATCGCTTATGTCTTCTCGGGCCCAAATGTGACCTGCCATCTCCTACCCCAGTTAGAGGTTGGTGAAAGTTGGTGATTGATGAGTCTTGCAGCAGTTGGTATTTCCTCCTTTCTGTATGTGAAGGTTAGAGGGCAGTCATCTGAATAGGCTTGAGCTTCAGGAATGATATTAAGTAGATCGTTAAAATAGACATTCCATAGGAGAGGACCAAGTCCACTATTGGCACCAATTGTGGGGCTTTCGAATTCTGCTCCATTGAGGATCACCCTTAAAAAACGTTCTTGAAAAACGTTAGTCTCTTATTAACTCTAAGATGCAGCCTGAGATGCCTAGAGCTTGAAGCTTCACTACTAATCCAGAGTGCCAGACCCGATCAAAGGCGCCTGCTGTGTCTAGAGCAACAACACAGCTGATCTTAGACTCATCCAGTGACTGAGGCCTGCCTCTCTCTCTCTCTCTCTCTCTCTCTCTCTCTCTCTCTCTCTCTCTCTCTCTCTCTCTCTCTCTCTCTCTCTCTCTCTCTCTCTCTCTCTCTGTCCCCGTCCCCCCCCTCCCTCCCCGCTAGGGAAGCGCTTGTGTTCGAATGTCATTACTGGAATCCTCGAAAAACTGAACATCCTGAAGAGGATGAAAAATGGAATATGTGTTTTGGATGACCACGATGCTCTGTACCTCCTCACAACGCGTCTGGCTTTGTCCAGTCTTACGTATTCCCAAATGTGCGAATTATCATTTATAGCTCAGAGTTTTGAGAATATGACTAACTTATGAAAACAATATCCTTTAAATGGTTAAACATTTCATTGGAAAATGAGGAATTAAGCCAAAGAACGCTCCCAGTTAGACGCTGGTAAAGGTTCACGTAAGGAAACACAGCATTGCGTGCATTCCTAATTTTGACCAGTGCTGCCAGTGATTTAATGACATAGATCCTATTGGAAGACTTAAGAGACTTATGATACCAAGTTTACTGAAGGTTCCTGACAGTAGGATATTGTTGCAACCTGTCCTCTTAAAAATAACGTCGCCTTTGGCCGTTTACGCGTATGGCCGAATTTGGACGTAATATGAAAATGAAAAAAAATGAAAATAAATTTGGGATTTTTTTTTCAACAACAGTAAGTTAAGGGTCCTCTGATAGGTTAGGTGGGCAGGAAATTCTCATAAAGTTTCAAAACGTTATGAAAAACGTTAATTGATAGTTTCCTCTTCTAACCTTGCCGAGTAAGCCGAGCGACTCAAACAGAAAACGGGACAGTACGTCACTTTTGTGAGTCGATTTCATTTCAAATTACATTCAAATTTGGCCATAGTGCGCATACCAGCCGAAAGTGACGTTATTTTTAAGAGGACGGGTTGATTGTTGAAGGTGTTCACCCCTGATCAACTTCTCCAAACGACGGTAAACAGACCCATTGGAACAGCGCAATTATGGAGAAAATAGCCTCGACACTACTGGAGGCAGCTTCCGAGGAAGAGCACACCTCTCGCTGTATGAGCCCCTCATGCTGGGGACATTTTGTTAGTGGTTTCTAATTCCTAAGAACATAAGAACAAAGGTAACTGCAGAAGGCCTATTGGCCCATACGAGGCAGCTCCTGTTTATAACCACCCAATCCCAATTCCTCTTTACGCACCAACTTGGACAGCCAGGCCTTGAATATTGTGTTAGTTCCCTTCGTCTTGTCGCCAATATCTCCACCTATCACTGGTGTAGTTAGGGTAATGCATCAGCAAATGAATACAATCATGGTATCTGTTGTAAGCTAGATCAGATCTTGACTAGGCAGATCCTAGTCAATAATGGCTTTTCTAACGGTTATGTTGACGTCATTAAAAGGAAGGTGACACGCCATGCAACCTCTAAAGAATTAACTAATACAACACCTGTACCTCTTATCAGATTGATTTACAGGAACTTCTTTTCCACTGCTTATAAAATGGAGGAAAGAGTTCTGAAAGAGATTATTGATAGGAACGTTATCCCCACAGACACCAATCAGAAGATACAATTAACAATTTACTACAAAAACAAGAACACTGTCAACCTTCTCATTAAGAACTCTCCAGACACCAAACAGAACGCCTTAAAAGATACCAACGTCGTCTATGCCTTCACTTGCCAACTTGGGGACTGTCAGCCCCGAAGATCTCAGTATATAGGAAAGCCAACAACGTCTCTTTCTAGGTGATTAACAATGCACAAAGAACAGGGCTCCATCAAAGAACGTATAATCTCACTCAAACAGACCATCACCAAAGAAATCATAACAAGCAACACTGAAATAATCGACAGGTACGACAACAGAAGGCTCGACATCAGCGAGGCCCTACACATTAAAAGTCAAGATCAACAATCAACAACTATTTAACACATAATTACATTCTACCCAATTCAAGACCCAGAACCAACACAGAGACAATAGAAGCAAGAACATAGGCTATTAATAATGACCTATTATTGTTCTTAGTTTTCATTAAGTTGTTCATCTCAATCACGTCCTGTGTCACCTCACTCCAAGAGAATATAAGCTCTTGCTAAAGCATTATAAATTTGTCTTTGAAAATGTAAAGAGTGCCTTTCAAAAATATCCCTAGGCGTCAGACCATAATATAGTGTGAAAATGAACTTTGGAGAGTTAATTTTTCATTTTTCTTCAATAGTGAAGAAAAATATAAGAAATAATGGGAAGATTCGTGTTAGAATCATTAATCTTACCCTTTCTGTCATATTGTACAACATTATATATATATATATATAACTGAAAACTCACACCCCAGAAGTGACTCGAACCCATACTCCCACAACTGGTATGTACAGGGACGCCTTAATCCGCTTGACCATCACGACCGGACATAAGGAAGTGATAGCCAAGGCTATATGAACCACTTCCCCGCCGGCACTCGGATGGTAATCTTGGGCATAGCATTTTATCAAATCACCTCATTCTTTGGGGCACACATGAGGAACACAAATTTGTACATACCAGTTGTGGGAGTATGGGTTCGAGTCACTTCTGGGGTGTGAGTTTTCAGTTGTATATAGTCCTGGGGACCATTCAGGCTTGTTTGCATATATATATATATATATATATATATATATATATATATATATATATTATATATATATATATATATATATAGATAATAATTTCTCTGGTTTCCCCGTCATTGCTGGCAAGAAGCAGTTTAAGTCAATGGGGCTTCCATGATTTCTCTCACGCTCTCGTCAGTAAAGCCGTTCCCAGACGCCAGACTCACACACAAGACACTTCCAAAGGTATTTGCAACCTCTTGCGCGCCTGCACTAATCCTTATCCCCTTTCGCTTAGTGCCGTCCAGTAGAGGTAATTTCACCACTTCTGGAAAGCATTGAGCACTGAAGGAAGAGTATTGATAATCGATCCTCAACGCTTACTCCGAAACGAGGCTCGCAGGGGTTTCCAGCGAGGCTCGCAGGGGTTTCCAGCGAGGCTCGCAGGGGTTTCCAGCGAGGCTCGCAGGGGTTTCCAGCGAGGCTCGCAGGGGTTTCCAGCGAGGCTCGCAGGGGTTTCCAGCGAGGCTGGCAGGGGTTTCCAGCGAGGCTGGCAGGGGTTTCCAGCGAGGCTGGCAGGGGTTTCCAGCGAGGCTGGCAGGGTTCCAGCGAGGCTGGCAGGGGTTTCCAGCGAGGCTGGCAGGGTTTCCAGCGAGGCTGGCAGGGGTTTCCAGCGAGGCTGGCAGGGTTTCCAGCGAGGCTGGCAGGGGTTTCCAGCGAGGCTGGCAGGGTTTCAGCGAGGCTGGCAGGGGTTTCCAGCGAGGCTGGCAGGGGTTTCCAGCGAGGCTGGCAGGGGTTTCCAGCGAGGCTGGCAGGGGTTTCCAGCGAGGCTGGCAGGGGTTTCCAGCGAGGCTGGCAGGGGTTTCCAGCGAGGCTGGCAGGGGTTTCCAGCGAGGCTGGCAGGGTTTCCAGCGAGGCTGGCAGGGGTTTCCAGCGAGGCTGGCAGGGGTTTCCAGCGAGGCTGGCAGGGGTTTCCAGCGAGGCTGGCAGGGGTTTCCAGCGAGGCTGGCAGAGGTTTCCAGCGAGGCTGGCAGAGGTTTCCAGCGAGGCTGGCAGAGGTTTCCAGCGAGGCTGGCAGGGGTTTCCAGCGAGGCTCGCAGAGGTTTCCAGCGAAGCGAGCGCCAGTAAGAGTCACAAATAACGCTTCCAGTGAGGCTCATTGAGAAGGATTCTAGTGGGGCTAACAAATATGGCTTGTAATAAGGCTCACACAGATCTCCAGTGAGCCTCACAGACAAAATTTTCAGTAAAGGTAAATTATTCGAAAATGACTTTCTAACATTTTCCTTTGCCAACCGCTGACCTGTTGGCCATTTTTCTATTATTTTTCATATTTCTCGTCTTTTTTTATGTCTTCTCATGTGCATCTCCTACTTCCTCGTTTTAATGTTTCTTGTACCCCATTTCCGGAAAGCGGCAATTAGTATCGGACATTTCCATGCGGTCGTGGTGTCCGTTACGACCGTTGAAAACCGTTACGACCGTTTGAACCACTTCGGTGTTTTGCGATGGCGGCTCAGGGCGGCACCCGTCCCTGAGCCGCTCACGGGAGTCGTGGACGCTGAAGGCGGGTCTCTGTTATAACAAAGAGCACGCTGTTGGCAGGCACGTAGGGAGGGAGGAAAGGAGGAAAGGGGAGAGAGAGAGAGAGAGAGAGAGAGGAGGGGGAGGGAGGGGCTGAGGTAAAGAGATTGGAAATCAGAGATACATGCAGACTTGTATGAAAATTATTGAAGATAAATAGAATCTGAAGCACAGCTTGTCAAGTATACCGAGATGAGTTTACATGTCTTATGAGAACACGAGGAAAGGGTAAAAAGAGAGGGAGAGGGGAGAGTGGTGTAGAGAACTAGAGTGAGATGAGAATGGTTAGAGAAAGAGTGAGAAGTGAGAGTGGGGAGAAAGAGGGATAGAGAGAGGTGAGAGTGGGAAGATGAATAGAAAGTAAGGGAGGTGAGAGTGGGTAGAGAAAGAGAGGGATAGGGCTGAGAGTGGGTAGAGAAAGGAAGAGGGGTTGTACGTCTATGTATAAAGCAACATGGCATATCATCTGTTTCCTATTATTAATTACCCATCAGAATAACTAGCAACACAATCCACTGTCTGAATGTGGTTTGTCACGTAACATTCCATAGTGAGCTATGATTGTATGCTGAGTATCATAGGCCGGGTGGGGGTCGAATCTCATGCCTGTCTTAACTAGGATTAGCTCATATTGTGATAATGACTCCTACGATGTCTGAAATGTGGGTCTGATTGTTCATAGAGTTTTCTAGCCGAATTATCGGCAGTATAAAAAAAAACATCCTGCGAGATGGGGACTTGTATTACCACTGCTACCTTATTCTATCTTGTGTTGTTGATATCCTCAAAATGCATCCGGAGTCTGCCAGTGCAGACCGCTTATCACATGCCTCTGTATGACTAACCATCCTGTGTGATGGGGATTTTTTAGCATCACCTAGTTAGCTTTTTTGACACACTGTACTCCACTTCATATAGTCTAGGGTAGCTGCACTAATGCAGATGTTCCTAATGTGTTAATAAAAAAAAAAGTATAAAAAATTAGGATTTGTTGAGATCTGAAGCCTGTGTTAATGGGCAGTACAAAACGTCTATCAGACTGCGATACAGTGGTTGCGAGGATCAGGTTGGGTTACCGTTACCTGTGGCAGGTGGCTACAGGTGACGGATCTCGCTATACTGAGCACTCCAAGTGCAAACTCTGTGAGCAGGAACTGGGGCATGATCTTGGAGTGATATTCTGTGACTCTAAAAGTGCTCTGCAGTCCTTAAATAATCCATCACAATTTATGTCTGAAGTAGCTGTAATAGTAAATGGGATGCAATTTTTGCCAATGATAATAACTATTGTATAAAATCTTTGTGGATCCCATCCCATGTTGGAGTTGGAAAACATGACTTTGTAGATCGATTGGCCAGTGAGGCTGCAGGAAAGAAAACACTTGAATGTGAAACCGTAAAAGATTTTAAACGTTGTGGCCTATTGTCCCACCAACTGTGTAACTATTTCATTGAATCTGGTGTACTGGACGACATTCTAACAATTTATCCTAAATTTGCTTGTTCATTTTAAAGAATGAACAACAATTTTATGTATATTAATTTTAAGTTGCATCTCTTATAAACCCGTCCCTGCCCTTGTGTGGCAGTTCACAATAGAAAGTTGTTTTTACATATTCGTACATTAAAACATTATTTGTAACCATGATATATGCTTCAGCCTACAATTTAGACCTATTGTTTTGTGTATGGCCCTCTGTCCAATGTTACAGTGAGTACCAGCATTATCCTCACTTTAATAAGACTAATTAAAATCCTCAGATTGGGCAACATTTTAATTAAATTTTGTAAATAAAGATGTTAATAATAAATAAATGATCTTGCACACTACATCACCGAAAGCCCAGTTATCAGACCATACATACCTGTTGGCATGAGGTACCTAGTGCTTTGTAATTACTTTATTCACTCGTGTGCTTAAGGATATTCTTATAATGCACACAAATTTTGCCAGTGCAGGGTAGTGAACATATGGCCCTGTATGATTAACCATCCTGCGAGATGGTGACATTTAGTATCACTCCTGCCTTATTCACTCTTGTGTTGATGATATCCTCATCACCCTGAGTTTGCCAGTGCAGACTACTGATCACATGCCTCTGTATGCTAACCATACTGTGTGATGGGGATTTTTAGCATCACGTAGCTAGTTTTTTGACACACTGTACTCCCCTTCGTATAGTCTAGGGTAGCTGCACAAATGCAGATGTACTTAAATTGGTTAATCTATATAAATAAAAATGGAAATGTTCGTTTGTTCAAAATCGCTAATCTCCGAAAGTTCTTCACCGATTGCTTTGAAATTTTCACACAACGTTCCATTCGCATCTGAGCAGGTTTTTATATACTATATAGATGCCACGTCTGTGACGGTAAAAAAAAAAAAACATGTTTTTTCTGATTTTCATGTGTTTTTAATGTGAGGGAAACCTTCGAAACCTCTTTACCGATTGCTTTGAAATTTTGACAAAGTTGCATTCGAATAGGCGCGTCTTTTTATATATCTGCTATATACATGCCTCACCTGTGACAGGAAAAAAAATGCGTTTTTTGAAAAACAGCGCCATCTGTTGCACATAATAGCAACATGCACGCTGTACTAAATGTCACGCATTCCATTTCAATGTTTCCGATTGCATTGATAAAAAAAAATTTCATAGATTTCGATTTATTTTTTTTTTTTTATTTAATTATTTTGTATGACATTGTGTTGGAATTGAGCTGTGTTGTTTACCATACCCTTCATTTCGTAAGTATAAGTATAGATGCCACACCTGTGACAGGTAAAACTATGCTTTTCTTGAAAAACAGCGCCATCTGTTGCATGTAAGAGCAACACACATGCTATACTAAATATGTTACTATTCCATTTCAATGTTTCTGATTGCATTGATAAATTGAATTTTCATAGATTTTGATTTATTTTCATTTTGATTTAATAGTGTGAATTGTGTTGGAATTGAGCTGTGTTGTTTACCTTAATGTTCATTTCTTGTGTAGTTTATTTTCTTATTATTTCATATTTTCTTCATTTTTTAACTGCTTTTCGTATATTTCAGTGATGGGAACATCAGATCACTTGATGTTCCCAACTTTCTGATTGGAACATCAGACCATTTGGGAAGGCATCGGACGAGGGAGTGGGGAATGGTGGGGAGGAGGAGGGGACAGGGGAGAGGGTAATGGTGAGGAAGGACGAGGGGACAGGGGAGTTTGGGATGGTGGGGACGAGGAGATGGGATAATAAAGAATGATGGGGAGGACAAAGGGACAGGGAAGTGGGGCATGGTGAGAAGGAAGAGAGGATGGTGGAGTGAGGAATGGTGGGGAGGACTGGGGAATGGTGGGGAGGACTGGGGGACAGGGAAGGTTGCTGTGGCTCAGCAACCCACAAGAGTTGCTCAGCCACAGTGAGGATCCACAAAGTCTTCTCCGAGGCTATGGGTCCCATAGATAAACCATAAATTTGATAAATTTTAGTATGGCGTTACTGAGGAATGCATATATATATTAAAGGGACCCACATCCTCGAAGAAGAAAATAAATAGTGTTCAGAGAAGACCTTGTGGATTCTCACTGAATACTTTAATCTTTTCCTCTCCTACCACCCCTATTTTTTTTCATTTGATTTTATTGCAATGCTACAGTTTACAGTAAACACACACTTATATAACAATATACCAATCAGTGTTCGAAGTCCTCGTCCAGCTCCTCGGGGGTCGGGTGCGTACCCAAGATACAGCACGCATTTCCCCTCTGAACAGAGACACTGAGGCGCTGGAACATAAAACTGGCCGCTCTTGGGTCTCTAGTCATTCCAATGAGTTCCTCGCCCAGCTCCTTCAGGAACTTAAGTGTACATTTACCCCAGGCGCCCAGAGTCTCAGAGCCTATCGGCACGAACCTGTAATAACGTTCTAGGTCCCTGTACTTGTTAGTTTTCTGGGTCTCCCTGAAGGTGGCCGCCCCGCCTCCCTCAGCTGTGCTGTAAGGTAGATAGGTATCAGCCAATGTAGATGCACATGTGTAGTCCCACACGACCTGTTTACCTTCCCTCCATGGCTGCAGGGTGACTCCATCTGGGCGTTTGTGACTGTTGTCAGGTCTGCACAACTGGGGTTCCCTTTGTGCTGGACACCCAGCTGTAGCCAAACTTCTCTTGATGATGTCATTGACTGCTTCATGTCTGGCAATCTTTCCCTGTGTCTTACAACAGATGAGACCATGGCCGTATTGGTCTGCCCGTGCATGGCCGCAAATACACCAATGTTCGGTGGAGATAGGGGCGGCAAGGCGCAGGGCAACACAAATACTTAGGGCCCGATGGTCCAGGCGGGCGCCCAAGGCAGAATTAGGGACTGCCAACAGGAAGTCCCCGGCATGGGGCGCTTGCACAGCTAGAAGACGCGCTTTGTCCTTCCCGGAAGCTGCCTCCAGCAATGCTGTGGCGATGTTTTCCACTATGGGGCTATCCCATTTGGACTGTTTGCAGTTATTTGGAAAGTCGCTCGAGGATGAGAGTTGACGAGTGTGTCCCACTGACTGGCTCCTTCCGCGAATTTGGGATCATGAATCTCAATGGAGTCTTTTTAGGTATTATATATATATATATATATATATATACATATATATATATATATATATATATATATATATATATATATATATATATATATATATGTCGTACCTAGTAGCCAGAACGCACTTTTGGCCTACTATGAAAGGCCCGATTTGCCTAATAAGCCAAGTTTTCATGAATTAATTGTTTTTCGACTACCTAACCTACCTAACCTAACCTAACCTAACTTTTTCGGCTACCTAACCTAACCTAACCTAACCTAAAAGATAGGTTAGGTTAGGTTAGGTAGGGTTGGTTAGGTTCGGTCATATATCTACGTTAATTTTAACTCCAATAAAAAAAATTGACCTCATACATAATGAAATGGGTAACTTTATCATTTCATAAGAAAAAAATTAGAGAAAATATATTAATTCATGAAAACTTGGCTTATTAGGCAAATCGGGCCTTGCATAGTAGGCTGAAAAGTGCGTTCTGGCTACTAGGTACGACATATATATATATATATATATATATATATATATATATATATATATATATATATATATATATATATATACATACACACACACACATACATACACACTCTCTCTCTCTCTCACACACACACACACACACACACACACAGGGGGGGGGGGGGCCTCGTTAGTTTAGGGGGTTAGGGGGGGCCTCGTAGCCTGGTGAATAGCGCGCAGGACTCGTAATTCTGTGGCGCGGGTTCGATTCCCGCACGAGGCAGAAACAAATGGGCAAAGTTTCTTTCACCCTGAATACCCCTGTTACCTAGCAGTAAAAAGGTACCTGGGAGTTAGTCAGCTGTCACGGGCTGCTTCCTGGTATTTGTGTGTGTGCGTGTGTGTAGTGTGGAAAAAAAAAGTAGTTAGTAAACAGTTGATTGACAGTTGAGAGGCGGGCCGAAAGATCAAAGCTCAACCCCCGCAAACACACCTAGGTGAATACATACTCATGGTTGGAGGCTGACTCCATACACAGCTTCAAATGTAGATATGATAGAGCCCAATAGGCTCAGGAACCTGTACACCAGTTGATTGACAGTTGAGAGGCGAGACCAAAGAGCCAGAGCTCAACCCCCGCAAACACAACTAGGTGAGTACATACACATGGGTGCAGGGGGAGTATGAGGGGATTAAGTGAAGGGGTGCAGGGGGAGTATGAGGGGATTAAGTGAAGGGGTGCAGGGGGAGTATGAGGGGATTAAGTGAAGGGGTGCAGGGGGAGTATGAGGGGATTAAGTGAAGGGGTGCAGGAGAAAATAATTGAAAACCAAGTATCGAGGAGTAAGGACAAGGAGACGAGGGTGCCTGATATATAGGATATATACCTGGGGTCGATGATGACGTGCTTATGACCGCACTTGTTACCGGCAGAGAGAGGGAAGGTCATCAGTAGTTAGCCTTGTGGATATGATCAACACACAATAATAGTTGATCTGTCAATAAAAGAAGGGTATTCATTAAGAAATACAAAATATTTGCCCTAAACTATATCCGATAATTTGATTTGCTGTATATCAGGCACAAGTACTTCCGTTTACTGCAGCAAATATGTAACTTAACCACAAGCAATGAAAGACGTTCATTATTATCGTATTACGTTTCCTTGAGAGCACGACTCCAAATCTCTGTCGAGAAATCCCGAGAGAAAAATATGTGAACGAACCTGCGGTAAGATGGGCATCGGAGTGGAGAAAATGTTTACAAATGTGAGCGGCCTGGCTTCGACCGAAAGCTTTTATAGACGACTTCGACAACTCTTTAGCCACTACCTACCTTAAAGCCAAAGTCAGAGTCACCATACAAATGCTAGGCCAACACGAGCGTCATCTTTTTACATAGGTGCGGGTATGTCACCTACGTAGAGAGAGAGATAACTTGAGAGAGAACTTGGTATCTCTCAAGTTATCTTTTAAAACAAAATAATGACAATTTATATCAGAATTCGGGTAAGTTAAATATATTAGACAATTTTAATTACTTTAATGTTTGAGATACAAAAATAAGATATAAAATATATGGAAGATTTGGAGAATGTCGCCTCCAGCAGCCAAGAACTCATCGTCTCTCAGAGAAGGTCCTTTGTTTTCTTTCCTTGCGCGCTAATAACGCCCAGAAACACTGCAAAAATGACATTGTCTCCGCTTCTCTTCATATGATCACCAGCACGAAGATTATATATATATATATATATATATATATATATATATATATATATATATATATATATATATATATATATATATATATAATGTCGTACCTAGTAGCCAGAACGCACTTCTCAGCCTACTATGCAAGGCCCAATGTGCCTAATAAGCCAAGTTTTCATGAATTATTGTTTTTTCGACGACCTAACCTACCTAACCTAACCTAACCTACCTTTTTCGGTTACCTAACCCAACCTAACCTATAAAGATAGGTTAGGTTAGGTAGGGTTGGTTAGGTTCGGTCATATATCTACGTTAATTTTAACTACAATAAAACTAAATTGACCTCATACATAATGAAATGGGTAGCTTTATCATTTCATAAGAAAAAAATTAGAGTAAATATATTAATTCAGGAAAACTTGGCTTATTAGGCAAATCGGGCCTTGCATAGTAGGCTGAGAAGTGCGTTCTGGCTACTAGGTACGACATATATATATATATAATATATAATGTACATTAGTTAATACAATAGGTGTTTAAAGGTTATGGATCTCGTGGAGCTCCTCCGCTTCAGGACGTCCCTACACACGCAAGCAGAGGTTGCGTGTGTAGGGACTCGGCCTCGAAGAAGACGATCTGTAGCATAGCCTTGTGGGGCACACGTGTACACTAACATTGTTTTCTACCACCCATATATGTTTATAATTTGTTATTTTATTTAAAATTTCATTACACAAAAAAGGGTTACAATATTGGTTACATGCAGGGTACACAAGGCCACTTGTCACAGGTTGTCGAGTTCCTCCATCTCCTCAGATGGCGGGCAGGAATCATGGATGCAGTGAGCAGTTCCTCTCTGTAACGCTACACTAAGGCGCTGAAAAACGAAACTGGCGGCTCAGGGTCTCTTGTTGTTTCAGTTAGCTTAGAACCTTAAGGGGATTAACTGTTGAACCTTAACTGTTGTTTCAGTTAGCTTAGAGCCTTAAAAAAAGCTAGCATCACTCTTACCCCAGGCACCAAGTTTCTTCGAGGCAATTGAGATCAAATTGCAGTGGTGATCCAGATTTCTGTATTAACGAGATTTGGATGCTTCCTGGTGAGTGGCAGCGCCACCTGGATGGGCAGCACTGAAGTCAACATAGATGTTGGGTAAAGTTGAAACACACGTGTAGCCCCACTCCAACTGTCTACCATTCTTCCAGGGGGTTCACTGTGATCCCGTCTGGGCGACCAATAGGCTCGTCAAGAGCCTATTGGTCGCCCAGACGGGATAATGTTTTCACAGTTGCGGGGCATTAGGTAACGAGTTTCTCTCTCTGCTGGGCAAACTGCTGTGGTAACGAGCCTCTTAATAATGTCATTGACCTCACTGTGTCTTGTGTGACTCACTCTGCCAAAGTTCCTCCTGAGCTCTGGCAGAGCAGGCCATGCCGGCCGTACCTGTCAACCATACCATATATTCAGTGTGGATTGGGGAAGCAATGTGGAGAATCACGGCAATTCAGAGGGCCTGCGGTGTGATGCACATGTCGGTTGTTGACATTGGAGTTGCTGGTAGGAAGTCAGCTGCGTGGGGAGCTGCTACGGCTCATAAGTCGAGTAGTGTCATGTTATTTTGTTGCAGCTTCTAGGCATGTTGCAACCAGTCTACAATGGGGCCATCCCAGCTGGATTGCCTTAGAAGGTAATTTTATATATATATATATATATATATATATATATATATATATATATATATATATATATATATATATATATAAAATATATATTATATAGGCCAGTTTCCTGTTCCGGCCCCTCAGTGTCGCAGTTCAGAGAGGAACCGCACCCAACCTCCGAGGAGCTGGACGAGGTCTTCGAACGCTGATTGTTTAATTGTTATATGTGTGTGTGTGTGTTCTCTGTAAACTGTAGCATTGCAATAAAAAAAAACAAATAAAACAAATCCAAAAAAAATAATAGGGGTGGTAGGAGAGGAAAAGATCAGCGTATTCAGTGAGAATCCACAAGATCTTCCCTGAATGCTCTTTGTTTTCTTCTTCGAGGATGTGGGTTAGGTTATCTTGAGATGATTTCGGGGCTTTTTAGTGTCCCCGCGGCCCGGTCCTCGACCAGGCCTCCAGCCCCAGGAAGTAGCCCGTGACAGCTGACTAGCAGCCAGGTACCTATTTTACTGCTAGGTAACAGGGGCATAGGGTGAAAGAAACTCTGCCCATTGTTTCTCGCCGGCGCCCGGGATCGAACACAGGATCACAAGTCCAGCGTGCTGTCCGCTCGGCCGACCGGCTCCTGCAATTGCACCAGAGGTGGTACCCCTAGTATATATTATATATTATATATTATATATATATATATATAATATAATATGTGTGTGTGTATATATGTGTATATATATGTGTGTATATATGTGTATATATATATATATATGTATATATATGTATATTGTGACGGAGTTCCCCCCCTTATAATTCTCCCACGCCTGCAGTAAGAGTCATGTCTGCTTTTCCCAAGCGTTCTCTACGTTGCAGGCTACAATTTGATATATGGGAGAGAGTGAAGTGTTCTCGGAGAGCCGAGAAATTTGTGAAATAGTGATATTTTGGCCTGTGGTTTAGGCCCTTTAGGGAGCCAAGATGGCGCTGGCCTCTATGATCTCCCGCCAAAACCGTGTGACGTCAGTGGCACCGGATTGGTCACCGGCAGCAGTGTGGCACCGGGAGCCAATGAAAACCTCCCGTAGCGAAAGTGACGTCACGAAGGAAGGGGGTCCGGCCAGCGCGCCGGGCTGGCGCCAGCAGTCATACACGACACGTCATAGAGGTCAGACGTGCGACGAGTGGTCCTGTCTGTCGGACAGCTGTTTCCCACTACCGTGGATTTACGCGTCATCGGAAGTTCGCCAGTACTCTGAGAAGTCTTCCCTGGTTCATGTGTTGAACCAGAAGAGGGAATTGACGGTTATTTGAGCAACAAGTGCTCCAGTCAGGTACTGTGCCAGTAGCAGTGAAGCCGTGCAGTGACGTAGGTTGACGTCTGTGGCAATTCACCAGTTCGTGACAGCGTAGTGGCTGACAGAGCCACTGGGTAGCTGAGGAAGAGAGGACTATTTGGGGAAACCGAACGACTGTAGCTGAGACGTAGGCGACAGCCGTTGCTGGGAGAAGACGACGGCCAGGAGACCGACTCCAACCTTCAAGAAGTCAAGAAGGAGGACGGACCTGCAGTGAGGAGGCACGGAGACGACGCGCTAAACGGTGGGACGACGAGAGGCTCTGGTAGGACACGACGACGTGTAGTGTGGGGGCGTTCCCGACACGAGGACCAGGAGCTACATCTCGACTTTCATCGGAGGATAGGGTGAAGTAGGTGGTTCTAGTTCCCTCCCCATTCCCCTTTAGTTAGCTATATTATTTGGCTATATTATCTAGCCTGAAGATTTTATATGTCGTGAGCAAGTCTCACCTATGTCACGGTAAAGCACCAGGGTGCTAGTCAGTACTATCAAGAGTACTTGTAATATTCATGTTGATTATTGGTGTGTACAGGCACCAGGAACCAGTGATAAATTTACTGTGTTGTGTATATCTTTCTATAGATTTTGATATGAACATATAGTGGTAAATTATATGTAATATTATGCCAGTATTTGGAGGTTAGGCTATGTGCCCAGAAACTATTAATTTTCCATGTATTGATGATTGATTTATATACCATATATATGTCTATGTCCATTCAGTGAATAATCATTTGTGAGTACAGTGAATTATTGCGTTATCGCCAACGAGAGAAAATACTGAAAACTCCAGTGTTAATAGTTCATAATATATTGTTGAGTGAAGAACAATGTGAAGCCATCACAGTGAATCATTATAGCATTGATTGTAGAAAAGACTGTTTGAGCCTGAGTACAGTGTAACTGAGTAATCCGGTTTATTTAGCCAATATCGAGTGTGCGAGTTTCTAGTAATATTGGAGAATTTAACGAAACAGCGAATCTAGGAAACAAGCAAAGTTCGCGCGGAGAGGCCACGCGATCAGCTGGGGTTTGACACTTGATGAGGAGGGGAGAGTGTTGCCCTCTAGTGATCGCATAATATCCGTGGGAATTACCGGCCGAGTCAGGATCAGTTGATTTATCGATTATTGTGTGGCCTTGTGACATCTTTCATACATTTTAAGTAAAATACAAAACTATCTTAGTGTTTTTATCATCCCCTCCATTGATCTTGTGGCTATACTATACCTGTAAGCATAGAGTGATAACAATAAGTACCTGCCTGATTCATGATCTTTGAGTGTGACCTTGCCAAGGCTACCACTGAATACACCAGTCCACTGAGGGTGTTACTGGCCACCTTAAACACCAGTTGGCGATCTTGTGTTTAACCGTAGAGCCCTATTGTTGGGGAGGGCACACGACAGTCGAGGTGATCGAGTCGTGTTCTCACTCTTTCTTAATAAGAGGCCGTTAAGATTGACTGGGAGACTCTCCTGGCGTGCAGTGGCGCCGTGAGGATCGAGGGAAGACCCGCAGGGCTACGGTGAGTTACCTTGAGCATAACTATTGCTTACCCCAGAGTAAGGGTAGAGAATAATAGAGAGGTGAAACAACCCCCAACATTGGCGACCTTGCCAGGATATAGATCGAAGTAAAGGTTGCAGTGGTACTTGGCAGTGGTGTTAGAGATCAGGTGCAGGTTAACACTCATAGCACAAGATGGAGGATGATAAAGTAACCAAGTTTATTGACTCTAGAGACGAGCAGGTGCTGGAAGAGTGCACCAAGGCACAGTTACAGGCTATAGCGGATCATTTTGGAATAAAGCTGAAATCTGCCCGAGTTGGCGAAAGAAGACTAGAGATAATGGCTCAGCTCAAGGCTCGAGACGAAGCTTTGGGGGAGGAACGGCCCCAAACACCTGCCAGTGAGGGTGAACACCTGAGTATTGGTGGAAGCAGCAGGGGATCCAGCGGCAGCAGGCACAGCATTAAGCTGGAAATAATGAAGCTGCAGCTAGAGGCACAGCAGCGCAAAGAAGAGCGAGAAGCAGAAGCGCAGCTGAGGAGAGAAGAGGCACAGCAGCGCAAGGAGGAGCGAGAAGCACAGATGCAGCGTGAGGAACGAGAAGCACAGCGGCGCCGGGAAGAACAAGAGCGAGAAGCGCAGCAGCGCAAAGAAGAGCGAGAAGCAGAAGCACAGCAGCGCAGAGAAGAGCGAGAAGCGCAGCTGAGGAGAGAAGAAGCACAGCTGCGCAAAGAAGAACAGGAGCGAGAAGCACAGCTGCGCCGGGAAGAACGAGAGCAAGAAGTTAGGCTGAGACAAATGGAAATAGAAGCCAACCAGGAGGTGGAGCTGAAGCGAGCTGAACTGGGACTATGTGCCCCTACCCCGCCACAGGAAGACCGACGAGTGAGGGAACGAGACCTGCCGGTCTTTGTGCCTAGTGAAGCCGAAAGTTTCTTCGATCACTTTGAGAGAGTTGCTGCTATGAAGAGGTGGCCGAGGGCGGAGTGGGCGGAGTTGGTCCAAGGAAGGCTCACGGGGGAAGCTCGCCAAGCCTTCACCATGCTCGACTTCCAAGAATGCACTAACTACGATGCGGTAAAACGAGCTGTGCTCCGTTCCTTTAAGCTCACGCCAGAGTGTTACAGAAAGAGGTTTAGAGAATGTACCCGGTTGCCAGGAAAGTCGTATGCGGAGACGGCGAGGGACATAGAAAGAAAGCTCCTTAAGTGGCTGGACTCTGAAGAAGCAAGGTCGGTCGAAGAGGTCAAGGAACTAATGGCCATGGAAAAGTTTATGTCCGTGCTCTCTCCTGAGATCAGGATGAGGGTAAAGGAGGCGGACATAAAGGACCTGAGGGCCGCAGCCGACCGGGCCGACATGCTAGAGGAAGCCCTACGCCCACGCCGAGAGGGACAGAACCGACCACCCGCATACGTCGGAAACGATCGGAGTTATAGAAGGACGGATGGATGGAGGGCAGGAACGAGTTCTCCCAAGTCCCATTTCTCAAGTTGGAACACCCGAGGACCAAAAGGTGCTGTAGAGCCGATAGGGGAGAACCAAGCTGAGAGCTCGGGAACTGTTACTGCAGGGAAAGAAACGACAAGTGAGGCGGGAAAGACACAGGGTGTGACGGTCTCTGGAGGCAGTGCTAAGACGAGCGGTGGTGGATGGTCTCCGCCGAGGGGCCGCTGCTACAACTGCGGAATACCCGGACACGTCGCGCGGGAATGCAGACGCCCGAAGCAGCGGGGACACGTTGCTTTAGTGATGTTCGAGGACCAGAGGACCGAGGGAGTGCGGGATGAACCCGTGCTGAATGGGGAGAAGAAAGTTCACCCATTCATGTGTCAAGGAACCGTAAGGATGGGGGTCGCAGACCCCATCCCAGTGAAGATGCTAAGAGACACCGGGGCTGACTTTACCCTGGTAAGTGAAACCCTGTTCCCCGAGGGTTACAAGAGCACCAGTGTGGGGGTGGCAAGTGTGACCACTGTGGGAGGCCCAGTGAGGATGCCCCTACACCAGGTAACTTTAGATTCCGAATATGGCTGCCAGACCCTAGAGGTGGGAGTCTGTACATCAATGCCCAAGATGGAGGCACAGGTCATCTTGGGGAATGACGCGTGTGGAGGATATGTCCTCCCGCATCTCGTGAAAGGCGAAGAGTGCCCAGAACAACACGAGGAGACAGGCGAAGATTTGAACGCCTGTGGGGACGAGAGGGGAATCGCACCGGTGGCGATCCCAGTTTGTACTGAGACACCGAGACAACGCGAAGAACCAGGAGGTTGTGGATCTGATGGGGCTGAGGAATCGACTGACAGCCTGGGAACAGATCGCCTCTACGTAGGACCCAGAGAACGAGTGGAGGGCGAGAGTAGCCCGAATGGTGAGTTGCAGGTGACACTCACCAGTTCTCCAGGGGTAAGCCGCACTCGTCTCGGAGAGTTACAGCAGGAGTTCCCCGAATTGGTTAGTAAGGCCGAAGGAGGACGTGTGGGTCCTGAGAAGGCTTACTTTCCATTTATCTATATTATATATGCCATGCTATTCATGATGAAGGAACGATGGACGCCAGGAGCGACCGTGAGAACGGTGAATAAATATGTCCAGAAGTTCAAAGAACGTCTCACTAG
This sequence comes from Procambarus clarkii, assembly GCF_020424385.1. Taxonomy (NCBI): domain Eukaryota; kingdom Metazoa; phylum Arthropoda; class Malacostraca; order Decapoda; family Cambaridae; genus Procambarus; species Procambarus clarkii. The sequence goes on from NC_059656.1 coordinate 9,399,354, forward strand.
AGCGAAGAAACTGGCTAGGAAACTCCTGAAGAAGGCGCAACGTAAGATGTCGGAGTGGTACAACAGGAGAGCTGCGCAGAGGGATTTTCAGGCCGGATCACAAGTAATGGTTGTGCTGCCAGGTAAAGGTAGAGTGACCAAGTCGCGGTTCAAGAGACCATACCGAGTGCTGCGACGGTTGGGTCCAGTGTCGTACGAGATTGGGAAGCCGGATGGACCCCGGAAGAAACAGGTGTGTCCCGCAGACCGCCTAAGACCTTTCCTCACTGTGGAAGGAAGAGCCGACAAGCAAGACGGAACGATGTCCCGAGAAACCCAGCGGAAGACGGGTCTGTGTGTACCGAGGAAACGAGAACTACCGGAGGAGGAAAGTAAGTGGTCCAGGGCGAACGGCACCAGTCTCACCCGCGCTGAGAGTCTGACAAGGATCAAGGTCAAGCACATCAAAGGGAAGGACGACGTAGTAGCGGACGCCCTATCCCGCATACACTAACCAGACATGACTCTTATTTTAAGGGGAGGGGTATGTGACGGAGTTCCCCCCCTTATAATTCTCCCACGCCTGCAGTAAGAGTCATGTCTGCTTTTCCCAAGCGTTCTCTACGTTGCAGGCTACAATTTGATATATGGGAGAGAGTGAAGTGTTCTCGGAGAGCCGAGAAATTTGTGAAATAGTGATATTTTGGCCTGTGGTTTAGGCCCTTTAGGGAGCCAAGATGGCGCTGGCCTCTATGATCTCCCGCCAAAACCGTGTGACGTCAGTGGCACCGGATTGGTCACCGGCAGCAGTGTGGCACCGGGAGCCAATGAAAACCTCCCGTAGCGAAAGTGACGTCACGAAGGAAGGGGGTCCGGCCAGCGCGCCGGGCTGGCGCCAGCAGTCATACACGACACGTCATAGAGGTCAGACGTGCGACGAGTGGTCCTGTCTGTCGGACAGCTGTTTCCCACTACCGTGGATTTACGCGTCATCGGAAGTTCGCCAGTACTCTGAGAAGTCTTCCCTGGTTCATGTGTTGAACCAGAAGAGGGAATTGACGGTTATTTGAGCAACAAGTGCTCCAGTCAGGTACTGTGCCAGTAGCAGTGAAGCCGTGCAGTGACGTAGGTTGACGTCTGTGGCAATTCACCAGTTCGTGACAGCGTAGTGGCTGACAGAGCCACTGGGTAGCTGAGGAAGAGAGGACTATTTGGGGAAACCGAACGACTGTAGCTGAGACGTAGGCGACAGCCGTTGCTGGGAGAAGACGACGGCCAGGAGACCGACTCCAACCTTCAAGAAGTCAAGAAGGAGGACGGACCTGCAGTGAGGAGGCACGGAGACGACGCGCTAAACGGTGGGACGACGAGAGGCTCTGGTAGGACACGACGACGTGTAGTGTGGGGGCGTTCCCGACACGAGGACCAGGAGCTACATCTCGACTTTCATCGGAGGATAGGGTGAAGTAGGTGGTTCTAGTTCCCTCCCCATTCCCCTTTAGTTAGCTATATTATTTGGCTATATTATCTAGCCTGAAGATTTTATATGTCGTGAGCAAGTCTCACCTATGTCACGGTAAAGCACCAGGGTGCTAGTCAGTACTATCAAGAGTACTTGTAATATTCATGTTGATTATTGGTGTGTACAGGCACCAGGAACCAGTGATAAATTTACTGTGTTGTGTATATCTTTCTATAGATTTTGATATGAACATATAGTGGTAAATTATATGTAATATTATGCCAGTATTTGGAGGTTAGGCTATGTGCCCAGAAACTATTAATTTTCCATGTATTGATGATTGATTTATATACCATATATATGTCTATGTCCATTCAGTGAATAATCATTTGTGAGTACAGTGAATTATTGCGTTATCGCCAACGAGAGAAAATACTGAAAACTCCAGTGTTAATAGTTCATAATATATTGTTGAGTGAAGAACAATGTGAAGCCATCACAGTGAATCATTATAGCATTGATTGTAGAAAAGACTGTTTGAGCCTGAGTACAGTGTAACTGAGTAATCCGGTTTATTTAGCCAATATCGAGTGTGCGAGTTTCTAGTAATATTGGAGAATTTAACGAAACAGCGAATCTAGGAAACAAGCAAAGTTCGCGCGGAGAGGCCACGCGATCAGCTGGGGTTTGACACTTGATGAGGAGGGGAGAGTGTTGCCCTCTAGTGATCGCATAATATCCGTGGGAATTACCGGCCGAGTCAGGATCAGTTGATTTATCGATTATTGTGTGGCCTTGTGACATCTTTCATACATTTTAAGTAAAATACAAAACTATCTTAGTGTTTTTATCATCCCCTCCATTGATCTTGTGGCTATACTATACCTGTAAGCATAGAGTGATAACAATAAGTACCTGCCTGATTCATGATCTTTGAGTGTGACCTTGCCAAGGCTACCACTGAATACACCAGTCCACTGAGGGTGTTACTGGCCACCTTAAACACCAGTTGGCGATCTTGTGTTTAACCGTAGAGCCCTATTGTTGGGGAGGGCACACGACAGTCGAGGTGATCGAGTCGTGTTCTCACTCTTTCTTAATAAGAGGCCGTTAAGATTGACTGGGAGACTCTCCTGGCGTGCAGTGGCGCCGTGAGGATCGAGGGAAGACCCGCAGGGCTACGGTGAGTTACCTTGAGCATAACTATTGCTTACCCCAGAGTAAGGGTAGAGAATAATAGAGAGGTGAAACCCCCAACAATATGTATATATATGTGTGTATAAATATAGAGCCAAGAGAGTTTAAAATACAGAAAAATACAAAACTGACTCAATCAGGCCCATTGTTCACTGCAATAATTCTTTCAACACAAGCAATGGAATCTTCAAGATTGATTTAGTCCTTTCAAGCAAAATTGCTGGAATGTTCAAATTACTTTATGAAATTAATTGTTTAATTAAATGTTCTTATTTTTTTTTTTTAACTTTGATTTTGGGTCAGTCTTGTATTATTTGGCTGTTGCTCATAGCCCGGAATTGGTGGACTTGTTATCATGCAATTGTTCCCAATTTTAATACGTTAATGTCTCATATTCGGCCGTTTTCTTTGCTTCCCTTCTCTTTGTTGTCCCCTTTTGCATTTTTTTGTATTGCTTCATGTTGTTTTTTCCTCTACACTCTCTTGTCTTTCTACTTATGTTTAATATCATTTAATTTATTTATTATGCAGCCCACACCCATCCTGTGGGCGGTTGTGGAAAGGGTTACAGAAGCACATAATGGGTTCAGGAACTGATCTCCTGAGGTCGTTTAGCTAAGCAAGTAACAATCTTGTGAAGCTAGTTACACAGTTGTTAATATTACTTACACATATAAATAGTCTTTTTATATCACAAGTGATTCAAGAGGCTCACAACAGCCTCTAACAAGGCAGTTAACATCTATAGTGCGTCACACAGTTACTAATCCTGCTCCACACCCACCCAACTGGGCGGCAGCTTTACAGTGACGTGCAGGCTGCACATACAGTCAGTAAACTCTGGATATTTGGCTAAAATTCCCGGCAGTACATCATAGTGAAATAAGCACTTACACATTCCTTGGACACTATTAATGGTGTTATCTATGAATTCCGCGATATTTTCGCATTTCGTTATATAGTGCCGCAAAGTATGCGAACAGTTCTGCTGACAGAGTTTAGTCAAGTCTACGTCAGCAGATGTTGCAAGCTGCCAGAGGTACTTGTAGCCGAACGTAAGCCTAGCAGTGGTAACATCTAGAAGTCTGCTGACCTTATTGGATGACCCATAGACGTGAGGTTCTTCCTGCATAGTAGAATGATGATAGATGGAGGTACTGGTGTGAATGTCTCCTCATAATCAATGCTTATCATCGTCAGTGATCACATGTTCCTTTATAACATTTACAAGGACCTATAGCTAGTCTACCACTTGTAGAGTACTGTATAATACATAAAGTTAAACAGCGTTCAAAAGTATATATGACTGTGATAAGGAACTCTGCAACACTCACAAAGTCCTGTATAGCACATAGAAGGATCTACTTCACATTCTCAAGACCCAAGCCAACACTCACAAGGACCCATTTAGCACTGAAGAGGACCTGTATCATACTAACAAGGTCCATTATAGTTCTCATAGCGATCTAAACCACATTCACTAAGGACCTATGGAACTCCCACAGTGATAGGCTGAGAACCTTCATATTCAGGGATGCCATAACTTTTTTTTAAATCACTTTTGGTTTCTCGTCTTAAAATACTGCAAGTCATACCTCTCCTTTTAAGACAAGAAATATTTTTTATAAAAATTAAGAATATAGATAACATATAAGGCGCTCAGAGACACTGTTTTAAAAGCTAAATTACAAGGCCGTATCAAAGTACTTAAAAAGCACACCCTTGAGAGGAAAGGAGAGAGTTATATGATGCAAATAAGAGAGATTGTCTGTCCAAAGTTGGAGGCCAGACGCTTGCGGCTAGCCTCCCCCAAATTGGCAGAGGGAATGGTCGGAAGTACAGGATGAACATAGACGGGTCCGGGGTCGCCAGAATTCAAAAGGGAACAGTGTGTTAGGGGTCACATTCAGACCCCTTCACCAATTTTGGCACTGCCAGCTGGCTACACAACTAAGTATTTTAAAAATATTTTAAAACGATATTTTTTCTTTTCAGTAATATGCACCATTGTTCACAGATCTTGGGAAAAGTAACATAAATTTCCTGATATTCATAATTTTCCCATACTTCGATAATACTTACGATTATCCCACAACTTGAAAGATTTCTCAAGCCACCCCTCAAGCCACCCCTCGTTCTCAGAGTAAAGGGGTAACTATTCTAACTTTTAGCATTTCGCACTGCTAATCTCCTCTCACCAACCACAGTAGAAATTACATTTTTTTATGAGAGACAGAGAGAGAGGGACAGACACACACACGCAAAGAGCGACAGAGACAGAGATTTAGGAACACAAACAGAAGTAGAGACTCAGATTGCAGATGGATGGATGGATAGATGTATAGATAGATAGATGCAGGATAAAGATGACTGGATAGAAACAATGATGAATAGATGGCTGCATAGATGAAAAGATGAATGGATATACAGATAGTTGGATGCACAGTTTAATGGATAGGCAGATAGATGGATAGATAGATTCGTGGATACATGAAGCGATAGATGGGTGTATAGACAGATGGATAGATACATGCATTGATGTATGGATAGATAAATGGATATATATGGATGGATATTTGTATGGATAAAACGATGGATAGATAGATGAGGAAATAGATTGTTGGATATATGAAGAAATAGATTGTTGGATAGATGAAGAAATAGATTGTTGGATAGATGAAGAAATAGATTGTTGGATAGATGAAGAAATATTGTTGGATAGATGAAGAAATAGATTGTTGGATAGATGAAGAAATAGATTGTTGGATACATGAAGAAATAGATTGTTGGGTAGATGAAGAAATAGATTGTTGGATAGATGAAGAAATAGATTGTTGGATACATGAAGAAATAGATTGTTGGGTAGATGAAGAAATAGATTGTTGGGTAGATGAAGAAATAGACGGATGGACAAGCAAATAGATACATGGATAGATAAATGGACATACAGGGGAGTGCCCTGGCAACGCCGGCCCCCCCCCTTGCCCCCCCCCTTGCCCCCCCCCTTGCCCCCCCCCACTATTTTTTTGTGAAGGGAAGGTTAGGTCTAATGTATGCAATACAACAGGCAACAAGTACAAGACATGGCAAGACGTGCAGAATAGATCTAGTTGGCGGGTGATGTGGTTGACGGGTGATGTGGTTGACGGGTGATGTGGTTGGCGGGTGATGTGGTTGGCGGGTGATGTGGTTGGCGGGTGATGTGGTTGGCGGGTGATGTGGTTGGCGGGTGATGTGGTTGGCGGGTGATGTGGTTGGCGGGTGATGTGGTCGGCGGGTGATGTGGGTGGCGGGTGATGTGGGTGGCGGGTGATGTGGTCGGCGGGTGATGTGGTCGGCGGGTGATGTGGTCGGCGGGTGATGTGGTTGGCGGGTGATGTGGTTGGCGGGTGATGTGGTCGGCGGGTGATGTGGTTGACGGGTGATGTGGTTGACGGGTGATGTGGTTGGCGGGTGATGTGGTTGGCTGGTGATGTGGTTGGCGGGTGATGTGGTTGGCGGGTGATGTGGTTGGCGGGTGATGTGGTTGGCGGGTGATGTGGTTGGCGGGTGATGTGGTTGGCGGGTGATGTGGTTGGCGGGTGATGTGGTCGGCGGGTGATGTGGGTGGCGGGTGATGTGGGTGGCGGGTGATGTGGTCGGCGGGTGATGTGGTCGGCGGGTGATGTGGTCGGCGGGTGATGTGGTCGGCGGGTGATGTGGTCGGCGGGTGATGTGGTCGGCGGGTGATGTGGTCGGCGGGTGATGTGGTTGGCGGGTGATGTGGTTGGCGGGTGATGTGGTTTGACGGGTGATGTGGTTTGACGGGTGATGTGGTTTGACGGGTGATGTGGTTTGACGGGTGATGTGGTTGGCGGGTGATGTGGTTGACGGGTGATGTGGTTGACGGGTGATGTGGTTGGCGGGTGATGTGGTTGACGGGTGATGTGGTTGGCGGGTGATATGTGGTTGGCGGGTGATGTGGTTGGCGGGTGATGTGGTTGGCGGGTGATGTGGTCGGCGGGTGATGTGGTTGACGGGTGATGTGGTTGACGGGTGATGTGGTTGGCGGGTGATGTGGTTGGCGGGTGATGTGGTTGGCGGGTGATGTGGTTGGCGGGTGATGTGGTTGGCGGGTGATGTGGTTGGCGGGTGATGTGGTTGGCGGGTGATGTGGTTGGCGGGTGATGTGGTTGACGGGTGATGTGGTTGACGGGTGATGTGGTCGGCGGGTGATGTGGTTGACGGGTGATGTGGTCGGCGGGTGATGTGGTTGACGGGTGATGTGGTCGGCGGGTGATGTGGGTGGCGGGTGATGTGGTCGGCGGGTGATGTGGTCGGCGGGTGATGTGGTCGGCGGGTGATGTGGTCGGCGGGTGATGTGGTTGGCGGGTGATGTGGTTGGCGGGTGATGTGGTTGGCGGGTGATGTGGGTGGCGGGTGATGTGGGTGGCGGGTGATGTGGTTGGCGGGTGATGTGGTTGACGGGTGATGTGGGTGGCGGGTGATGTGGTTGGCGGGTGATGTGGTTGGCGGGTGATGTGGTTGGCGGGTGATGTGGTTGACGGGTAATGTGGTTGACGGGTGATGTGGTTGACGGGTAATGTGGGTGACGGGTGACGTGGGTGACGGGTGATAAACCTGCAACATCACGGATAAGCGCCTATTATAACCATCAACAAAAACTTTACATTTTCTTAATAAACAACTTGAATGGCAAGGTCTCAATTCAGGTAGTTTAAGGTGTGACAAAACATGTTAATACTTCAGTACTTAAAAATCCTATTTAGTTGCCTGGGATGACTGATTATTCGTGAAATTGTTCAGTTTTCCTTGTATATGATTAAAATTACCGCGTCGGTAGCAAAGATCAGTGGTTAGATCACCATTTAATGCAGTATAAATCCAGATTGGAATGGGGGATTTAATAGGACTCTAATCAGCTGTAAATAAAGCAGAACAGAAGACAAGTTCCTCTGGGAACTGGGATTATTGCTGATGCAAGGAGGCCAAATTGGTCCCAACTTCCACTGAACGGAAATTGTGTGTGAAAGTTAGCTCTTCAGGAACAATATAAAAGTTTTCCTCTCAAGACAATGACGTAAAGTGACACGACTGATGAAGCTGCTGTAAACGTTCTTCTCGTATATAATTCCACGTTATCTAAGATATCTGTAGTAGTGAGAGGTTTATGCTAACCAAATTGTGATGGAAATTACCAATGATCACGTAAAAGAGAGAGTGAGAGAACACGTCTTTTCAATATCTGCTCCTAAGAAATGTCTCAATTTCAACACACTGAATATACTTATTGCAAACGAACATGCTGCCATAATATGATTTCTCCGCCGTCTGTACATCCCGGCCATATTGTTACAACGACCACAATCTTTTCGTCTAAGATGCTTTCTCGTGCCGGATAACTCTATTTGGTCATTTTGTGATGGCGTTGAGGATGTTCTAAACCAGTCGACGTCGGCTGATTGCCTCAGTACCTTCATTCTAACAATATAAATCCTTCCTAGTAGGTTTATTACCTCCTATGACTTAATCCATTATTAAGTCACGAGAAACATAAATTTAAGAAATAATTAAAGGAACGTAAGGTAAGCAATTTATTATAAACCTGTGTAGCAAGTAAATTAAATAATTATTGTTTGAAAATAAACACGATGGAGCAGTAAAATAAATTACCAATCAGGAAATCATGACAGGAATTTAGAAATCACATTGGCTAGTGTGGTTAGGACAGATGCCGCTGCCTCAGCCAATCAGAGACATTGATTTGTAAGACCTTAGTCAGGGGAAATAATTTAAGCAAAAACTTTGGCAAACACACACACACACACACACACACACACACACACACACACACACACATTCACACATACACACAGAAATGCCAAGAAAGTGCCTGGAAGCAATGTCCACAATGAAAGAAGTTACCTTGAAAGGAGCCACTTCACAGGAAGCAGCAGGTGCGCTAGTCAGTTGCTGGAAACGAAAAAATTTCCAGCAGCTGGTCGTAGTAGGTATTAAGGAACAAAAAGAGTGCACAGCTAAGGACAGAGCGGCAGAGACAGAGATCCTGAAAAGGGGGTACAGATGGAGGGGGCTGAACAAATTATAGAGAAGGTTTTCAGGCTGGGCTGGTAAACCACGACAGGGATCGCTTAACAAAGATAGTATTCACGAACATGACCACAAAAGGGGAAATTCCAGCAAAGAAGAACAAGCTGTTAAATGTAAAAGGATAAACAGAGGTATTCCTTTAGAAGGACATGACGAGGGGAGAGAGAATCATGGCAGCAGATGCAAGGAAGAGTCGCCGGAAGTGGGAACAGACCCAAAGAACCAGTTTCCAACTCATCAATCCCAGAGGGGAGTGTGGAACTCTTAACCAGCAGCTCAACAATCTCGGAGCGAACTGCAACACCCACGCCTTCCTCCCAGTAGAAGCCCTCTTCACCCTGAGCCATTCCTCTCTCCGATCAAATGCCTAATTGACCCACACAACCTTTTCTTCCCTCTTCCTAATACCCGCCCTGTCTACCCGTTCCCTTGGCTACCCAACTTTTCACCCCAGCATCTTCTGAGGCCCTGTTAACTATCTCAGAACAGCAATCTCATCCAATTCATCACACACAAGGAAAAACTTTCTACACCAGCATAACTAACTTCAAGGGGGAAATGAGTAAAAATGGAAAGAAAGTAAGTTAGCTTCAAGACAGTGTACTCAAATATGGATGGAATTATAAATAAAACATAGGCACTTGGAGCGAGGGCACAATAAGAAAACAAATATGTAATAGCTCTCACAAAAACAAAATTGACAGGCGTCATAACAATTGCATTTTTCTGCAGGACTACTGTGTAGTAAGGAAAGAGACGGAAGGAAGAGGTGGGGGAGGAGTGACTCTGTTGGTAAGGAAAGACTTTCGAAGACACGAATATACTGGACTGTGAAGGGTTCAAAGACTATATAAAGGTACTATGATAATGGGAAGACCAAAGATGACCCAGATAGCAGTATGATAGAAACAACAGGGCACCCATCGGTAAAATAAATAGCAGCTTCTGTCGCTTGCAGGAATGGATCCAGACTGCTAATCACGGAAGACATCAACCATGGAAAGATAGACTGGGAGAAAAGGACTCGCACGGAAGAACAGATTCATAGAGAGCTTCTTGAGGTTATCTTGATTATTTCGGGGCTTTTTTTAGTGTCCCCGCGGCCCGGTCCTCGACCAGGCCTCCACCCCCAGGAAGCAACCCGTGACAGCTGACTAACTCCCAGGTACCTATTTACTACTAGGTAACAGGGGCATCAGGGTGAAAGAAACTCTGCCCATCGTTTCTTGTCGGCGCCCGGGATCGAACCCGGGACCACAGGATCACGCGTGCAGTATTCTGTCCGCTCAGCCACTTGGCTCCCAGCTGAGCTGAACTAATGGACGTAATAACAAACTTAAGTCAAAATGTCAAGAGAACCTCAAGATAGAGAGGCAATGATGAACCAGCTAGAATTGTTATGATATTTACCCTGAACGAGTCAGATGTAAGGGAACTCGAACTAGAAGCCCCCGTGGGAATGGGGGACCACGGTGTTCTGACATTTGAGTATCTAGTGGGAATATGAATGCCCTACTCAAGGAAGAGATCACAAAGCAAAGGGCTACCATTCCGAATGGGGAACTATGATGAGATGAGAAAGTTCCTAATAGGAATACAGAGGAAACAGAACTCAGAGTAACGTCTCTACAAGACATGATGGATTTCATCACTTTGATGTGCCAAGAGGCAGAAGAGAACTTTATTCCGGTCCAAAAGCAAAGAAATTAAAAGCCAAAGCGAAATCTGTGGTTTAATCAGATATGTGAGGAAGCAATGAAATAAAATATGAAGGAATGGAGGAACTATGAACTAACATAACATTAGAAAGCAGAAGCAGATAGCATAGCGCTAGAAATTAGTACCTCACTGTGAGAAGAGAAGCGGAGAAACAATATGGAAATGACATGACATAGTAAGCCAAGACCAAACCAAAAATGTTTGTTCCATAGCCACATCAGGAGGAAAACAACAGTGAAAGTAAAGGTGATTAAACTGAGAATAGGAGAGGACATGACTCCGAGAGTGACAAGGTTGTGTGTGAAGACACAACAAGAGATTCCAGGAGGTCTTCACAATAGAACAAGTAGCAGCTCCTAAACTAAGATGGCATTAAACCAGGCAGCTTTGGAAGATTCTGAAATTACCAGAGATGACGTTAGAAGGTATCTGTTGGATCTAGACATGACAAAGCCTATTGGACCTGACAGAATGTCTCCATGGATACTAAAAGATGGTGCAGAAACACTTCGAATGACTATATTGTGTATAATAAGTCACTGGAAACAGGAGACCCAGAGAGCTGGAAGACAACATACAATATACAAAAAAAAGTGACAGCGAAGATGCACTGAACTGTAGCCGGCATCTCTAACATGCATATCATGCAAGGTGATGGAGAAGATCGTGAGGAAAAACCTAGAAGCACATCTGGAGAGAAGGGACTTGGTAACACGTCACCAGCGTGGGTCAGCGATGACAAATTGTGCCTCACAGGGTTAATAGAATTCCATGACCAGGTAACAAAAATTAAAAAGAGAAATTGGACAGACTGAAATTTCTTTGATTTTAAAAAGTATTTGACACAGTACCCCATAAGAGGCTGGTGCGAAAGTTGGGGAAACAATCAGGAGAAACAGGCAAGGTACTCTAGTTGATAAGGGAGTATCTAAGCAACAGATAACAGATTTACTGTTATGGGGCGAGACCTCTGAATGGCGAGATGTCATCAACGGCGACCTACAGGGTTCTGTCCTCAGATTTATCCTGTTTATGATATAAGTCAGTGATCTCCTACAAGGTATAGACTCATTCCTATCAATCTTTGCTGATGATGCAAGAATTTTGAGAAGGATTAAGATAGAGGAGGACAGCATGAGACAACAAGATGATCTGGAGAAACTCGGGAAATGGTCCAACAAATGGTTTCCAGTGTTTAACTCTAGCAAGTGTAAAGTAATGAAAATATGTTTAGGGAGCAGCAGGCCAGATACAAGGTACGCTTTGGGAGATAAAATCCTTCAAGAATCAGGAGAGAAAGATCTGGGGGTTGATATCACACCAGACCTGTCCCCAGAGGCCCACATCAAAAGGATATCATCGGCGGCATATGCCAGGTTGGCCAACATCAGAAGACTGCCTTTAGAAACTTGTGTAAGGAATATTTCAGGACCTTGTATACCACATATGTCAGACCAGTCTAGGAGTATGCAAGTTCACCCTGTCTATAACTGAGTGGTATGATTTACAAGGAAAGACTATTGGAAGTAAACCTCACGTCACTAGAAAATGATTGAAAGAGTTAAGGGAGACTTGACTGTCAGGATAATTGCCAGGGTTGATTTATGCAAATTATTTAGCTCAGGTGGTACACAAGAGGACTCGGGTAGACACTTAGTACCCAGATGAGCCACAGACACATGAGAATTTTTTTTCAGTGTCAGAGTACTCAAATGGGATGCATTGGGAAAAGATGTGGGTGGAGGAAGATGCTATACACAGTTTCAAATGTAGATATGACAGAGCCCGGTAGGCTTAGGAACCTGTACGCCAGTTGAGAGGCGGGACCGAAACGGGGAAGTTCAACCCCAGCAAGCACAGCTGAGTACACACACACATGCACCCTGCCTGGGGGCCTCACAGCTGAATGGACAGCGGCTGAATTGACTGGGGTCGTAGTCCTTAGGCCCGGGTGCGATCCCCAGCAGAGGCTGAAACATAATGAGCAGAGTTTCTTTCACCCTGGTGTCCCACCAGGGTGTTCACACAGCAGGAAATAGGTACCTGGGAGTTAGACCGCTGCTACGGGCTGCTTCCAGTGAATATGTGGGTGCGAGTGTAAGATAAATATATGTAGCAGAGGAAAAATAAATTGGTTAGAAAGGCGGGGGTCCAAGAGCTGATAGCTCGATTCTGCAGCTACTAGTAGTAAATAGAGAGATAAGCAATGACGAGCATTAGCCCATGGCTCAACAGGTTGTGCTTGGTGGAAGAGAGAGGAAGCAAAAGAGCATGGAAATTGAAATAACTTTTTATGTGTGTATATAATATATACACACATCACAAACAATCAACATATTACCGAACATTCTGAGTGATAAACATATACATTACATTTCTTCCTTTACACATGCAGTATGTTACCAGACGTACGCACAAATACTTCTATGACTCGCTACACAGACAGTTGGCAATAGACATTCAGACAATTCAACAAAAGGTTACAATCTTGGTTCAAAATTCTTATATCGCTCGAGAATATCACCAATCTTTCCGTTGTGACACATCCAGGCTATTTGTTCAGGAACAGTCCTTATCTCAGTGTTTTTATATACATTAATCAACGGTAAACGGACATAATGGGTGAGGGTGTGAGACCTTAACATACCACATAGTTTACACTTGGTGTCATTACCATTAACACTTATTCCATATTCCCAGTAATATTTGTACTCCAGCCTGAGCCGTATGTGCACAGAGTCACTCCAAGTATTACTTCTTTTACCGAGAAAGGTAAACTCTTCGGAAAGGTTTACTCTCTGAGTCCTGGAAGTGTGCACGTCACTCAAGCAATTCTGAACGTTGTGAAAAAGCTTATTCCCTCCTCTTCTTATGAAGGGAATAGATACGTTAGTGTTAATGTGGCGGACTCTATCACATACTCTGTACGTTGAATTCTGTCCTCATTATTTCAATCATTTAATTTCTTTGACATCCCAGAATAATCCTCATAGCCTCGTTCTGTATCAGCTCTAGTTTTATAATTCTGCCTTGCCCCGTGTAAGACAAAACGGGCGCTTCATAGTCTATGAGGGAGCGAACAGTGCTTGTGTATAACATCCGCAAGATAGGCACCCCAACACCTGCACCAGAAAATGCTAGCGTCTTGAGAGGATGCAGTCGGGCATTACATAAAGTGCTGACATTATTTAGTTCATCATTTTTACTCTGGCACGTGTACCCAACATACATGCCCAGGTACTTGTACTTCTGAACACGGCTCAGTTCAACACCATTTAGTGTTATATGTCTTCGTTTCCTATACTCATATTTGGTTTTGTCTGCATTTATAACTAAGCCTAAGTGACAGGTTGTGCCAAGTATGTTAAGAACAGTTTGAATTTTGTTCCCAGAAGTGCCTTGTATGAGAATGTCATCAGCATATATGTCCGTCGTGACCCCTGGAGGATACATCTCTGCTAATCTGTTCATTAATACATTGAATAAAGTGGGACTTAATACTTCCCCTTGAGGTACCTAACTGTAACATCCTTTCCTCAGAAATGTATCCTTGGTTATACACCTGACCTTTCCTCAGAAATGTATCCTTGGTTATACACCTGACCTTTCCTCAGACATGTATCCTTGGTTATACACCTGACCTTTCCTCAGACATGTATCCTTGGTTATACACCTGACCTTTCCTCAGACATGTATCCTTGGTTATACACCTGACCTTTTCTCCCAGGTAGATAATCTCGTATCCAGTGTGGCAATCTTCTTGTTATTCCCAGATTGGCTAATCCGTGTAGGATTAGTTCCCCCACTGTCATTATGAGCGGCAACTGGCAGATGAACAGTTACTCTACAATTGTCATCCACATTAACAAGTACTTTATGAGACAGTCCCCAGTACTTTTGCCCTTGATAAATTCCAAGAGGTTATTGGACATGTTATCACCTACAAGGGAGAGTAATCTACCTAACAAGATCCTTTCTATCATTTTACAGGCCTATGTTAAGGATACAGGACTGTAGTCTCCATTTGACTTGGGTATGGGAATGATGGCAGCCTCCTTTTCTTGGTAACTTAAGTCCCTAGTGAAGGAAAGGAATGAAACCTAGTCCCTTAATCAATTAAGGGACTAGGTTTCATACCTGCTAAATAATTAAGAATGTCACGTTACTCCATCCTTCCCCCGAGCAGTAGAGCTGCCACTTTTGATAGCATCCAATAGCTCGTCGTGAGTTATCTCAGTGCATGTTACTAATCCTGTATTTACCACAGACAAATCTACTCCATTTCTAGTATTATCCCATGAACCAATGATGTTTCTCGTGTCTTCAGATAAGAACTTGAAACAATTTCTGGATACATGCAAATTAACTTCAATAAATTCCCCTTCGCTTAATGATAATTTAACACAAAAATTTTCTATAGCTTGTGTTTTCTACTAACTCTGCTGGTATGGAGTTCTTAACATAGATCGACGTCTCTCTTATGTTATTTGTGGAGAAAGGTGAAATCCTTCACAGCTATTGAATTTCAATAATCCTTCCTTCCTATCCCCTGTCTCCTGGAGGGCTACAACATCACTATCATTTCCCATCACATCACATTGAACGCTTTCTTAAACCATTGTCGTTCCATGACAACATTTTCAATCTAGGGTGATCCATTATTAAGTAATGCACTTACTAATTCATCTCCAATAAGTTCACTAAATGACAACCAACCACCTCCCACCTCCTCCCAAGTTTACCGGCAAGTTCAACAGTGCATTTCTATAGTGTTTTTTGCAGGCTCTTGACCTCCATTATTGACTCCGTTGATTAATTAGTTTATTTTTAATTATAGAGGTATTTCTCTCACTAAGACTATCATCACTTTCACTTCACTTTCCTTCATTTCATCACCCATTGTTTCATTACTGCCCTCAACCACTGTTTTGTGACTATTCTTCACTGTTTTGTGACTTTCCTTTGACTACCTGAATGTTTAATTTTTTTCTCTATGGACTCGATTCTCTGCCGAAGATTTCGTAAGAATACCTCCAAGTTCCCTTATTTTCGTCCACAAATCGTTGAAACTACCATTATGAGCATCTTAGCCCCAGTAACCTCTCAGTGTTACACTGTCGCTGGCGGGGTCCTGAGTGTTGGTGTGGCTGCCTATCACCTGAGGTGTCTTCATTACTGGTGAATTATGGGGCCTGGTGACTGAGGAAATTTTTCCAAATATAAAATATAGTGAAAAATTCTAAATAAATCTCCCGTTATTTGGCATCAGCGTCGTGAAAATTTCATCCCAATATGTTTAGAAATGGATTTTTACGATTTTTTTAAATAAATGCGTACGTGACGGGCGGGTTCCGGCTCTGATAATAACGATAACACCACCTATTTACTGGCAATTAGGGATAAAGGGATACAAGAACCTGTATGAGAGACAGTGAAGAAAAGTAGTAGTAAGGAATGTCTACAAAGTGTATATGTAACTGGTGCCACCTGGAGGGCCAGATTACACACATGATAACGAGTTAGTATGTTATTATGCTGTATTATATATCATATAAATACATTGCCCCAATGACAATATTTCTTATGTCCCTTTGTACGAAAAGCTGACAACTCATTTTTTTTATATATTTTTCTCCTTTGTTTCTGTGCGGATATTATTGTGACTTCTACGTCTTGGAGAATGCATATCCGGCACTAAGCATGTGAAGTTGGAGCGGAATTGGTCAACAAGTTAATCAGCCACAGGTGGCAGAAGTTGTGACTTTTATTTTTTGGCCGACTTATTTACTGATTTCAGACTCTATTTTATATGTGTATTTAGGTTGTATTGATGAATGAGGACCAGATGAGGGCCTTATCACTTATATATGGGCAGTAAAGTTACTGCAATATACATATTTGTTACTGATCAACCAGGCTGACTGATACGTCAGGCTGTGAGCAGCTGCGTCCAACAGCCTGGTTGACCAGTCCAACAACTTGGAGGCCTGGTCGAGGACTGGGTCTCGGGGACGCTAAGCCCCGAAACCATCTGAAGGTAACCTCAAGGTTATCCCTAACCTATCCCTATATTTTTTTTTTTTTGGGGGGGGGGGGATTATTTTTTTCTTGACTTCATTTCAAAACATACTGACCTACAACTTTCACATATTCGAGTATGAATGCCAAGCACTCTTAATTAAAACTTACAAGATCCGTCATAAATTTTATGTACTATAAACATTGTCGAGAACTTTAACTTAATTTTTCGCTATGAACAGAATTTTCAACTTAGATTGTAAAAAATTCAGTTTCTGACCGATTCTCACAATTTTTACATATATGCAACGTCCTTAGTTCTAAGGTAATCATTTTGTCATTTAGTCATAAAGCCATAAAGTTTGGGGTTATAATTTTTTTGCATCTAAATTTTGCACATATTTCGATAACAACATTAATTAAAACAGATGAACAAATGTTTTACAGTAAACTATGCTCTCAAACAATGTGCTGTAAAATGATTCATGAACGTTATATGCCATTCTGAGATCACAATGAATAAAATAACAATTGGTTACATATTAATATTTTGACAGCAAATTTGAAATTGTGAATTTTTATTCTTTATTTTTCTATTTTATTTTGAACTTTTTTTCTGTTCTCGGTATGATATTGATCCATTAGGAAAAGTTGGAGCATTTACCATGGATATTATTCACAAAATATTGAGTGTTTGAGGAAATTTCTGTACACAGTCACCGGGCCCCTTAAAGGTGTCTCTTTTATCCACGCATTTCCTCTGGTTCTTTGGCGTTGTTTGGTGTTGACTTCTCGAGTTTCCTCCCGTCCTTTGAGTAATTTAAGAGGTCATGCCTGCTCTGTAACATTCTCCGCCCGGGACACATCCATACTCGGCCGCCTGCTACACACAACTGAGCCACCGCTGTGGACACCTCCACAGTTGGAACAATGGGGGACTATTTTCTCCCTCGGATTTTGCTTCCGCACACATTAAAGTGGTGAGCTTTCCGCAGATACGACATCGTGGATCATTCTGATAGCTCCAAGATTTATGTCCCCATCTGCAGCATTTCAGGCATATTATGAGCTCTTCCACATGCTTGCCACATGCCTGTAGCCTGCACCAGCGGTGAACACCTTTTCTGGAACGTCTCCTCTTATGCAGACGAAGAGTTACAATAACGTGGCTGAAATAGGAAGTAAGAGGAAGCTGTAAGTAAGAGGAAGCTCTTCCAGCTGTAAGAGGAAGTCTCCTCTTACAAAAGCCACGACCTGAGTCTTCATTTCGCCTTTGATGAGATGACGCTTGGGCCAGATTAACATCTTCATCGAGGAGGAATTCGGGGTCCAGAATGAGGATATTTATAAATAATCACCTTCGTCAATTTCTGTCTCCTCTGGAATTTTTATTAAAATTTAACGGTATCCTTCCTGAGACAGAAACAGAGTAGCCTCCATAGATTTTACCGTTAAGTAAGGTCTGTTCACAGATTCCTTCAGTACTGGCTCAAACTTGCGGTCCTCTCTTCCTAGACTGTCCATATCAGCTTCTGGTGGTAGGCCAGCGTTTCACTATCACTGTCTACACTTTGCCTCACCTCCTTCCTTCGGCGTTTCTTCTCTCCTTGGTAAACACTTCATGAAACTCATTCTCCATTACTGACTTGCCGTTTTCATAGTCCATACCCACATCAAAATTTTGGTGGGAAGTAGCCAATGTTTGTGTTGTGTGATCTTCCTTGGCGGTACACGCCTCGGCACTCAGCATGGTGCAAGGTGTGTAGTATATGGCATGTAATATTCAGATCCCTTGAGTGTAGACTGAGCTAAGTACCAAAGAAACTTCCCCCCTGTGCTCGGGAGCAGGTAGATCTCGACCCCACCAAGGTTGGGATAGAACTGAAGAGTAAGGAAGAAGTATAGAGAACATAGAACAGAAGGAAATCACAATGCACACAAAGAACCCAGATATGAGCACACACAAACTAGGAGAGAGGCAGAGAAGCAGTACGAGAATGACGTTACATACAAGGCTAAGTCCCAGCCGAAATTGTTCCATAAACAGATCAGAAGGGAGATGTCTCTTCATGACAAGGTTATCAGACTTTAAAAAAAAGGAAGGAGGACATACGGAAAATGATAAAGAGGTATGTGAGGAACTACCAATAGCTTCCAGGAAGTATTCAAGCTGGAACCTGATTTCCCACTAAAGTTAAATTGAACAGGCACTTCCTGTGGCCCGTTTGGTTTAGGCTCGTCACATGTTGATTCCCTCACTGAAATGAATGTGACGCCTGAAGAAGTAAAGCCGCAACTACAGGAACTAGATGTGACAAAAGCTGTAGGACCAGGCAAAATGTCGCCATGGGTATTAAAAGAGGCAGCTGAAGCGTTGTGCAGTCCCCTGGCTATGTGTAATTCCTCTCTTGAAACGGTAGAACTTCCTGACTGCTGAAAAATGGCTTATATGGTGTCGATCCTTAAGAAAGAGGAAGGCAGAAACTGTTAATAATCAAACCCTTAACACTGAGAAGTATTCCCTAAACTGATCTAGACACCGATCTGAAGTAAGCTAGGCTAGTCAAATATTTAGAACAGATAAATTTCGCCTCAAGACACATGGATTTAGTAAAGGAAAATCCTACTTGAGAAACTTGCTGGAGTTTAAAAAAAAATTGACATAGTTGAAAGAAGAGACAGAGAAGAATGGCACACTACTTATTCATCGACTGTCAGAAATCATTCAATATTATCCGCACAAGAGATTCCTACTCGAGCTAGAGACAAAGGTTGGTGTATCAAGAAGAGTTCCAAGAGTGGGTTAGAGAGTACCACTCAGGGAGGAAAGGGTTACAGTGAGAGCAGAGACATCAGTGTGTTTGATGTCTCTGCTTCTGTAGTTACGAGTGGAGTGCCACAAGGGTCGATTCTAGGGCCCATCTTGAGGTTATCTTGAGATGATTTCGGGGCTTTAGTGTCCCCGCGGCCCGGTCCTCGACCAGGCCTCCACCCCCAGGAAGCAGCCCGTGACAGCTGACTAACACCCAGGTACCTATTTTACTGCTAGGTAACAGAGGCATAGGGTGAAAGAAACTCTGCCCATTGTTTCTCGCCGGCGCCCGGGATCGAACCCAGGACCACAGGATCACAAGTCCAGTGTGCTGTCTGCTCAGCCGACCGGCTCTCCCCATCCTTCTAATATATGTCAGTAACCTGACAGAGGTAAGTAACGTCATATATAAAATACATTTTATCTCTTTATTTTCGATAGGTTAGGTTAGTTTCCGTCATGATAGGTTAGGTTAGGTATGTTTATAAAGTAGGAATGACGGTGGGAGTACATAGTTTGATTCTTACACCCTACTCTCTGACTCAGGTAACGGAAGTCCAGCCTGAGTCTGGCAGTTACTATGAGGCACTGTTGCCAATCTTTATTATTATTATTATTATTATTATTATTATTATTATTATCATTATTATTATTAACACATTTAGGTACATGTGCATCTGTGCAGCTTCTCTAGACTATATGAAGGTGAGTACAGAGTGTGTCTGCGAGTCCCCATCTCGCAGGATGGTTAGTCTTACAGGGCCATATGTTCAGTAGCCGGCATTGGCAAATTTTGGGTGTATTGTGAGGATATTCATATGAACTCTAGAGTTAATAAATTGCAAAGCTCCAGTTACCTCATGTCAACGGGTCTGAATGGTGCAGTAACTGGGCATTCAGTGATGTAGTGTGGGAGATCATGCCTCAGTTCCTGCTCACAGAGTTTGCACCTGGAGTACTCAGGATTGGGAGATCCGTCACCTGTAGCCACCTGCCACAGGTAACCCAACCTGATCCTGGCAACCACTGTGTCGCACAGTCTGCTCCACGTTTTGTACTGCCCATAAACATAGGTTTCAGATCTGAACAAATCATAGTTTATTATATTGGTGCTTTCAGGTCGTTGGACGTCAGTAATTTCCCACCTGTCAGACCTGAGTGTTGGGAACAATATAGTTGTGACTGTAGAGATGGGGATACCAAGGTCTAATTCAACTTCATCTTTGTTACACGTTAATTTGGCTGCAATGTCTGAGTCATTATGGTGGGTTATATTTATATGTGATGATATCCATACAATGGATTCGAAACCCTTTACTCTGTGCAGCGATTAGGTCATTTATGATTGACAGTATGAGGTTCTTGCTGTCGATCGTGCAGGAGAAGTTTTCATTTGCTTGAAGAGCAGACTTTGAAGCACACAAATATTGTTCCTCTTGTGTGGTGGTTGGGCACCATTCCCCCCCCCCCATCCCAAATTGTTATCCAGACCCATCCATGTGCTATATAGTTGTAATGGCTTGGCGCTTTCCCCTAATAGTTCCCTTCCCTCCCTCCCTCCCTCCTGTGTGTGTGTTTTTTTTTTAAACATATTTAGGAACATTACATTTGTGCAGCTGCCCTAGACTATATGAAGGGGAGTACAGTGTGTCAAAAAGCTAGCTACGTGATGCTAACACTCCCCATCACACAGGATGGTTAGCATACAGAGGCATGTGATCAGTAGTCTGCACTGGCAGACTCTGGGAGCATTATGAAGATATCATCATCAACACAAGAGTGAATAAGGCAGCAGTGATACTGAAAGTCGCCATCTCGCAGGGTAGTCATACTGGGCCATATGTTCAGTTGCCGGCACTGGCAAATTTTGTGTGCAATAAGACGATATCCGCAAGAACACGAGAATAAATATATGACGTTAATGTGATTTGTGTTTCTGAAGATGGGACGTAAGGTGTTGGTCACTCTGACCCTCCACCAGAGTGCTTGTGGGTCACTGCCCCTCCACCAGAGTGCTTGTGGGTCACTCTGCCCCTCCACCAGAGTGCTTGTGGGTCACTCTGGCCCTCCACCAGAGTGCTTGTGGGTCACTCTGGCCCTCCACCAGAGTGCTTGTGGGTCACTCTGCCCCTCCACCAGAGTGCTTGTGGGTCACTCTGCCCCTCCACCAGAGTGCTTGTGGGTCACTCTGGCCCTCCACCAGAGTGCTTGTGGGTCACTCTGGCCCTCCACCAGAGTGTGGTCCACTCTGGCCCTCCACCAGAGTGTGTGGTCCACTCTGGCCCTCCACCAGAGTGTGGTCCACTCTGGCCCTCCACCAGAGTGTGGTCCACTCTGGCCCTCCACCAGAGTGTGGGTCACTCTGGCCCTCCACCAGAGTGCTTGTGGGTCACTCTGACCCTCCTCTAGAGTGCTTGTGGGTCACTCTGACCCTCCTCTAGAGTGCTTGTGGGTCACTCTGACCCTCCTCTAGAGTGCTTGTGGGTCACTCTGACCCTCCTCTAGAGTGCTTGTGGGTCACTCTGACCCTCCTCTAGAGTGCTTGTGGGTCACTCTGACCCTCCTCTAGAGTGCTTGTGGGTCACTCTGACCCTCCTCTAGAGTGCTTGTGGGTCACTCTGACCCTCCTCTAGAGTGCTTGTGGGTCACTCTGACCCTCCTCTAGAGTGCTTGTGGGTCACTCTGACCCTCCTCTAGAGTGCTTGTGGGTCACTCTGACCCTCCTCTAGAGTGCTTGTGGGTCACTCTGACCCTCCTCTAGAGTGCTTGTGGGTCACTCTGACCCTCCTCTAGAGTGCTTGTGGGTCACTCTGACCCTCCTCTAGAGTGCTTGTGGGTCACTCTGACCCTCCTCTAGAGTGCTTGTGGGTCACTCCTAAACACTTGGAGTGGCTTCAGTAGGGACCTCCACACTTGGAGTGGCTTCAGTAGGGACCTCCACACTTGGAGTGGCTTCAGTAGGGACCTCCACACTTGGAGTGGCTTCAGTAGGGACCTCCACACTTGGAGTGGCTTCAGTAGGGACCTCCACACTTGGAGTGGCTTCAGTAGGGACCTCCACACTTGGAGTGGCTTCAGTAGGGACCTCCACACTTGGAGTGGCTTCAGCAGTACTCGTGGTGTATGAGTGACAAGTACGTGGTGGTCTAGTGGTACAGTACGCGACTGACAATGCCGAGGCCGTAAGTTCACGCTCACCTATAATCCCAGTGCTTTTTCTCAATAATAATATATTAATAATGAACAAATCCTTCAAAGGCCTTGATGAGGGTTCGAGCCCATGCGCTGGATGGATGCTGGATGATGGATGACCCGCTCTAATCAACTGTACCACCACACGGTACAGGTATTACAGTGCTTGTACCATGTCGTGGTACAGTTGAGTAGAGTGCGTCTGGGACACCTAACTCATAGGTTCGAATAACAATAATATGATGGTGGTGTCAAGCCTCAGGATTACACGCTGGTAAGCTGTTTGTTCAGACTGTTGTGACTGGCCTCGTGGCTCGTATGTTAATAGTGTATATCTCTTGTCGTGGACAAGGCGCACATACCTCTTAAGAATGAGTGATGTATATAATGGTTGAGCAGGTCTACAGGAGAGTACACGATTGTTGATTGACGGTTAAGAGGCGGGACCAAAGAGCCAGAGCTCAACCCCCGCAAGCACAATTAGGTGAGTACAATTAGGTGAGTACGACAACCAGTCACCAGAGAGAGCAGGGACACCCCCCCCCCCCCCCGCCAACCTTATTTTAATCTATTAAAAATACATTTACTCTGAGGGAAGGGAACTATTAAGAGGAAGCGGCAAGCCATGACGACTATATAGGACTAGGGATCAGAATTATAATTTGGGATGGGACGGGGGAAGGAATGGTGTCCAGTCATTTGGAGCGGCGGGAATTGAACGCCGACGTGCATGAAGCTGAATATTTGCAATTGTGAAGGAATTACAGTCACAGAGATACCTTACTGACAGGCATCATGGGTCATATTGAAGTCAGATGTGTGACGTGTGTGTTTGTTGTGAGTTAATGTGTGATTGTCTCCGGGTGTGTTGCTGGAGAGTGTTGAGGATGTGCTGACTTCTATAACTTCATGCTATGATTAGTTTATATTAGTTCTCCTTCAAATTGGCTTTTCATCCTAATTCTGTGATACAAATTGCGCCAATATCTGTCTCGCTGTAGTAGTAAACTGCTACTTTGTTTTCCCAAAATATATCGCCTTTCAAATTGTTATAAATGTTCCTCAGTTTATGTTCAAAATGTAAACTATGTTTATATTGGTGTGAACCTGTTTAGTCCAGTCATTATTGTGACCAGTTGTATAAGTTGTTGAAGATACAGTTTATGTTTGTGGTTCTTCATGGATTATATCCGGATTGTAAACAATGTGTTTGTGAACCAGAATATTAAACTGCCCACTAAACTGTCTACACCAACAAGGTAAACAACTGGAACACTAAAGGAACAAATGGTACACTAACACTGGAACAACAACGGAACAACTGGTATAACAACAACTGGAACACTAACGAAACAAATGGTACACTAACGGAACAACTGGAACACTAACGAAACAAATGGTACACTAAAGGAACAACTGGAACACTAACGAAACAAATGGTACACTAACGGAACAAATGGAACACTAACGAAACAAATGGTACACTAACGGAACAACTGGAACACTAAAGGAACAAAACAACTGAACACTAACGAAACAAATGTAACACTAACGAAACAAATGGTACACTAACGGAACAACTGGAACACTAACGAAACAAATGGTACACTAACGGAACAAATGATTTGTAAAATTTGTTCTGAATAAAGTGTCGTAATCTAATAATCGTAGTTAGGTCCCTGAAGCATTCTCACAATCTGAATATTACTTCCTCGCTCTCTCTGTCCCTCCCTCCCTCTCACCCTCCCTCCCTCTCACCCTCCCTCCCTCTCACCCTCTCCGTCTCATATCCTTGACTTCACCCTTCTATTCGTTCATACGTCCCCCCCCCCCACACTTTACGAGACCCGAGGCCTTTGCCTCAAATTAAACTCGATACATAATTAATTGACCGCCGTCAGTACCAGCGCCTCCCTGCTGCTGCTGCTGCTGCTGCTGCTGGTGCTGCTGCTGGTGCTGCTGCTGGTGCTGCCTGCTGCTGCTGCTGGTGCTGCTGCTGCTGCTGCTGGTGCTTGCTGCTGCTGCTGCTGTTGCTGACTGCTGCTGCTGCTGCTGTGCTGCTGCTGCTGCTGCTGCGCTGCTGCCTGCTGCTGGTGCTGCTGCTGCTGCTGCTGCTGCTGCTGCTGCTGCTGCTGCTGCTGCTGCTGCTGCTGCTGCTGCTGCTGCTGCTGGTGCTGCTGCTGCTGCTGCTGCTGCTGCTGGTGCTGCTGCTGCTGCTGGTGAGGAGTGTGATGCTCCCCGACACCTGGGCCACCCACCCCATCCCTCCCTTCCCTCCACGCCACCCTTCCCTTCCCTCCACACCACCCTTCCCTTCCCTCCACACCACCCTTCCCTTCCCTCCACACCACCCTCCCTTCCCTCCACACCACCCTTCCCTTCCCTCCACACCACCCTCCCTTCCCTCCACACCACCCTTCCCTTCCCTCCACACCACCCTCCCTTCCCTCCACACCACCCTTCCTTCCTCCTTCCCTACCCTCCACACCCCCTCCTTACCCCCCCCCCACTCTCCTTGTTTTCTTAATGCTTGAAAGAAAAAAAGAGGAAATATACGAGTCTCTGTTTTAGTCCTTGTTTGTGTTTGTTTAATCTTGTGTGTGTGGTTGTGTGAACGGAACAATGTGGCTGTGATTGCTCGAATTTTATTTGTAGATGTGCAAATAAAATCACACAAATAGTGTGTGTGTGCCTAGGGGCTTGTGGCTGAGTGGTCAGTGCTACGGGTTCGTAGTCTTGTGGGCCGGGAACGATCCCCGGCGATGGTGGAAACAAATGGGCAGAGTTTCGTTCACCCTGATGCCCCTGTTACCTAGCAGTAAATAGGTACCTGGGAGTTAGTCAGCTGCTACGGGCTGCTTCCTTTGTGTGTCTGTGTGTGTGTGGTGGGGGGGGGGGATTAGTTAGTAGTTACTAACACTTGATTGATTGAGAGTTGAGAGGCGGGACCAAAGAGCCGGAGCTCAACCTCTGCAAGCACAACTAAGCGAGCACAAAGACACTCACAGTTCCCATCTCACCACAATCATAAACTAAGTCCTACGTGCTTGGACGACAACTTTTTTTGTCTAATATGTTTTGTATTCATTGTTGCTTTCTTTTGTGAGAGTGTTTGGTGTAGGAGGGGCGGCCAAGCTGCCACGGACCCGCCTCACCCCACAAAAGATACTCCTCCAACTTTATTCACACACAACTTGAACACGGAAGTTTTTCCCTCGCTGCGTTTAGCAAGACTTTCCCTCGACTTTCGCTGCATTTTCGCGAGGTTTTCCGTTGAGCTTTAGCTAGGCTTTTCCGGACTTTCGCTGGACATTTTTGGACTTTTGCTAGATATTTTTCAGATTTGATTTTTGCTAGTCTTTCGCCCATTTTCTTATAACATTTGTTATGTTTTCGTCGGCCTCTCCTTGATCTTTCTTTTCGTTTTTAGGGATTTTCTTCTTGTAACACAACTTTGTCCTCACTTCCTCGTGTTGTTTTGGACTTGCCAACTGTCGAGTTTGTCGGCGTATTGTATTAGGGGTCGGGGGGGGGGGGGGGGGGCAGCCGATGACAGCACCTGTTGGGAGTGTTGGGGAGGGAGAAGGGGGCGAAGGGGGGGGGGTGCAGGTAGAGGGATTATACAGAGGAAGTCAAAAGGAGCTTCACACTTATATACAACTCAAGAAAGAATATACGCATATTGTATTTGTCGTCCGGCGTGTGTGGCACATCATCCAGGGGCCTGGACCGGGAGGCATCATCCAGGGGCCTGGACCTGCATCATCCAGGGGCCTGGACCGGGAGGCATCATCCAGGGGCCTGGACCGGGAGGCATCATCCAGGGGCCTGGACCGGGAGGCATCATCCAGGGGCCTGGACCTGCATCATCCAGGGGCCTGGACCTGCATCATCCAGGGGCCTGGACCGGGAGGCATCATCCAGGGGCCTGGACCGGGAGGCATCATCCAGGGGCCTGGACCTGCATCATCCAGGGGCCTGGACCGGGAGGCATCATCCAGGGGCCTGGACCGGGAGGCATCATCCAGGGGCCTGGACCTGCATCATCCAGGGGCCTGGACCTGCATCATCCAGGGGCCTGGACCGGGAGGCATCATCCAGGGGCCTGGACCGGGAGGCATCATCCAGGGGCCTGGACCTGCATCATCCAGGGGCCTGGACCGGGAGGCATCATCCAGGGGCCTGGACCGGGAGGCATCATCCAGGGGCCTGGACCGGGAGGCATCATCCAGGGGCCTGGACCGGGAGGCATCATCCAGGGGCCTGGACCTGCAGGCATCATCCAGGGGCCTGGACCTGCAAGCATCATCCAGGGGCCTGGACCTGCAGGCATCATCCAGGGGCCTGGACCTGCAGGCATCATCCAGGGGCCTGGACCTGCAGGCATCATCCAGGGGCCTGGACCTGCAGGCATCATCCAGGGGCCTGGACCTGCAGGCATCATCCAGGGGCCTGGACCTGCAGGCATCATCCAGGGGCCTGGACCTGCAGGCATCATCCAGGGGCCTGGACCTGCAGGCATCATCCAGGGGCCTGGACCTGCAGGCATCATCCAGGGGCCTGGACCTGCAGGCATCATCCAGGGGCCTGGACCTGCAAGCATCATCCAGGGGCCTGGACCTGCAAGCATCATCCAGGGGCCTGGACCTGCAAGCATCATCCAGGGGCCTGGACCGGCAAGCATCATCCAGGGGCCTGGACCGGCAAGCATCATCCAGGGGCCTGGACCTGCAAGCATCATCCAGGGGCCTGGACCTGCAAGCATCATCCAGGGGCCTGGACCTGCAAGCATCATCCAGGGGCCTGGACCTGCAAGCATCATCCAGGGGCCTGGACCTGCAAGCATCATCCAGGGGCCTGGACCTGCAGGCACACCTAGGTCAATACAACTTGGTGAATATACACATACCCATACTAGGCTATTAAGAGATAGGTTAAGGGGGAACTCAGCCTACCAATCGTAGAGGAGAGAAGGATTAGAGGAGACGTGATTGCGACGTTTAAAATACCGAGGGACAGTAGGTAAGGTGAGCGGATCAGGTGGTCAGCAAGATGAATGATCTTAAAGAAGCTGAGAATGCCGCCTAAATCCAGATTCTCAAGACCAAGAATGACGAGAGACTGGAAGAACTGCAGGTACCGACAGCTAGAAGGCGGGGCCCAGGAACCATATCTCCCCCCCGAAGGCACTGTCGACAGACCCACATTAAACTCTGAAAGTATTGCATCAGTCAAAGGTTGAGAGGAGTGATACAGGAACCGTAGCTGATCCCTCTCAAATACAACTTTGATGAATACAACAACAACTGGCAGGGGACCAGAGACTAGATAACACCAACAGTGTTAGCTGCGTCTGTGTTACACAACATCACAACGCTCTTACACACCGCCTTCAAAACCCTCATTTTGAAGAGGATCAAACACGCACCTCTCAGGCACACCGGCTCATGAACGCCTCCAGAAATGTTGTAATTCTGGGATTGAAAATTCCCCCGAAAGCATTTAATCTTGACATTTAATCCTGCAAGTACCGCGGCAGAGTTCCTCAAGTCTCGCCAGAACACTCCAGGGATTTATGTGAATTTATTTTGTGCATATATTTCTTCTTGCGTGGCGAAGTTCTTGCAGGCGTGGATGATAATATAGCCCCAGGGAGAGAGGCAGGTAGTGAGAGAAGCAGGAGGGCAGGTAGGCAGGTAGTGAGAGAGGCAGGAGGGCAGGCAGGTAGGCAGGTAGTGAGAGAGGCAGGTAGTGAGAGAAGCAGGAGGGAAGGCAGGTAGGCAGGTAGTGAGAGAGGCAGGAGGGCAGGCAGGTAGGTAAGAGGGCAGGTAGGCAGGTAGTGAGAGAAGCAGGAGGGCAGGCAGGTAGGCAGGTATAGTGAGAGAGGCAGGTAGGTAAGAGGGCAGGTAGGCAGGTAGTGAGAGAGGCAGGAGGGCAGGCAGGTAGGTAAGAGGGCAGGTAGGCAGGTAGTGAGAGAAGCAGGAGGGCAGGCAGGTAGGCAGGTATAGTGAGAGAGGCAGGTAGGTAAGAGGGCAGGTAGGCAGGTAGTGAGAGAGGCAGGAGGGCAGGGTAGGTAGGCAGGTAGTGTGAGAGAAGCAGGAGGGCAGGCAGGTAGGCAGGTAGTGAGAGAGGCAGGTAGGTAAGAGGGCAGGTAGGCAGGTAGTGAGAGAGGCAGGAGGGCAGGCAGGTAGGTAAGAGGGCAGGTAGGCAGGTAGTGAGAGAAGCAGGAGGGCAGGCAGGTAGGCAGGTAGTGAGAGAGGCAGGTAGGTAAGAGGGCAGGTAGGCAGGTAGTGAGAGAGGCAGGAGGGCAGGCAGGTAGGTAAGAGGACAGGTAGGCAGGTAGTGAGAGAGGCAGGAGGGCAGGCAGATAGGCAGGTAGTGAGAGAGGCAGGTAGGTAAGAGGGCAGGTAGGCAGGTAGTGAGAGAGGCAGGAGGGCAGGCAGGTAGGTAAGAGGGCAGGTAGGCAGGTAGTGAGAGAAGCAGGAGGGCAGGCAGGTAGGCAGGTAGTGAGAGAAGCAGGAGGGCAGGCAGGTAGTGAGAGAGGCAGGAGAGCAGGCAGGAGGCACCCAATCAGATGCTAGGGCAAACAGCAGGCAGATGAGCAGATAGGGAGGTAGGTCAGGCAGGCAGACAAACGTAAGATAAGCAGACAGGTAGGAAGACAGGCAAGCAGCGAGAACGGCAGGCAGGAAGATAGAATAGCAGGCGGCATATAGGAAGGAATGCACGTAGGCAGACTTAAGCAGGCAAGCAGATAGGAAGGGAGGCAGGCAAGCAGATAAGAAAGCAGGCAGGCAGGCAGAAGACAGGAGGGAAGAGACACAGCTTCAGGGGCGGGCTTTTGTCTCTTTGTCAAGACTTCGCAAGGGGAGTAATTTTATAAAATGACTTGAAGTGTGTGGACTGAGAACAGTTAGATGCAGGCGTGGTGGGCAGCCAGGTGTGGTGGTGGGCAGCCAGGTGTGGTGGTGTTCAGCCAGGTGTGGTGGTGTTCAGCCAGGTGTGGTGGTGTTCAGCCAGGTGTGGTGGTGTTCAGCCAGGTGTGGTGGTGGGCAGCCTGGTGTGGTGGTGGGCAGCCAGGTGTGGTGGTGGGCAGCCAGGTGTGGTGGTGGGCAGCCAGGTGTGGTGGTGGGCAGCCAGGTGTGGTGGTGGGCAGCCAGGTGTGGTGGTGGGCCAGCCAGGTGTGGTGGTGAGCAGCCAGGTGTGGTGGTGGGCCAGTCAGGTGTGATGGTGGGCAGCCAGGTGTGGTGGTGGGCCAGTCAGGTGTGATGGTGGGCAGCCAGGTGGGTGGTGGGCAGCCAGGTGTGGTGGTGGGCAGCCAGGTGTGGTGGTGAGCAGCCAGGTGTGGTGGTGGGCCAACCAGGTGTGGTGGTGAGCAGCCAGGTGTGGTGGGGGGCAGCCAGGTGTGGTGGTGGGCAGCCAGGTGTGGTGGTGGCAGCCAGGTGTGATGGTGGGCAGCCAGGTGTGGTGGTGAGCAGCCAGGTGTGGTGGTGGGCAGCCAGGTGTGGTGGTGGGCCAGCCAGGTGTGGTGGTGGGCAGCCAGGTGTGGTGGTGGGCAGCCAGGTGTGGTGGTGGGCCAGCCAGGTGTGGTGGTGGGCCAGCCAGGTGTGGTGGTGGGCCAGCCAGGTGTGGTGGTGAGCAGCCAGGTGTGGTGGTGGGCAGCCAGGTGTGGTGGTGGGCAGCCAGGTGTGATGGTGGGCAGCCAGGTGTGGTGGTGGGCAGCCAGGTGTGGTGGTGAGCAGCCAGGTGTGGTGGTGGGCAGCCAGGTGTGATGGTGGGCAGCCAGGTGTGGTGGTGGGCAGCCAGGTGTGGTGGTGGGGCAGCCAGGTGTGGTTGTGGGCCAGCCAGGTGTGGTGGTGGGCCAGGGTGTGGTGGTGGGCAGCCAGGTGTGGTGGTGGTGAGCAGCCAGGTGTGGTGGTGGGCAGCCAGGTGTGGTGGGCAGCCAGGTGTGGTGGGCCAGCCAGGTGGGGTGGGCAGCCAGGTGTGGTGGTGGTGGGTGTGGTGGTGGGCAGCCAGGTGTGGTGGTGGCAGCCAGGTGTGGTGGGGGGCAGCCAGGTGTGGTGGTGGGCAGCCAGGTGTGTGTGGTGGTGGTGGGCAGCCTGGTGTGGTGGTGGGTAGCCAGGTGTGGTGGTGGCATCCAGGTGTAGTGGTGGGCAGCCAGGTGTGGTGGTGGGCCAGGTGTGGTGGTGGGGCAGCCAGGTGTGGTGGTGGGCCAGTCAGGTGTGATGGTGGGCAGCCAGGTGTGGTGGTGAGCAGCCAGGTGTGGTGGTGGGCCAGCCAGGTGTGGTGGTGGTGGGCAGCCTGGTGGGGTGGTGGTGGGCAGCCTGGTGGGGTGGTGGGCCAGTCAGGTGTGGTGGTGGGCCAGTCAGGTGTGGTGGTGGGGCAGCCAGGTGTGGTGGTGGGCCAGTCAGGTGTGATGGTGGGCAGCCAGGTGTGGTGGTGAGCAGCCAGGTGTGGTGGTGGGCAGCCAGGTGTGGTGGTGGTGGGCAGCCTGGTGGGGTGGTGGTGGGCAGCCTGGTGGGGTGGTGGTGGGCAGCCTGGTGTGGTGGTGGTGGGCAGCCAGGTGTGGTGGTGGTGGGCAGCCAGGTGTGGTGGTGGTGGGCAGCCAGGTGTGGTGGTGGTGGGCAGCCAGGTGTGGTGGTGGTGGGCAGCCAGGTGTGGTGGTGGTGGGCAGCCAGGTGTGGTGGTGGGCGGCCAGGTGTGGTGGTGGTGGGCGGCCTGGTGTGGTGGTGGTGGGCAGCCAGGTGTGGTGGTGGTGGGCAGCCTGGTGGGGTGGTGGTGGGCAGCCTGGTGGGGTGGTGGTGGGCAGCCTGGTG
>NC_059656.1:9433159-9565061 GCF_020424385.1 Procambarus clarkii
GTAACACTAGGAAAATTATTTTGTATTTCACATAAGACAAGGAAGACCATTTTGCACTATATGCAAGATAAAGTGGGCACTCTATAATATTCAGAAACGAATACGGTGATTGTGTTATATCCAGCCTCGTGCTGACAGTTCCTGCCACGGCGCTGGAACCAATCGTATTGGCGTTTTGCCTTTCCATTGGAGACTTTTCGGCGCCTTGGAGAGGGGACCTGCTGCTTGGGTAACAGCTTCTCCATATCACCCTACCCTGACTTTGCGCCCTGGAGAGGCCACTCCAGAGCGCAACTCCATTATCTCCTGAGACTGATGGATGCCTACTACACTAGAAGGTTGACCATTGCCCAACCTGTTGGGGTGGACGGTAGAGCGATGGTCTCAATTCTTGCAGGTCGGCGTTCAATCCCCGACCGTCCAAGTGGTTGGGCACCATACCTTACCCTCCGTCCTGTCCTTCCCTTATACTCATGCCTATTCCTTCCAAGTGCTATATAGTTGTAATAGCTTAGTGCTTGCTCCTGATAATTACCTTACCTTTGTGTTACCTTATGGACGACATGTTGCAAGATTTGCAAGACACGAAAAACACCTCGCAATTTATTTAGGGGTAAAATAAATTTAAGAACATATACTGAATGATGAATTGGTTTGTGATGGACACTCATCAGTGGAGTATGCTGCAGACATTCATCTACAGGCAAGAGTACATTGTGGACATTTACCCGTAGTTAAGGGTTATAAAGTGTACTTGTATTAATGGCTATCTTCTTGAGGTTATCTTGAGATGATTTCGGGGCTTTAGTGTCCCCGCGGCCTGGTCCTCGACCAGGCCTCCACCCCCAGGAAGCAGCCCGTGACAGCTGACTAACACCCAGGTACCTATTTTACTGCTAGGTAATATGGGCATAGGGTGAAAGAAACTCTGTTCATTGTTTCTCGCCGGCGCCCGGGACCGAACCCGGGACCACAGGATCACAAGTCCAGTGTGCTGTCCGCTCGGCCGACCGGTTCCCAGGGGATAGCTAGGGGATACATAATTGATATTTACCTGTAACTATGGTTACAACGTGTACTTGTACCATTAGCTTGGGGTAAATAGTGGGCACTTACCAGTAGCTACCATTACAAACTGTACTTTTACCTTTAACTGTACCTGAGCGTCATATATCTAAGGCTAGACATTGTACAGTCCTGGGGGACGTATTATAAAATTTCGCAGTTGGTAACAAGTAATAAAGCAATTTCCCAATAATATAGATATATAGGAAATTTTGCAATATAGAGTTTGAAGTTAGAAGACATACCACAATAGACTGGGTACCGTAAGGGTGAAAGGTGACATGACACTTTGTAATAGATAAAAGCAAATGAGTGACATTTTGCAATGTGTTTAGCAACATGGTCTTTCTATCTGGTGCCTTCTTTTGATAGTTACTTACCTGCAATGTGTCTAATGCACTTGACTGTCTTGCAATGTCAGTTAGTACGGAAATTTTAGTCCTTTCCAATGTTTCTCCTCTTTTTCTGTGTTTCTCTCTCTCTCACTCTCACTCTTTCTATTTCTGTCTCATTTTTTGCGTATCTCTTTGTCTCCTTATCACTATCTTTCTCTCTTTATCACTATCTTTCTCTGTCTCTGTCAATATCTTCCTTTGTTTTTTACTATTTTTTTTGGCTTTGTCAATATATTTCACTGTCTCCCTCTTTATCAGTCTTTCTCTTCCTCCTTATCACTCTTTTTCCCTGTCTCTCTCCTTATTATCTTTCTCTGCCTCCCTCTTCATCACTATCTTTCTCTATTTCCTCCCCCTCGTCACACGATGGCAGCTAAGACTCTGAAACCTGGCTGGCATCCTCCTCACAATCAAGTGTTGGCTGGCTGGCATCCTCCTCACAATCAAGTGTTGGCTGGCTGGCATCCTCCTCACAATCAAGTGTTGGCTGGCTGGCATCCTCCCACAATCAAGTGTTGGCTGGCTGGCATCCTCCCACAATCAAGTGTTGGCTGGCTGGCATCCTCCCACAATCAAGTGTTGGCTGGCTGGCATCCTCCCACAATCAAGTGTTGGCTGGCTGGCATCCTCCCACAATCAAGTGTTGGCTGGCTTGCATCCTCCCACAATCAAGTGTTGGCTGGCTGGCATCCTCCCACAATCAAGTGTTGGCTGGCTGGCATCCTCCCACAATCAAGTGTTGGCTGGCTGGCATCCTCCCACAATCAAGTGTTGGCTGGCTCGGCCTCCTCCGCGGATTACCCGAAAATCTCTCTGCAAGTCCGCTGAAATTGGCGCTTTTTCGCTAACTTTTTAAGAGTCTAGCAATTTGTCCTTCATTCTGGTTAGCGGGTTTAATATCGCTCCTCAGTTTATCTTTTGCCATGATCAAATGGGTGTTTTTTTCTGCTAAGTTTATAGGAATTTAGGTATTTTTTGCGTTAGTATTTCTTTGTAAATTCTGCATGTTTTCGTGGCGTCGTTTCTGGCTGGGCAAGTAGCTTTTACGGTTTACAGTTTTCCTTGATGAAACGTTAATTTTTGGCCACGCTTACTTAGTGTTTCTTAACGTTTTGTATAGGTTGTTATTGTTGGGATTAAAGAAAGTTCTCTGGCTACTTTCCCCTCTTTATCACAGTTCTTTTTATTTCTCTATTTATATTATTTCCCTCTTTATCACGGATTTTATGTGCCTTGTCTCATTTTATATTTTAAACACCACAAGTGGCTCTAGTTTTATCATTCAATATTTTCGTTAATTTTATTATATATTATCAAACTTTCTAAGGCATTCGGGGAAAAAAATATTAAAATAATATGAATTTCTAAGTTTAACTTTTTTTACGCATGTTCTTTCTAATTTCCGTTTTTACTGTTAACTTTGTTGATACTTAGATTTGTGAGTGTTTCTCTCCACCTCTTTCCGTCATAATACATCACCTGGCAATTATTTCTTGATATTAGAAGTGAGGAAACATTTATACACATTTGTTTATGTGACCTCTTATGCGCTGGTCGCTTTAACCGCCATATTTATGTGCTGCTGTTTTTAACCGATATATTTAAACGGTAATAAGGTGCCTATTAAACGGAGCAGTTTGTATCCGACCTGTTTTGCACAGTATCCACAGCTTTCAAAAAGAGTTAGAGATATAAAAAGTTACTAGAGTTAAGAACAAGGTGTAGCTCCAGGCTGGTCGACTCATCACTCATCAATAACAGTAGTGATATAACAAGATGTTTGGAGCGACTGCTCCAAGATGCAAAATGGTGTTAATTATTTCCATGTTGTCTTTCCAATGCTTTTTTCCTAATACTTGAAGTGCAGCTTTTGAATCTGTGTGTGGTTGCATTTTGAGTGTTTTGTGCAATCACATATGCGAATACCTGTTGTATGGCAAACAGCTCAGTTTGGGGTTGATGATACTAGTCCTCCCAGTCTCCAATATGCCTGTTAGCTGTCCGTGCAAAGAGCAGCGCCAGCACTCTCATATTCTGTGTCCACCGATGCGCCAGCACTCTCATATTCTGTGTCCTCCTGCTGCTGCAATACTGCTCATTGGCTTTACTATGATGCACCTTAGGATTATTGGATCATTAGCAGCCATTTTCATCGGAAGACTTTCTATTACTATTTTGAAGGCAGGCTCCTCCCACGGTGGGGAACAAGTGTAGTTTGAGTGTGGTTGATCACCTCCTCTATCAAGAATCATGATTTTTAATTTTAGTCTCTTTAGGACATTTCCCGCTCTGGCAGCCCAAGAGTTTCCGTTGTTTTCGCCAAGTCCAACCACCAAGGCCTGCCGTACTGGGACTGGATCAGGGGAAATAATGATCTTACTGATAACCGTAGCTGTTATTTGTGATATTTTTTCTTGGAGAGGGCAAACCCGTCTCCAGTCTTAGGAGTTTCAAACCGGGTCCACATGGGGGCTCCCAGTGCGGCTCTCATAGCATTGTTTTGGGCAACTTCAAGCTTTTTCCACTGTTGGTATGATAGATTTGAGAGTGCAGGTGCGGCATAGTCGATCACTGATCTGACTGCCTGTACATAGTATGTGCGAAGGACTTGCAGATTGGCTCCTCCAGAGAGGGAGGTTAGCGACCTGAGGATTGCCTTCGAGCCGCAGTTCTCTCTCTTAAGTGACCTCAGCATTAAAATTCACGTGTCTGTGTCCAGGATTATTCCTGGATACTGATGTGTCCACTCATTCAATTGGTTGACCCTGTACTGTGAGTTGGATGTTGGGCTTCGCTATTTTTATGGGCATGACTTTTGTCTTGGTGGCGTTGAGTTTGATACCAATCTGCTTTGTCTCTTCAGTGATGCAGTCTAAGAATTTGGGTGCAAGGCGCGCCGCATCCCTTCCTTTTATGATGATAACAAAGTCGTCCGCGTAGTTTAGCAGCCTGCAGCGATGTGGGAGTTTCAACCTCATTATTCTTTCCATTAGACAGTTGAAGAGAAGGGGGCTGAGAACAACACCTTGCGGTGTACCATTTTCATGTTTTTTGTATTCAGAGACTGTGCCATGAAGTTTTACTCTTGCTTCTCTGTTTATGAGACAGTTTTTGGTCCAGGAGAGCAGGCTGCCTTTGACCTCTTTGTCGATGAGGCAGCAGAGAATAGCTGGGGCGCTAGCCAGTTCAAAGGCTTCTCGAGGTGCAGGAATATCAGCATTCCTGGTCTGTCATTCAAGTGGGCTAATAGAGTTGTAATACATTCCACTGTGCCAACCCCTCTTCTATAGGCATACATATCATGGTTCACTTTAGGCATTTTCCACTCAAGTCGGTTGAGTACCATTCTCTCAGCCGTCTTGGCTGCACAGCTTTGAAGAGAGATGGGCCTGGGATTAGCTGGATCTTTGGGTTTTGGGATCGGTACTCTGTTCTATTCCAAGCTGAAGGTCTAGTTTGAGAAGTCCAGGCTAAATTAATTAACCTTAGGTATGCAGCGTCTCCCTCTGGGCCGAGGTTCTTAATCATTTTATAGGTCATTTTGTTGTCTCCAGGGGATGTATCCTTGGAGTTTTTCTTAGACCGATTGAGCATTGAGCATTTTTTAAATGCAAAAGCATTTACCACTGTAAGCACCCCACCTTGTAAGCACCCCACCTTGTAAGCACCCCACCTTGTAAGCACCCCACCTTGTAAGCACCCCACCTTGTAAGCACCCCACCTTGTAAGCACCCCACCTTGTAAGCACCCCACCTTGTAAGCACCCCACCTTGTAAGCACCCCACCTTGTAAGCACCCCACCTTGTAAGCACCCCACCTTGTAAGCACCACCACCACTGAACAGAAGTGTTCGACAAAAATGTCTTTGATAAAAACGTGCATAGAATGCAACATGAAGGTAGATTACCAACAGAGCTTTCAATGCCAATTCTGTTCAGCAGCCATACACAAAAAATGTGCCAACATGACTAATAATTCAAGGAGAAATGGTCCCAGTGACCACTCTGTGTACTGGCTCTGCAAAAAGGATGATGTAACTTTTTTGAAGATGATGGAAATCCTGGATAAAACTCCCGCTGAAAACAGAGAAACAGAGAATTACTAATTAATGCCTGCATAGCAATTTCTAATGTCTTCAAACAAACTGTACATGACACCAAGGTACAACCAGATGCGGCACAGAGCTCGGTAGCAGAGGCGCCTGAGCAGGGCGCGGAGTCGGGGGGGGGGGGGGTGCCTGAGCAGAGCGCGGAGTCGGGGGGGGGGGGGGGCGCCTGAGCAGAGCGCGGAGTCGGGGGGGGGGGGGCGCCTGAGCAGAGCGCGGAGTCGGGGGGGGGGGGGGGGCGCCTGAGCAGACCGCGGAGTCGGGGGGGGGGGGGGGGGGCGCCTCATTGTTATATGTATGTGTGCATTCTGAGTAAATTCTGAGTT
This sequence comes from Procambarus clarkii, assembly GCF_020424385.1. Lineage (NCBI taxonomy): Eukaryota > Metazoa > Arthropoda > Malacostraca > Decapoda > Cambaridae > Procambarus > Procambarus clarkii. The sequence continues at coordinate 9,439,051 of NC_059656.1, forward strand.
CCATTTTAAAATAAAATAAAAAAAATGGGGTGGTAAGAGAGGAAAAGATTAATGTGTTCAGTGAGAATCCACAAGCTCTTCTTTGAATACTCTTTATTTTCTTCTTCGAGGCTATGGGTCCCTACAATTGCACCAGAGGTGGTACCCCAATTATATATATAATATATATATATATATATATATATATATATATATATATATATATATATATATATATATATATATATATATATATATAGTTTTTATTTAAACTTGGTTTCTAAAAAGGAGTTACATATATGGTAAAAAATAAATTATCATAAGTAGTCGAGTTCAGGGCTCGACTGCCCGCCCTGCATTCAGGGCTCCTGCCCGCCAGCTCCTTAGATGGCGGGCAGGAGGCCTGAATGCAGTGTGGATTTCCCCTCTGCATCGCCATGCTGAGGGCCTGGAAAAGGAAGCTGACAGCTCTAGGGTCTCTTGTTGTTTCAATTAGACTAGAACCCAGTTCCTTCAAAAAACGGGTGGCATTTTTACCAATAAGCGACCAATATTGGCACCCAGACCATTTACCCTGCAAAGTCTCGTAAGGATCACCCAACTCGTCTGGCTGCCTGCAGACACAGATATTCTCTGTCTTATAGGTATAGCTTTAATTGCTGTAATTGTTTCATATAGCATGAGTTCAAGCACTGGAGCTCAACAATCTCCATGCTAAGCAATATACATTTGTAGTGAGCAAGTTGCACACAACTTGGTATGCTCACCACGCTGGCATCCATATAGAGCGCTGAGGCGGGAAGTTTACAGTATTAGGATAGTTAAGGCTCTCTTTAAGGACACTATAAGCCGCAGGAGAGGTTTTTGATCGTAAAAGAAAGTCTTATATTTGTATTGTACAACCAGTAGAATACTGCAGTGTGTTTAATAGAATTTGCAAATGTTCTTCATGCAAATGTTGGAGAAATACATATTATTTTGTACGATGTATGAACCATGTTATGGGTCTCTGCCCAATATTGCTGCCTCAGTTGTTATATAAAATCATCAAGAGTTCCCATGCAAAATTATGTAAACAATGATGTGAGAGCGTGTCTCCTGGCTCACACAGACATGGGGCCAGATTCACGAAGCACTTATGTAAGTACTTACGAACGTGAACATCTTTCCTCAATCTTTCGCGGCTTTGGTTATATATATTAAACAGTTTACAAGCATGAAAACTTCCCAATCAACTGTTGTTATTGTTATAAACAGCCTCCTGGTGCTTCGGAGCTCATTAGCTGTTTAATAATTGTAAACAAAGCCGCCAAAGATTGAGAAAAGATGGACAGGTTCGTAAGTGCTTGCGTAACTCCTTCGTGAATGTGGCCCCTTGTCACACAGCCACGGTCATTCACTACTAGGCTCTTCAGTCATTACAGGTGTCAACAACCCTTATGAATACCACTTGTTACTCTATTATTTTACTGTAACAAGCAGTAATAATCATTTATTTTGGTAGAGTCGGTCATGCAGCTTTGAGTTAATTTATGTATTTTGCCGTGATTAATACAATTTATTTATATATTATCCCATTATACATGATTACAAGCATCAATTACATTTCAATAATTGTTGGGCAAGTTGGTAGTACTGAGTGAACCAGTGTGAGCAGCCATGTTGGTGCACACACCTGCCTGGTGAAGCCATGTTGGTGCACACACCTGCCTGGTGAAGCCATGTTGGTGCACACACCTGACTGGTGAAGCCATGTTGGTGCACACACCTGACTGGTGAAGCCATGTTGGTGCACACACCTGCCTGGTGAAGCCATGTTGGTGCACACACCTGCCTGGTGAAGCCATGTTGGTGCACACACCTGCCTGGTGAAGCCATGTTGGTGCACACACCTGCCTGGTGAAGCCATGTTGGTGCACACACCTGCATGGTGAAGCCATGTTGGTGCACACACCTGCCTGGTGAAGCCATGTTGGTGCACACACCTGACTGGTGAAGCCATGTTGGTGCACACACCTGACTGGTGAAGCCATGTTGGTGCACACACCTGACTGGTGAAGCCATGTTGGTGCACACACCTGACTGGTGAAGCCATGTTGGTGCACACACCTGACTGGTGAAGCCATGTTGGTGCACACACCTGACTGGTGAAGCCATGTTGGTGCACACACCTGACTGGTGAAGCCATGTTGGTGCACACACCTGACTGGTGAAGCCATGTTGGTGCACACACCTGACTGGTGAAGCCATGTTGGTGCACACACCTGACTGGTGAAGCCATGTTGGTGCACACACCTGACTGGTGAAGCCATGTTGGTGCACACACCTGCCTGGTGAAGCCATGTTGGTGCACACACCTGCCTGGTGAAGCCATGTTGGTGCACACACCTGACTGGTGAAGCCATGTTGGTGCACACACCTGCCTGGTGAAGCCATGTTGGTGCACACACCTGCCTGGTGAAGCCATGTTGGTGCACACACCTGCCTGGTGAAGCCATGTTGGTGCACACACCTGACTGGTGAAGCCATGTTGGTGCACACACCTGACTGGTGAAGCCATGTTGGTGCACACACCTGACTGGTGAAGCCATGTTGGTGCACACACCTGACTGGTGAAGCCATGTTGGTGCACACACCTGACTGGTGAAGCCATGTTGGTGCACACACCTGCCTGGTGAAGCCATGTTGGTGCACACACCTGCCTGGTGAAGCCATGTTGGTGCACACACCTGCCTGGTGAAGCCATGTTGGTGCACACACCTGCCTGGTGAAGCCATGTTGGTGCACACACCTGCCTGGTGAAGCCATGTTGGTGCACACACCTGCCTGGTGAAGCCATGTTGGTGCACACACCTGACTGGTGAAGCCATGTTGGTGCACACACCTGCCTGGTGAAGCCATGTTGGTGCACACACCTGCCTGGTGAAGCCATGTTGGTGCACACACCTGCCTGGTGAAGCCATGTTGGTGCACACACCTGCCTGGTGAAGCCATGTTGGTGCACACACCTGCCTGGTGAAGCCATGTTGGTGCACACACCTGACTGGTGAAGCCATGTTGGTGCACACACCTGACTGGTGAAGCCATGTTGGTGCACACACCTGACTGGTGAAGCCATGTTGGTGCACACACCTGACTGGTGAAGCCATGTTGCTGCACACACCTGACTGGTGAAGCAATGTTGCTGCACACACCTGACTTGTAGCACCTTCCTGTCAGTGGTGGGTGGTGCTCAGGCTCGTAGCACCTTCCTGTCAGTGCTCAGGCTCGTAGCACCTTCCTGTCAGTGCTCAGGCTCGTAGCACCTTCCTGTCAGTGGTGGGTGGTGCTCAGGCTCGTAGCACCTTCCTGTCAGTGGTGGGTGGTGCTCAGGCTCGTAGCACCTTCCTGTCAGTGGTGGGTGGTGCTCAGGCTCGTAGCACCTTCCCGTCAGTGCTGGGTGGTGCTCAGGCTCGTAGCACCTTCCCGTCAGTGGTGGGTGGTGCTCAGGCTCGTAGCACCTTCCTGTCAGTGGTGGGTGGTGCTCAGGCTCGTAGCACCTTCCCGTCAGTAGTGGGTGGTGCTCAGGCTCGTAGCACCTTCCTGTCAGTGCTCAGGCTCGTAGCACCTTCCTGTCAGTGGTGGGTGGTGCTCAGGCTCGTAGCACCTTCCTGTCAGTGCTCAGGCTCATAGCACCTTCCCGTCAGTGGTGGGTGGTGCTCAGGCTCGTAGCACCTTCCTGTCAGTGTTCAGGCTTGTAGCACCTTCCTGTCAGTGGTGGGTGGTGCTCAGGCTCGTAGCACCTTCCTGTCAGTGGTGGGTGGTGCTCAGGCTCGTAGCACCTTCCTGTCAGTGGTGGGTGGTGCTCAGGCTCGTAGCACCTTCCCGTCAGTGGTGGGTGGTGCTCAGGCTCGTAGCACCTTCCTGTCAGTGCTGGGTGGTGCTCAGGCTCGTAGCACCTCCCTGTCAGTGGTGGGTGGTGCTCAGACTCGTAGCACCTCCCTCTCAGTGCTGGGTGGTGCTCAGGCTCGTAGCACCTTCCTGTCAGTGCTCAGGCTCGTAGCACCTTCCTGTCAGTGCTGGGTGGTGCTCAGGCTCGTAGCACCTCCCTCTCAGTGCTGGGTGGTGCTCAGGCTCGTAGCACCTTCCCGTCAGTGGTGGGTGGTGCTCAGGCTCGTAGCACCTTCCCGTCAGTGGTGGGTGGTGCTCAGGCTCGTAGCACCTTCCCGTCAGTGGTGCATGGGTGGTGCTCAGGCTCGTAGCACCTTCCTGTCAGTGCTCAGGCTCGTAGCACCTTCCCGTCAGTGGTGGGTGGTGCTCAGGCTCGTAGCACCTTCCCGTCAGTGGTGGGTGGTGCTCAGGCTCTTAGCACCTTCCCGTCAGTGGTGGGTGGTGCTCAGGCTCGTAGCACCTTCCCGTCAGTGGTGGGTGGTGCTCAGGCTCGTAGCACCTTCCCGTCAGTGGTGGGTGGTGCTCAGGCTCGTAGCACCTTCCCGTCAGCACTGGGTGGTGCTCAGGCTCGTAGCACCTTCCCGTCAGTGGTGGGTGGTGCTCAGGCTCGTAGCACCTTCCCGTCAGCACTGGGTGGTGCTCAGGCACGTAGCACCTTCCCGTCAGTGGTGGGTGGTGCTCAGGCTCGTAGCACCTTCCCGTCAGCACTGGGTGGTGCTCAGGCTCGTAGCACCTTCCCGTCAGTGGTGGGTGGTGCTCAGGCTCGTAGCACCTTCCCGTCAGTGGTGGGTGGTGCTCAGGCTCGTAGCACCTCCCCGTCAGCACTGGGTGGTGCTCAGGCTCGTAGCACCTCCCCGTCAGCACTGGGTGGTGCTCAGGCACGTAGCACCTCCCCGTCAGCACTGGGTGGTGCTCAGGCACGTAGCACCTTCCCGTCAGCACTGGGTGGTGCTGGGACACCAGGTTCGTGACGGGTCCTCCGCCCACTCCACAACTATGTGGTCTGTTTAGCCTCCTGTGTCATACCTGATATGTCATCCCATCATTGAATTGTATCAAGTTTGTGAGGCACGATTTTGCCAGGTAGGCCTATTTCAGCACCCGCACGTGAGACATATAGATACACTTCAGCATGTGGGTGTAGTGAATGAGATACACTTCAGCATGTGGGTGTAGTGAATGAGATACACTTCAGTATGTGGGTGTAGTGAATGAGATACACTTCAGCATGTGGGTGTAGTGAATGAGATACACTTCAGCATGTGGGTGTAGTGAATGAGATACACTTCAGCATGTGGGTGTAGTGAATGAGATACACTTCAGCATGTCGGTGTAGTGAATGAGATACACTTCAGCATCTGGGTGTAGTGAATGAGATACACTTAAGCATCTGGTTGTAGTGAATGAGATGCACTTCAACATCTAGGTGTAGTGAATGAGATAGCGAATATGATTCTTCAAATATTTGAAGGGTTGAGAAATAAGGTTCTGGCCCTCAAAAATCTGGATTATATAGAAAAATAAGAATGTAAATGTTTTCAGTTATCTGGTATAAGAATATATGTTAACATGTGAACATTTAAGTATTCGGATTAGGCAAAAATAGTATTCTTTTATGAATTCCTTTCTGAAATAAATAAGAATAGGTGGAAATCCGATTAAGCGCAAAAGAACGAATAAATCTTTGCTCGCGTTGCACAAAAGAGCCGAACCTGGGTTCGGAATTTTTCGAAGCGAATGCTCTTGCCCAGCGAGCCAGACCAGCCAACCGCAGCAACCACATCTCTTAAGTCGTTTTTTTCCGTTATTGGCTCAGTTTTCCGGCTCTCTAGCCCCTTCTAATCAACCTTAATTGAGTTCCTTATTCCTGCAGCTCTCTGATTGGTCCGTTTCCGGTCCCCCGTTTTTTCACGGTGCCTTCCGTCCATTCCTTACTGCTTGCGTCTCCTTGACTGCCGCTTGGCCGCCCCTCGGGCAAGACTGCCGCTTGGCCGCCCCTCGGACAAGACTGCCGCTTGGCCGCCCCTCGGGCAAGACTGCCGCTTGGCCGCCCCTCGGGCAAGACTGCCGCTTGGCCGCCCCTCGGGCAAGACTGCCGCTTGGCCGCCCCTCGGGCAAGACTGCCGCTTGGCCGCCCCTCGGGCAAGACTGCCGCTTGGCCGCCCCTCGGGCAAGACTGCCGCTTGGCAGCCCCTCGGGCAAGACTGCCGCTTGGCCGCCCCTCGGGCAAGACTGCCGCTTGGCCGCCCCTCGGGCAAGACTGCCGCTTGGCCGCCCCTCGGGCAAGACTGCCGCTTGGCCGCCCCTCGGGCAAGACTGCCGCTTGGCCGCCCCTCGGGCAAGACTGCCGCTTGGCCGCCCCTCGGGCAAGACTGCCGCTTGGCCGCCCCTCGGGCAAGACTGCCGCTTGGCCGCCCCTCGGGCAAGACTGCCGCTTGGCCGCCCCTCGGGCAAGACTGCCGCTTGGCCGCCCCTGCCGCTTGGCCGCCACTCGGGCAAGACTGCCGCTTGGCCGCCCCTCGGGCAAGACTGCCGCTTGGCCGCCCCTCGGGCAAGACTGCCGCTTGGCCGCCCCTCGGGCAAGACTGCCGCTTGGCCGCCCCTCGGGCAAGACTGCCGCTTGGCCGCCCCTCGGGCAAGACTGCCGCTTGGCCGCCCCTCGGGCAAGACTGCCGCTTGGCCGCCCCTCGGGCAAGACTGCCGCTTGGCCGCCCCTCGGGCAAGACTGCCGCTTGGCCGCCCCTCGGGCAAGACTGCCGCTTGGCCGCCCCTCGGGCAAGACTGCCGCTTGGCCGCCCCTCGGGCAAGACTGCCGCTTGGCCGCCCCTCGGGCAAGACTGCCGCTTGGCCGCCCCTCGGGCAAGACTGCCGCTTGGCCGCCCCTCGGGCAAGACTGCCGCTTGGCCGCCCCTCGGGCAAGACTGCCGCTTGGCCGCCCCTCGGGCAAGACTGCCGCTTGGCCGCCCCTCGGGCAAGACTGCCGCTTGGCCGCCCCTCGGGCAAGACTGCCGCTTGGCCGCCCCTCGGGCAAGACTGCCGCTTGGCCGCCCCTCGGGACTGCCGCTTGGCCGCCCCTCGGGCAAGACTGCCGCTTGGCCGCCCCTCGGGCAAGACTGCCGCTTGGCCGCCCCTCGGGCAAGACTGCCGCTTGGCCGCCCCTCGGGCAAGACTGCCGCTTGGCCGCCCCTCGGGCAAGACTGCCGCTTGGCCGCCACTCAGACAAGACTGCCGCTTGGCCGCCCCTCAGACAAGACTGCCGCTTGGCCGCCACTCAGACAAGACTGCCGCTTGGCCGCCACTCAGACAAGACTGCCGCTTGGCCGCCACTCAGACAAGACTGCCGCTTGGCCGCCACTCAGACAAGACTGCCGCTTGGCCGCCCCTCAGACAAGACTGCCGCTTGGCCGCCCCTCAGACAAGACTGCCGCTTGGCCGCCCCTCAGACAAGACTGCCGCTTGGCCGCCACTCGGACAAGACTGCCGCTTGGCCGCCCCTCGGGCAAGACTGCCGCTTGGCCGCCCCTCGGGCAAGACTGCCGCTTGGCCGCCCCTCGGGCAAGACTGCCGCTTGGCCGCCACTCAGACAAGACTGCCGCTTGGCCGCCACTCAGACAAGACTGCCGCTTGGCCGCCCCTCGGGCAAGACTGCCGCTTGGCCGCCACTCAGACAAGACTGCCGCTTGGCCGCCCCTCGGGCAAGACTGCCGCTTGGCCGCCCCTCGGGCAAGACTGCCGCTTGGCCGCCCCTCGGGCAAGACTGCCGCTTGGCCGCCCCTCGGGCAAGACTGCCGCTTGGCCGCCCCTCGGGCAAGACTGCCGCTTGGCCGCCACTCAGACAAGACTGCCGCTTGGCCGCCACTCAGACAAGACTGCCGCTTGGCCGCCACTCAGACAAGACTGCCGCTTGGCCGCCACTCAGACAAGACTGCCGCTTGGCCGCCACTCAGACAACTCTCGTTGGTTCCGATTAAATTTTTTTGTTGTTCTTTGTTCCGAGTCTGTTAGGTTGTGTGTCTTATTTGTTAGTTTGTTTGTTTACATGTTTTGCTCACTTTGTTTCCGAACAGACTTCCAGCAGCTGCTGTGTTCACCCAGGCCACCTTCCAGCAGCTGCTGTGTTCACCCAGGCCACCTTCCAGCAGCTGCTGTGTTCACCCAGGCCACCTTCCAGCAGCTGCTGTGTTCACCCAGGCCACCTTCCAGCAGCTGCTGTGTTCACCCAGGCCACCTTCCAGCAGCTGCTGTGTTCACCCAGGCCACCTTCCAGCAGCTGCTGTGTTCACCCAGGCCACCTTCCAGCAGCTGCTGTGTTCACCCAGGCCACCTTTCAGCAGCTGCTGTGTTCACCCAGCCCACCTTCCAGCAGCTGCTGTGTTCACCCAGCCCACCTTCCAGCAGCTGCTGTGTTCAGTCAGCCCACCTTCCAGCAGCTGCTGTGTTCAGCCAGCCCACCTTCCAGCAGCTGCTGTGTTCACCCAGGCCACCTTCCAGCAGCTGCTGTGTTCACCCAGCCCACCTTCCAGCAGCTGCTGTGTTCACCCAGCCCACCTTCCAGCAGCTGCTGTGTTCACCCAGCCCACCTTCCAGCAGCTGCTGTGTTCACCCAGCCCACCTTCCAGCAGCTGCTGTGTTCACCCAGCCCACCTTCCAGCAGCTGCTGTGTTCAGTCAGCCCACCTTCCAGCAGCTGCTGTGTTCACCCAGCCCACCTTCCAGCAGCTGCTGTGTTCAGTCAGCCCACCTTCCAGCAGCAGCTGTGTTCACCCAGCCCACCTTCCAGCAGCTGCTGTGTTCACCCAGCCCACCTTCCAGCGGCTGCTGTGTTCACCCAGCCCACCTTCCAGCGGCTGCTGTGTTCACCCAGCCCACCTTCCAGCAGCTGCTGTGTTCACCCAGCCCACCTTCCAGCAGCTGCTGTGTTCACCCAGGCCACCTTCCAGCAGCTGCTGTGTTCACCCAGCCCACCTTCCAGCAGCTGCTGTGTTCACCCAGCCCACCTTCCAGCAGCTGCTGTGTTCACCCAGCCCACCTTCCAGCAGCTGCTGTGTTCAGTCAGCCCACCTTCCAGCAGCTGCTGTGTTCAGTCAGCCCACCTTCCAGCAGCTGCTGTGTTCAGTCAGCCCACCTTCCAGCAGCTGCTGTGTTCAGTCAGCCCACCTTCCAGCAGCTGCTGTGTTGAGTCAGCCCACCTTCCAGCAGCTGCTGTGTTGAGTCAGCCCACCTTCCAGCAGCTGCTGTGTTGAGTCAGCCCACCTTCCAGCAGCTGCTGTGTTCAGTCAGCCCACCTTCCAGCAGCTGCTGTGTTCAGTCAGCCCACCTTCCAGCGGCTGCTGTGTTCAGCCAGCCCACCTTCCAGCGGCTGCTGTGTTCAGCCAGCCCACCTTCCAGCGGCTGCTGTGTTCAGTCAGCCCACCTTCCAGCAGCTGCTGTGTTCAGCCAGCCCACCTTCCAGCGGCAGCTGTGTTCAGCCAGCCCACCTTCCAGCAGCAGCTGTGTTGAGCCAGCCCACCTTCCAGCAGCAGCTGTGTTCAGCCAGCCCACCTTCCAGCGGCAGCTGTGTTGAGCCAGCCCACCTTCCAGCGGCTGCTGTGTTCAGTCAGCCCACCTTCCAGCGGCTGCTGTGTTCAGCCAGCCCACCTTCCAGCGGCTGCTGTGTTCAGCCAGCCCACCTTCCAGCGGCTGCTGTGTTCAGCCAGCCCACCTTCCAGCGGCAGCTGTGTTCAGCCAGCCCACCTTCCAGCGGCTGCTGTGTTCAGCCAGCCCACCTTCCAGCTGCTGCTGTGTTCAGCCAGCCCACCTTCCAGCGGCAGCTGTGTTCAGCCAGCCCACCTTCCAGCGGCAGCTGTGTTCAGCCAGCCCACCTTCCAGCGGCAGCTGTGTTCAGCCAGCCCACCTTCCAGCGGCAGCTGTGTTCAGCCAGCCCACCTTCCAGCGGCAGCTGTGTTCAGCCAGCCCACCTTCCAGCGGCAGCTGTGTTCAGCCAGCCCACCTTCCGGCGGCAGCTGTGTTCAGCCAGCCCACCTTCCGGCGGCAGCTGTGTTCAGCCAGCCCACCTTCCGGCGGCAGCTGTGTTCAGCCAGCCCACCTTCCGGCGGCAGCTGTGTTCAGCCAGCCCACCTTCCGGCGGCAGCTGTGTTCAGCCAGCCCACCTTCCAGCGGCTGCTGTGTTGAGTCAGCCCACCTTCCGGCGGCAGCTGTGTTCAGCCAGCCCACCTTCCGGCGGCAGCTGTGTTCAGCCAGCCCACCTTCCGGCGGCAGCTGTGTTCAGCCAGCCCACCTTCCGGCGGCAGCTGTGTTCAGCCAGCCCACCTTCCGGCGGCAGCTGTGTTCAGCCAGCCCACCTTCCGGCGGCAGCTGTGTTCAGCCAGCCCACCTTCCGGCGGCAGCTGTGTTCACCCAGCCCACCTTCCGGCGGCTGCTGTGTTCACCCAGCCCACCTTCCGGCGGCTGCTGTGTTCACCCAGCCCACCTTCCGGCGGCTGCTGTGTTCACCCAGCCCACCTTCCGGCGGCTGCTGTGTTCACCCAGCCCACCTTCCAGGCGGCTGCTGTGTTCACCCAGCCCACCTTCCGGCGGCTGCTGTGTTCACCCAGCCCACCTTCCGGCGGCTGCTGTGTTCACCCAGCCCACCTTCCGGCGGCTGCTGTGTTCACCCAGCCCACCTTCCGGCGGCTGCTGTGTTCACCCAGCCCACCTTCCGGCGGCTGCTGTGTTCACCCAGCCCACCTTCCGGCGGCTGCTGTGTTCACCCAGCCCACCTTCCGGCGGCTGCTGTGTTCACCCAGCCCACCTTCCGGCGGCTGCTGTGTTCACCCAGCCCTCCTTCCGGCGGCTGCTGTGTTCACCCAGCCCTCCTTCCGGCGGCTGCTGTGTTCACCCAGCCCACCTTCCGGCGGCTGCTGTGTTCACCCAGCCCACCTTCCGGCGGCTGCTGTGTTCACCCAGCCCACCTTCCGGCGGCTGCTGTGTTCACCCAGCCCACCTTCCGGCGGCTGCTGTGTTCACCCAGCCCACCTTCCGGCGGCTGCTGTGTTCACCCAGCCCACCTTCCGGCGGCTGCTGTGTTCACCCAGCCCACCTTCCGGCGGCTGCTGTGTTCACCCAGCCCACCTTCCGGCGGCTGCTGTGTTCACCCAGCCCACCTTCCGGCGGCTGCTGTGTTCACCCAGCCCACCTTCCGGCGGCTGCTGTGTTCACCCAGCCCACCTTCCGGCGGCTGCTGTGTTCACCCAGCCCACCTTCCGGCGGCTGCTGTGTTCACCCAGCCCACCTTCCGGCGGCTGCTGTGTTCAGTCAGCCCACCTTCCGGCGGCTGCTGTGTTCAGTCAGCCCACCTTCCGGCGGCTGCTGTGTTCAGTCAGCCCACCTTCCGGCGGCTGCTGTGTTCACCCAGCCCACCTTCCGGCGGCTGCTGTGTTCACCCAGCCCACCTTCCGGCGGCTGCTGTGTTCACCCAGCCCACCTTCCGGCGGCTGCTGTGTTCACCCAGCCCACCTTCAGGCGGCTGCTGTGTTCACCCAGCCCACCTTCCGGCGGCTGCTGTGTTCAGTCAGCCCACCTTCCGGCGGCTGCTGTGTTCACCCAGCCCACCTTCCGGCGGCTGCTGTGTTCACCCAGCCCACCTTCCGGCGGCTGCTGTGTTCACCCAGCCCACCTTCCGGCGGCTGCTGTGTTCACCCAGCCCACCTTCCGGCGGCTGCTGTGTTCACCCAGCCCACCTTCCGGCGGCTGCTGTGTTCACCCAGCCCACCTTCCGGCGGCTGCTGTGTTCACCCAGCCCACCTTCCGGCGGCTGCTGTGTTCACCCAGCCCACCTTCCGGCGGCTGCTGTGTTCACCCAGCCCACCTTCCGGCGGCTGCTGTGTTCACCCAGGCCACCTTCCAGCAGCTGCTGTGTTCACCCAGGCCACCTTCCAGCAGCTGCTGTGTTCACCCAGGCCACCTTCCAGCAGCTGCTGTGTTCACCCAGCCCACCTTGGAAAGAAACATCAGAATGATTCTCCGCTCAACTATGACATACAAGCGTTGCCCGGCGTCTGTTTGTTTGTTTGGTGGTGAGCATTTTGGGTGGTGGTGTTTACATCCGGGGTTCCTCCACTTCCACCTTGTCTTGTAAACAATCCCCAGATTAACGTGTTGTAAACAATCCCCAGATTATCGTGTTGTAAACAATCCCCAGATTATCGTGTTGTAAACAGTCCCCAGATTAACGTGTTGTAAACAATCCCCAGATTAACGTATTGTAAACAGTCCCCAGATTAACGTATTGTAAACAGTCCCCAGATTAACGTATTGTAAACAATCCCCAGATTAACGTATTGTAAACAAGCCCCAGATTAACGTATTGTAAACAAGCCCCAGATTAACGTATTGTAAACAATCCCCAGATTAACGTATTGTAAACAAGCCCCAGATTAACGTATTGTAAACAAGCCCCAGATTAACGTATTGTAAACAAGCCCCAATTAAGGTAGCAACTCATGGGGTCAAGCCGAACTCGTACCCTTCCCTCCTAAGCTAGTCGACCAACTTGTCCTCTTAAAAAGAACGTCGCTTTTGGTCATTTGCCCGTATGGCCGAATATGGACGTTATTTGAAAATGAAAATAAATTGAAAATAAATTTGGATTTTTTTTTTTCAACAACAGTAAGTTAAGGGTCCTCTGATAGGTTAGGTGGGCAGGAAATTCTCATAAAGTTTCAAAACGTTATGAAAAACGTTAATTGAAAGTTCCTCTTCTAAGCTGTCCGAGTAAGCCGGACGACTCAAACAAAAAACGGAACAGTTCGTCACTTTTGTGAGTCGATTTCATTTCAAATTACGTCCAAATTTGGCCATAGTGCCGCGCATACCAGCCAAAAGTGACGTTATTTTTAAGAGGACGGGTTGAGCCGACAGCGGGTTAAATAAGGACAAAAATTGTGGAAAGCTGCAATAAGTTTTATCGTCTTCGTAATAAGGTCCTTGATAACAATAATTTTGCACCCCGAGCTCACTTTAGGAAAAACTGTGTCAATATATAACATAACTTACATACAGTTGTCTACAAAACATGTTCAATACATGTTTCTAGTGTGTAACAGTGTTTTGACGCCAGATAATAATAATAATAATAAAATAATAATTTTTATTTAGGTAAGGTACATACATAAAGAGATTTTACAAAGTTTGTTGGCTTTATAGATAGAGCTAGTACATACAATGCCTAAAGCCACTATTACGCAAAGCGTTTCGGGCAGGAAAAACATTAATGACTAAAGCTTAAAACTAATGGGAAAAAGAATAAAATGTGTTGAGAACAAATAAAAATAGAGGTAAAAGAGGGGGGAACATTGTTGAAAAAGCAGCACAAATACAATTACAAATTATTACAGAAAATTACATTCAAACAACGTTGATTTGAAAAAAAAAAAAAAAAAAAAAAAAAACATACATGGGTTGACAACAGAGGGGTAAGGTAGGTTACAGAGAATTTATTAGGTATAGCTTCGTTTTTAACTTAAACTGGTTGAGAGAGGTACAGTCTTTAACATGGTTGGGAAGGTCATTCCACATTCTGGGCCCCTTGATTTGTAGAGCATTTCTGGTTTGATTAAGTCGTACTCTAGGAATATCAAAACTGTATTTATTTCTGGTGTGGTGCTCATGGGTTCTGTTACAACCTTCTATGAAGCTTTTGAGATCAGGATTGGCATTATAGTTTAGCGTTTTATATATGTATAATACACATGAGAGAATGTGCAGTGACTTAATGTCTAACATATTCAGAGATTTGAGTAGGGGTACCGAGTGATGTCTAAGGCCAGAATTGGATATTGTCCTAATAGCAGCTTTGTGTTGAGTAATTAGAGGACGTAAGTGATTTTGGGTAGTAGAGCCCCAAGCACAAATACCATAGTTGAGATATGGATAGATAAGGGAGTAATAGAGAGTCACCAGGGCAGGGCGTGGTACATAATATCTGATCTTAGAAAGAATGCCCACAGTTTTTGAAACTTTTTTTGATATGTTTAGAATGTGTCCCTGGAAATTCAGCTTGTGGTCAATGAGAATGCCAAGGAATTTGCCATCTAATTTGTTACAAATTTGGGTATTGTTTATTTTGAGATTTATTTGATTAGAGGATTTATTGCCAAACAGAATATAGAAAGTTTTGTCAATGTTAAGGGTGAGTTTGTTGGCAGTTAGCCACAGATGGACTTTATTTAGCTCAGTATTTACTGTGGCATTTAGAGCAAGGGGATCAGGACTGGAGTAAATGAAGGTTGTGTCGTCAGCAAATAGAATTGGTTTGAGGTGTTGGGAGGCATTTGGAAGGTCATTAATGTAGATGAGAAAGAGGAGAGGGCCAAGTATGCTGCCCTAGGGAACACCAATGTTGATGGGTAGGGTGGGAGAAATTGTATTATTCACAGAAACACATTGGAGCCTGTCAGTAAGGTAGGATTTGAGGTATTGTAGGGAGTGTCCTCTGACACCATAATGATGTAATTTAAGAAGAAGGTTTTGGTGGTTGACAGTATCGAAAGCTTTACGCAGGTCCACAAATAACCCAACAGGGAACTCATTTCTATCAAGAGCTGTATGAATCGAGTTAAGCATACTAATAAGTGCATCGTTAGTGCTTTTTTTGGGCCTGAAGCCATATTGGCAAGGGCTAAGTATATTGAGTTTGGCTAGATATGAGTAAAGCTGCTTATAGATTAGTTTTTCAAAATTTTTTGACAAGTTTGGCAGGATTGATATAGGTCTGTAGTTGTTAACATCTGTGAGATCACCACATTTGTGGACAGGCGTTACTCTCGCTTTTTTTAGAATATCTGGAAAGGTTTGGAGTTCAAGTGACTTGTTGAAGAGCAGAGCAATAGCAGGGGCTAAAGATCTGGAGGCTTTTTTGTTGATTAAAGTTGGTATCTCCTCAAGGGCACCAGACTTGGTTTTAAGGGAAAGGATTATCTCATTGACGTCAGTGGAATTAATAGGCTTTAGGTACAGAGACTGTGGATAGTTACCTGTAAGATAGTCCTTAATGTCAGTACTGGGAGATGGAATATCATTAGCAAGGGATGAACCAATGGAAGAGAAGAACCTATTGAACTCAATGGCAGAATCAGAGGCTGAAAGCTGACCATCGTTATTAGACAGCAGAGTCGGTTTGTTATTTAAAGACTTCTTTGATCCCAATATTTGTGAAATTGTTCTCCAAGTTTGTTTAATGTTGCTCTTTATTTGGGTAAATTTATCTTCGTAGTATTTAGTTTTGGCTCGTCTAATTATCTTAGATAGCAATAATGAGTAATTCTTTGAGAATTCTTTGGAGACAATTCCTAACCTATACTTCTTCTCAAGGTCATGTTTTTTATTAATAGATTTAAGTATTCCCTTTGTAAGCCAGGGATTGTTAAGCCTTTTGGTTGTGACTTGTTTTGTAAGCATAGGACAGTGGGTATTATAAAGGCTAAGAGTTTTTTGAAGAAAAGATTGCACTGCTAGGTTGATGTCCTCTATGTTACCTAACTCGGACTCCCTGTTGACATTATCAGTAGCAGTTATAAAATTGTCTATAGCAGTTTCATTGTGTAGTCTAAAACGTATCTCTCTTGACTCAAGAGGTGGTTTGCTAATGTTAGTTAAGAGAAATGTGGGGTAATGGTCTGTAGTGCTATCGGTGAATATACCTGAAGTAAGCGGAGAGGTTATGTTTGTCCAGATGTGATCTAGAGTCGTGGCAGTGCTATCAGTGATTCTAGTAGGTCTAGTGATTAAGGGTATGAGGAAGCAGGAATTCATACAGTTGAGGAAGCTAACAGCAGTTGGGTGTTCTGGCTCGCAGAGGTCAATATTAAAGTCCCCTGCGATAATTAGGTGGTTTTTGTTCAGTCTATTATCAAGTATTAGATTTCTAAGGTTTGAGTTGAATTCGGACACATCAGTGTTAGGAATTCTATAAACTGCACCCACAGACAGGACAGACTCGGCACCCTTGACTCTGAAGCTGGCGAAGATATACTCCCCATAGCAGTCTCTAGTTCTAATTTCTT
Source organism: Procambarus clarkii (assembly GCF_020424385.1). NCBI lineage: Eukaryota > Metazoa > Arthropoda > Malacostraca > Decapoda > Cambaridae > Procambarus > Procambarus clarkii. The sequence continues at coordinate 9,455,000 of NC_059656.1, forward strand.
TTAAGCATGTTAGTTCTTGGTGGTAGTAAAGAGCAGTGCCACCACCTCTCTGAAGTTGACGACAGTTGTGAATTGCTGAGTAGTTAGGCATGTTAAAGAGTTGAGTAGTATCCTCTTTCAACCATGTTTCAGTAAGTATAATAAAAGAGAATTTGTTGTCAATAGCTTCAATCAAGGCACTAACATCATCGAAGTGTTTACCTAGGGATCTAACGTTCAAATTGATTACAGAGATATTGTGATTATGAGTTAATACATTTTTTACATCATGTGCTGCAAAATATCTGCAATTTAGATCATTAAAGTGATTGTCATAGATAGTGGATAAGAGGTTAAGTTCTGGGAACTTAGATAAGATAAGATGTGCGAGAATGTTCGCACCATTTTCTCATGGCTGACATTACCTAATACAACTTAGACAATTATCTTGTGTTGTTCTGTGTTGTGGCTGAGGACAGACAGCGACGGCTGACAGGCGGAGTTACCACCCTTAATGAACCCAAGTGCAGATGATGAGTCATAATAACGTGGCTAAAATATGTTGACCAGTCGATTGTGTCGATCACAATCGACTTGAGAATGGTCCAGGACGGACCGAAACGTCGTCGTCCCTTCATTTTCTAGTGTGTGGTCTGGCGAACCCAAGTGCATATCCTTGATGAAGTTCTCAGTAGTCGTTGCCTGACCAGTTACTACTGCATGTTTAGAAATATTATTGCCTCCTTGACACCTTTGATTCTCATGTTAAGGACAATGTTAATAATATATATTATTAACATTGTATAGTCCTTGTATAGTAGGGACCTCGTAGCCTGGTGGATAGCGCGCAGGACTCGTAATTCTGTGGCGCGGGTTCGATTCCCGCACGAGGCAGAAACAAATGGGGAAAGATTCTTTCACCCTGAATGCCCCTGTTACCTAGCAGTAAATAGGTACCTGGGTGTTAGTCAGCTGTCACGGGCTGCTTCCTGGGGGTGGAGGCCTGGTCGAGGACCGGGCCGCGGGGACACTAAAGCCCCGAAATCATCTCAAGATAACCTCAAGATAGTCTCCCATATACAATATAGTCTCCCATCACTCGCCTTTGATGGAACACATCTTAATCACAGGAATATAATCAAAACTAGTAGGGTTGTTTCGTAGAGTAATTTGAAGATACAGGTGAGTGAAAGTGAAGCTTCTGTTTATTCCCACCTCTGTGTTATTTCTCCTTCTGGCACTATCTTCAGATCTTGAGATGATTTCGGGGCTTAGTGGCGCCGCGGCTCGGTCCTCGACCAGGCCTCCACCCCCCCAGGAAGCAGCCCGTGACAGCTGACTAACACCCAGGTACCTATTTTACTGCTAGGTAACAGGGGCATAGGGTGAAAGAAACTCTGCCCATTGTTTCTCGCCGGCGCCCTGGATCGAACCCGGGACCACAGGATCACGCGTCCAGTGTTCTCTCCGCTCAGCCACCGGCACTAGCAAGTTTTGTAACATTGTATCAATGGGTTCATCGCATTCCTCTTCATTAATATTTATTTCAGAGTTTGAACATGATAAGCTCTTGCATGAACCATCTTGAATATCAGAGATCATTGTGATCCCGCCCTTCCACAGCTACACGTGGCTGTCGTGCAACCTTTGTGGCATTTGCAGGATATAACATTGAGCAGCTCTGAAAGACCAGGGGCCAGATTCATGAAGCAGTTACGTAAGCACTTACGAACGTGTACATCTTTACTCAATCTTTGACGGTTTTGGTTACATTTATTACACAGTTTACAAGCATGCAAATTTCCCAATCAACTGTTGTTATTGTTATAAACAGCCTCCTGGTGCTTCGGAGCCCATTAACTGTTTAATAATTGTAAACAAAGCCGCCAAAGATTGAGAAAAGATGGACAGGTTCGTAAGTGCTTGCGTAACTGCTTCGTGAATCTGGCCCCAGGTTCTTTAGCTGTGGTGATGGAGCCCAGTCCTTTTGCAGTTGTGTTCCAGCCTCATTGTATAGGGGGCAAGACATTTCCCAACCCCTTGTGAACTTGGTGATACGTACGTGAGGAATGAAATCCAGCTGTAGCGTCTGTGGGAGGCAAGGAAGCCAAAGTCAATTTACTTGTGCTCAGTGATTTAGCAAAACATTGATATCTCATGTCACAGAGGGACTCACATTCATTATTCCCATACAACTGACAAATTAAAGCTTTTCCTGCTTCAGGAATCTTTGCAGGTTCAACAGACGGTTCCTGAAACACTGCAACAACTTCTTGAAGTTCTTCATGCTCGTCCAGCACCTTTATGACCTTCAGTGTATGACCCTGTGTGTCAACAGCAGTAGTGGTAGTATCAGTCCCACTAAGTGCTGGCAAGAAAAGAATGTTGTCCATGATGACTGGTGCACACTTCATGGCGGCTGGCGTGTGTACACTTGGTTCTGTGTCTTTAATTTGTCTTGTTTTAAGAGGTTTATGTTGGTGTTTAATGCAGCCAGAGTTGTGAGCATTACCTCAGGCCTGGGACTACCCGGCCAGAGCAATGCCAGAGTTGGTGGACGCCAAGGGAATGGGGATAATCTGCTCCTTCCAAACCATTACCTATCTTATTCTCCTTCCTAACCTAGCCACATCACTTGGGGTGGACGGTAGAGCGACTGTCTCGCTTCATGCAGGTCGGCGTTCAATCCCCGACCGTCCAAGTGTTGGGCACCATTCCTTACCCCCCGTCCCATCCCAAATCCTTATCCTGACCCCTTCCCAGTGCTATATAGTCGTTATGGGTTGGCGCTTTCTCCTGATAGTTCCCCCTCCTTTCCTTCCTAACCTAGAGTTAGGTAAAGGTGTGGAAGGTTTACAGTAGTTTACATTTGGTCCACTGTGCTACCACTTACGGATCCTGTACTTCTCTCCTCAATTATAGCGGCTTTGTGTACAATTATCCAACAGTTTCTGTGCTCCGAAGCACTAAGGAACTATTTATGACAAAAATAATTTTTGGTTGTGAAGTTTCGGAACTCGTAGACTGTTTAAAACATGTAAGCACAGCCGAATGGTTAAATAAAGACGCACATTATACACAGAAATCACAATAGCCTGATGCATCAAATGAACAAATCCACAAGGGCCGTGATGAGGGCCGCGTCTGGGATCATCCCGGTCGTAGGTTCGAACCCTCATCATGGCCCTTGTGGATTTGTTAATTAAAATACGCACATATTTCGTAACCAGTTGTATAAGTGACTAGTTGTGGCCCTGGAGGCATGGCCGCAAGGGTCAGTGTTGCTACCACCTCCATGTGAGGCAAGATCTGTGCTATGATACACAGGTTCCGGGCCCGATAAGCAAAAGGGGTTTACCCTGCAATATTGAGGGAGACACCAGAGCACCCGGCTTTATTGCACAGTGTTCAGGCCAGACTGTGTCTCTCCTTGCACCCTCACAGTGTCCTGGCCAGACTGTGTCTCCTTGCACCCTCACAGTGTTCTGGCCAGACTGTGTCTCCTTGCTCCCTCACAGTGTCCTGGCCAGACTGTGTCTCCTTGCACCCTCACAGTGTCCTGGCCAGACTGTGTCTCCTTGCACCCTCACAGTGTCCTGGCCAGACTGTGTCTCCTTGCACCCTCACAGTGTCCTGGCCAGACTGTGTCTCCTTGCTCCCTCACAGTGTCCTGGCCAGACTGTGTCTCCTTGCACCCTCACAGTGTCCTGGCCAGACTGTGTCTTCTTGCTCCCTCACATCCTATTTGTGTGCTGGACACTGGACACTGCGTGTGTTGTACACTGCGTGTGCTGGACACTGGACACTGCGTGTGCTGGACACTGGACACTGCATGTGTTGGACACTGCGTGTGCTGGACACTGGACACTGCGTGTGTTGGACACTGCGTATGCTGGACACTGGACACTGCGTGTGTTGGACACTGGACACTGCGTGTGCTGGACACTGAACACTGCGAGTGTTGGACACTGCGTGTGTTGGACACTGCGTGTGCTGGACACTGGACACTGCGAGTGTTGGACACTGCGTGTGCTGGACACTGGACACTGCGTGTGTTGGACACTGGACATTGGACGTGTTGGACACAGTTGGTCGACAACATAACTAGGTCGGTTAATTCAGTCCCGTCCGCCTCCTTGTACCATTGATGGCCAGAGATCGTCATTAGACCTTCCACTAAGCTCGCTCTCTTTCTCTCTCTCTCTCTCTCTCTCTCTCTCTCTCTCTCTCTCTCTCTCTCTCTCTCTCTCTCTCTCTCTCTCTCTCTCTCTCTCCCTCTCCCTCTCCCCCCCCCTCCCCCTCCCCCCCCCCGACACCAAACAAGAAAGAGTACAGGCAGCAGTCCGCAACAAAGACAACAATTAAAACAAACAATGGAAAAAACAAACAAAGTGGAGGTAGGAATGATCCACACTCTGGGATCCATGTTTGGAAATCATTATTATGGCTTGTGCCACTACTCTCATTTATCACCCTCTTCCTTGTCACCATTCCTTCAACCCGCCCTTTTCCTACCATTTCGGCCTCTCCCATTTTCTCATATTTTCCGTATCGTCTGTCCTCTGCCGTCTATTGTCTTTCGTTTATAATTTCTTTTCTATTCTCTGTAGTCTTCTGTCATTTGTTTAATTTTGTCTATCCAGTCGTTTTGTTGTTATCATCTATCCTATAGTAAGTGTTATCTGTCATCCTTCTGTCTACGCCCATTCTGTTGATAATTATCTTTCCTATCTTTCTTGTGCTCTTCCTTCCTCCGCCTCTGTTGCATTACCTGTTTTCCTAGCGTTCTTTCCTTTTTTCTCCTCCCACTTTTCCTACTTCCCTCCTTTTCCACTATTTCTCTCTTCCCTTTTTACACCGTTTGGCCCATTCTTTTTTTTTTGTATATATTATCTCACCCGCTCTCTCACTATTTCACCTCTCAGTTTAAATTTCCATCCATCATTCACCCCTCTTCTTCCATTCATTTCATTCTCTCTCTCTCTCTCTCTCTCTCTCTCTCTCTCTCTCTCTCTCTCTCTCTCTCTCTCTCTCTCTCTCTCTCTCGTTTCTATCTTCCCATTTGTCCACAAATTCTGCGTGGCTGTTACCCCCCACTGAGGTCCTCACCTTAACCACAACCCCCCCACAACCCCCCCATACCCACAACCCCCCCCCCCCCCCATACCCACAACCCCACCATACCCACAACCCCCCCCATACCCACAACCCCCCCCATACCCACAACCCCCCCCATACCCACAACCCCCCCCACATCCACAACCCCCCCCACACCCACAACCCCCCCCAACACCCACAACCCCCCCCACACCCACAACCCCCCCCCCCACACCCACAACCCCCCCCCCACACCCACAACCCCCCCCACCACCCACAACCCCCCCCCCACCACCCACAACCCCCCCACACCCACAGCCCCCCCCCCACACCCACATCCCCCCCCACACCCACAACCCCCCCCACACCCACAACCCCCCCCACACCCACAACCCCCCCCCACACCCACAACCCCCCCCCCCCACCCACAACCCCCCCCCACAACCCCCCCCACAACCCCCCCACAACCCCCCCCCACAACCCCTCACTGACAACCCCCACAACCCCTCACTGACAACCCCCCACACCCACAACCCCCATAACCCTCACTGACAACCCCCACACCCACAACCCCCACAACCCCTCACTGACAACCCCCACACCCACAACCCCTCACTGACAACCCCCACACCCACAACCCCCACAACCCCTCACTGACAACCCCCACACCCACAACCCCCACACCCACAATCATGAGCAGAACACAACCGGCATAGTACCACATAAGAGAAGGACCCCCCCCCCGCTAAGTGGTGACCTCGACGGCCCAGGAGCTGGAGCCCGCAGATGACAGTAGCGGCCCCCTTGTCAGTAACACAGTTAGCATCAAGCACTGCCGCACCGTCGCTGCCGTAAACCTCGCACCGTTAGCTTCGTTAGTGAATGCTAAAAAAAAGTATTGTTTCACCTGCGACGATCGTTAGATAAACGATCCTCTGAGACGAGTGACGGACTTAGGATAAAATTGTCATTTCATATTGTAATGCTCGTTGCCCACATAAGGGGGAGAGAGAGAGAGAGAGAGAGAGAGAGAGACAGACAGACAGACAGACAGACAGACAGACAGACAGACAGACAGACAGACAGACAGACAGACAGACAGACAGACAGACAGAGCAGACAGACAGAGCAGACAGACAGACAGACAGAGCAGACAGACAGAGCAGACAGACAGAGCAGACAGACAGAGCAGACATTAAATGCGAACTATTTAAATATCAACATTTATGCATGTGGTGACGGTAGAGTCAGAGGTGAATGAGGTCCCAGTGAATGTACTCAAAGGATTCTCTATTATTTAAAATTCCATATTATCCATTTCTATATATTCATTATTATTCAATGGTCTATATTATTTTTTCATTATACTGAATTTCTTATTTTCCATTATTCTATAATTATATATATGGACAATAGTCTGACCTTTTGCTATTTTTTCTGCAGGAACCAGGAGCTCCAGTCCAACTCTCAGGCAGCCATCATCAGGGTCGCAACACCCACGCCCACACTGGCTCAGCACCACCCCACGCCCACGCCAGCACCACGCCCACGCCAGCCCCCCACACACACACACACACACACACACACACACACACACACACACACACACACACGCACACACGGCCGTGCATCAAAATAATCCTCCCCAAACCTGTACATCTTTCTAACTTTCCCTTAGTGCTGACGCCATAAGCCCTCAAAAGTACCAACACTAGTTTATATTCTCGGCCTTCTGTGCTCACCCCCTTCCATCCTCTCTCTCTCTCTCTCTCTCTCTCTCTCTCTCTCTCTCTCTCTCTCTCTTTCTCTCTCTCTCTCTCTCTCAAACTTCAACGTCAACGTCTTTTAAGATGTGATACCTCACCTGTCTCGCTCACAACCTGGCTCCTTGAGGACCTGCCACGGTCTAGGAGTTCGTGCCTAGGGGCTTGTGTCTGGGGGCTTGTGTCTGGGGGCTTGTGTCTGGGGGCTTGTGTCTGGGGCTTGTGTTTGGGGGGCTTGTGTTTGGGGGCTTGTGTCTGGGGGGCTTGTGTCTGGGGGCTTGTGTCTGGGGGGCTTGTGTCTGGGGGCTTGTGTCTGGGGGCTTGTGTTTGGGGGGCTTGTGTTTGGGGGGCTTGTGTTTGGGGGGCTTGTGTCTGGGGGGGCTTGTGTCTGGGGGCTTGTGTCTGAGGGGGCTTGTGTCTGGGGGGCTTGTGTCTGGGGGGCTTGTGTCTGGGGGCTTGTGTCTGGGGGGGCTTGTGTCTGGGGGGGCTTGTGTCTGGGGGGGCTTGTGTCTGAGGGTGCTTGTGTCTGAGGGGGCTTGTGTCTGGGGGGCTTGTGTCTGGGGGGCTTGTGTTTGGGGGGCTTGTGTCTGGGGGGGCTTCTGCCTGGGGGGGCTTGTGTCTGAGGGGGCTTGTGTCTGGGGGGCTTGTGTCTGGGGGCTTGTGTCTGGGGGGCCTGTGTCTGGGGGGCTTGTGTCTGGAGGGCCTGTGTCTGGGGGCTTGTGTCTGAGGGCTTGTGTCTGAGGGCTTGTATCTGAGGGCTTGTGTCTGAGGGCCTGTGTCTGGGGGCCTGTGTCTGGGGGCTTGTGTCTGAGGGCTTGTGTCTGGGGGCTTGTGTCTGGGGGCTTGTGTCTGGGGGCTTGTATCTGAGGGCTTGTGTCTGGGGGCTTGTGTCTGGGGGCCTGTGTCTGCGGGCTTGTGTCTGGGGGCTTGTGTCTGGGGGCCTGTGTCTGCGGGCCTGTGTCTGGGGGCTTGTGTCTGGGGGCTTGTGTCTGGGGGCCTGTGTCTTAGGGTCTTACTCTAGGGGTTTCTGTGGCAATTTTTCTTCCACAGAACGTCGGCCCACCGACATCTTCCTCAGTCCACCTGTCACTCTTGCTTCTCTCAGTTCCTCTCTTCTGTTTTCGCTGCATCTTGTCTATATTTCTTTGTTCTACCTGAACACTAGTCCTTGTTTCTTGTTCTACCCGAGCGCTAGTACTTGTTCCTTGTTCTAGCAGAACACTAGTCCTTGTTCAAACCTGAGCACTAGTTCACATCACTTCCTGACCTCTGTGACTAGCGTCCGATGGCTTGCCTGTCTAGTGGATGATGCGCCTCCCAGAGCGAGGTGGTGCTTGTGGTAGCCCCAGTGTGGGTGGTGCCACCCAGCAGCCGCCCACATACCATATCCTCGCCTGTGAGCCACCCACACACTACTCCCACGCCGCCCGCACACCACCCACACACACTTCCCACCACAAGCCGTCCGTAGGGGCGGCATTAACGCGATGCTGAGGGATTGGGCGTGTGAGGGAGGAGCTTGTCTACGACCTTGGGGGTGGGTGTGGTGGGCGGCACTGGTTATGGCTAACCTGGTGCCAGTGGAGGCTGTCAGGACTAACGTCGTAGCGGAAGTGCCAAGGCTCGATGTGGGTAAGTACTCTTGAAGGAAACACATATTATATTTAGGTATATATTTATTCAAATATATGTATAACATTTATGCAAAATATGTACATTGAGAATAGGAAAATCAGGATGTGATAAGCAGCAAGATGTACAGGGAGTAGGAGCGTGAGGCCATCAACTGTGGGCAGATGATAGGAAACATGATTAATAACCCATGCTCCAACGACCATCGTCCAGAAGAAGAGATGAGAGGTAACATGCGAGAGGAATCAGAGCAATACAAGAAACAAATATTAGATAGGCAGAACAAAAAAGAAATGCCTCAAATAACGATTATTCAACTCTATGAAACAAGGCACATTAGTTTTACTTTACAAACAAACAAACAAAAAAACTTCAAAACAAACAAAAATTGGTTAAAGACAGACTCGTGTATTTGCACCTTAAGTTTGTAGAGAAAACATTATGGGGGTCTGAAGCAGCATGGTGCGGTAGGAAATAAAACCTCAAACCCCAAGAGTATAGGGCAGAAGACGTTGGCTAACAGGAACCCACTCTAATGCAAAAGCCCGAAAATACAGAGCATACGTGAAGATAACTGGAAACTAAGAGCACTAGTTTCCCAGAAATTTTAGAAGTAATGATAGGGTCTAATTTGAACCGCTGCTATTATTAATTAAGGCTACTAAGGCATTGTGAAGGGCAAATTCAATCAAATTTCTTTCAACTGTGTCATGCATAACTACCTGCTGTGAGCAGGCGATGAGTCACAATAACGTGGCTAAAGTAAGTTGACCAGACCACACACTAGAAGGTGAAAGGACGACGACGTTTCGGTCCGTCCTGGACCATTCTCAAGTTGATTGTGACTTGAGAATGGTCCAGGACGGACCGAAACGTCGTCGTCCCTTCACCTTCTAGTGTGTGGTCTGGTCAATTACCTGCTGTGAGTTTCAGTTGATGGCATGATTAAGTATTATGATGGTATTGTGTATAATGAGACTCTTGCCCAACCCTAATGGTATGCTTGTGTTGTGTAACAAGTTGGCTGAGTTTTGTCGAGTCTGGCTCATAACGATGAAGTGACCCCTTCCAGGGAGCCGAATGAACACAACCTGCTGTAAGGGGAAGTGTTTTATTATGATCGATTATACTGTATTATTATTATTAATTTGAAATTGAAGGTGTTGATGGTGTGGGGCACCTTTGCTGACCCTTCAGTGAAAGGTGAAAGCAAAGAATTCTTAGCAACATGAGTCAATAACAAATTTAAGGTATTATAGCTTCCTCATAATTGTGGGGAAAACTGATTCATGGGATTTATTTATTTAACAATTTTTAATTAATAAGTTCTAATAATTTATATTTAATTTATATGGCAATTTATTTCTTGCGTTAATTTATTTCATTCGATAGCAATCTATATGATAAAGTGTAAAGTAAAGTACGAGTTTATTCCCATAAATCGTTTCTTTCACAAGATGGGGTGTTTTATTATATGTATAGTGCCTATCAGTCAAAATTATCGATTGGTAGACATTCACTACAATGTTACTAGCTGTTAAGACTACATATGTTAGTAAATACTGGGGAAGCCTTATCTGATAAGAAGGCTTCAGTATTAATGGTGAAGAGTAAGTGGGTAGCCAGCCAGTCACGTGGTCTCTCGTCTTTAGTGATTCCACATTAATAACTTCACTTCTCAATTCTCCTGCCAACAAGATTGTTTAGTAACATTTGCCGCACGTAAATTATTATGTTTAGAACATCATAATATTCTGAAATAAAGGGTTGAATTATTGCTCCCCCTTGGGTTTGTTGTTGTTTATATACGGCATAACCATAACAGTAAAATGCCACAATGAAATAAGAGCTCTACAAATCATTAGTATACTGCACGGATACAATACCTTCCCTGGTTCAACGGTGCCGATTTGTGCTCTCTATCTCGGCGACAATAGTGTGTTATACACCAGTACTGGGATGACAACACTACAAGTCTCAACAGTTAAGGGTTAAAATGGTTACCTGTCTTCTCTCCCGCCCGCATACCATGTTCTCAAGATGGGTTTTATTAAGAAGTGAAAACACGGTTTATATTTAATCTATTTTAGTACTGATGACTAAGTTGGTTCAAGGGAAATGTTTTTATGATGTTAACAGTCCAGAGAATGATTTATTAAGAATAATTCCCAATAATATAGCTCGTGAATTTAATATCGACATGGCAATTATATCCCCGTTTTCTTTGGGAAAAAATCCACTGGAGCTTCGTTTTCTATGAATAATTACAGCTCTATTTCTAGGGTTAATTTGTAAGTACAAAACAGAAACAATATTAACTGCATATTGTATTGAAAGCTAGTAAATGATGTCGGTTTTTCCAGCATAATTCCAGAAAGAGGGGGGGGGGGGGGGGGCCAAGAGAGGTTCAGAATACGGATCGAAGTCCAATATTTAGAACTGACGAACACTGATATTCCTCTTCAGAATTATTAGATTAGTTTAATGTTAGTAGTTCATAAATGGGACATTTGTGCTTCAGTTCGAACAGGACGGATGTCCCGTACTAGAGTTGCAGGTGTTAGAAGACTTCAGGCAATGTCATTTCCCTGCTAACTCTTGTGTGGCTAAATTTTTAGCCTAATTAAGTTTATATAACCAAGAGGACTGAATGTGATCAATTATTATAGTCATGCGTCCCTACGTCATAGATCCCTGCGGTTTGTGTGGGAGAACTGCAACGTTTGTGTGGGAGAAGTTAGTGAGAGAACTTCGTACCAGAGAAGTATTAGCTGAACTGCAAGGTAATGCAGGACTTCGAGTTGAGAAGTTGAACTCCAGTGACCTAGTGAATCTACAAGTAGTGTAGAGTGCTACAAGTCCTTTGTGAGAAACCGTGTAAGAGGGCTTCGCTGACATTCGAGGAGGACTTCAGATCCAGCAGATTGGAGGCCTGATTTCGAGGACCCAGACAGATGTATTTGATAGTGGATCTCGAGGAATAGAACAGAGGACCATTCGGACATTTTGAAGTTTAGGGAGTGCTTGATTGCGTTTTTTTGACGTGCAAGGCGAGAGGTTGATGTCTATTTTGTAGTAGGAGATATATGAATATTTTTGTACCCTGTATTTCAGCCCAAAGCAGTGAAGGGTGTAGTAGGTTATGAGCTGAGGAGTGAGCAGCAACCTAGTACGGTTATAGGATGAAGACTTAGGAGGAATGTTGGAGTGTTATCAGTTGATAGCAGCCTTAGGAGCTGCATAGTTCGTTGCTTAGCTAGCCTACATCTCTGATTTATCCATGGGTTTTGCATCTACATTTCGTGTTTTTCCTTTTGGACCGTTACAAAGTTGGCTGTTGCCTCCTTACACTTCTGCGTGATGTAGTCCATCTTGTTTTGGCCGTCTTTCTCCCGAGCTCTTGTTTCCCATGTTATATTTGTTAGGAATTTTCTTATCTCATAGTTTCTCTTTCGGAATGCCAGCCTTTTGTTTTCAGTATCCCTCCTCGAGTTCAATAACCCTTCTTCAACCAGGTACTCAAACGTCAGTACACTGTGATCACTCATTCCTACTGGGGCCTGGAAACCGATTTCCCTTATGTCGGAGTCGTTCAGAGTGAAGATTAGTTCGAGTCTCGCTGATTCATCATTGCCTCTCATTCTTGTGGGTTCCCTGACATGCTGGCTTAAAACGTTTTTTGCCGCCACCTTAAATAATTTAGCTCTCCACGTATCCTCGCCTCCATGCGATTCCTTGTTCTCCCAGTCTATCCTTCCGTGATTGAAGTACCCCATGATGAGCAGATGGGATATGTTTCTACAGGCAGCAGCGGTTGCCTTCTTAATTATAGTGTTAACTGCCATGTTGTTGTTGCCATACTCTTGCCTGGGTCTTCTGTCGTTTGGTGGAGGGTTATGTATCACTGCTACTACTACTCTTGGTCCTCCCATCGTCATGGTGCCTGTTATGTAGTCTTTGAATCCCTCGATTCGTGTAATTACCTAAGTGTAATTACCTAAGTGTAGTTACAGGATGAGAGCTACGCTCGTGGTGTCCCGTCTTCCCAGCACTCTTTGTCATATAACGCTTTGAAACTACTGACGGTCTTGGCCTCCACCACCTTCTCACTTAACTTGTTCCAACCGTCTACCACTCTATTTGCGAAGGTGAATTTTCTTATATTTCTTCGGCATCTGTGTTTAGCTAGTTTAAATCTATGACCTCTTGTTCTTGAAGTGCCAGGTCTCAGGAAATCCTCCCTGTCGATTTTATCAATCCCTGTTACTATTTTGTATGTAGTGATCATATCACCTCTTTTTCTTCTGTCTTCTAGTTTTGGCATGTTTAATGCTTCCAACCTCTCCTCGTAGCTCTTGCCCTTCAGTTCTGGGAGCCACTTCGTAGCATGTCTTTGCACCTTTTCCAGTTTGTTGATGTGCTTCTTAAGATATGGGCACCACACAACAACTGCATATTCTAGCTTTGGCCTAACAAAAGTCATGAACAATTTCTTTAGTATATCGCCATCCATGTATTTAAATGCAATTCTAAAGTTAGAAAGCATCGCATAAGCTCCTTGCACAATATTCTTTATGTGGTCCTCAGGTGATAGTTTTCTATCTAGAACCACCCCTAGATCTCTTTCTTTATCAGAATTCTTTAAAGATTGTGTGTGTGTGCGTGTGTGTGTGTGTGGTTCTAGTCTCGTACGGCCACAGGAGCTGCGTGCACTCCCCTCAGGAGCCGCTATGTCAGGTTAGCACCCGCCACTTCCTTTGATTAAAACCGAATCTGTGGAAAACATTTTCATGGTAATTATTGCTGGAGTAAGCACTTACTGATGAGAGAGACAGGTCGTAAAGCTGCCTAGCAGAGGAATTTGACGTCGCGATCACGTGGATCAACGACACGGAAGACTGTAGTGGAAGAAGTGATTAAAATCGTAATCATACCGCAGACAATTGCACGTATACGTAGTGTCGCGAATTTCACCCTAACGTTGTGTACAAATCGTCGAGGTTCGGACCTCGACTGCCAGTTCTTTGTGAATCGCCATCTTGAGATTCAGCCCCAGCACCTCTAAATTTCTCGTCAGAAGACCTAAGCACGTGACTACGTGAGGTGTGAGGATACTCTGACAGGTTCACGTCACCCGTAATGACTGCAGAAGTGTATAACTGGTTGAGAGTGAAGTGTGAGCGAATAGGTTTATAATATAAGTACTGTACTATATTTTTGATTCTTCGTTGTCCCATGTTTGTTGTCTCTGGCGAAGTACTCTCTAGTAGATCACCTTGAAGTGAAACACCTGCCACGGGCGGGGACTGGTACCACAGGGAGGGGCAGGTTAGTGGCTGGCTGGACTGAGGTCCGTGACTCCCTGGACGACGGTGTCGCACGACCAGTGACGCCCTTGCCAGGTAATGCACCTCAGTTATAGTTTGAAAGTTAATTATTTTATGTAGATGTCCGATTGACATCGCTGTGTATTGATTTCACACGGCGCACGTGCAACCCGAGCATCTAGATTTAGAGCTCCAGGTGCCTCTTGTAATTGCTGCAGTGGTTAAGAAGCAGGATTGAGTAACTGTGTGGTCGTTACAATGTTAAGTGAGGCTGTTCCTTCGCGAGCAAATATATCGTCCAAGAGTGACTATCGTCTGTCCCTCGGTTTAGTTTACATTTGCATGACCCACAAAGAAAGAAACTCTCACTGTATAAGTGTTAAGTTTAATGAATGAACCTTGTTAACTTTGGACACGTTTAGGAGTAGTGTTCTTCTCTAAGATATATTGCGGCTCCTTGTGCAACCCGTTTTCGCAAATTTAATAAGTCAATATTGACTTATTAGTTGCGTGCATAGGTGACATACTAAACAATAGTTTCCCTTGAAAAGCTTCATAGAAAACACCGACCTTACCTAACCTACTTAGTATGTTAAAATAAGCATCTTATAGCTTCGTAATTACAATTGTTACTTAACCTATTATAGGTATAGGTTAGGTAATAATTGTAATTACGAAGCAATAAGATGCTTATCTTAACATACTAAGTAGGTTAGGTAAGGTTGGTGTTTTCTATGAAGCTTTTCAAGGGAAACTATTATGTTAAGTATGTCATCTATGCACATATTTAATAAGTCAATATTGACTTATTAAATTTGCGAGAATGGGTTGCCTTGTGTGTGACTCTTCCACTTTTATATGCACTGTAAATTATTTGATCTGGATCTTACTGTTCTCCGTGCCCAAGAACAGTTCGGGGGATCACACGACTGAGTAAGATCACTGACGTCGGCAGTCTTGTCTGAGGGAGGCCCCTTACCTCGACGAACTGCCCTTAGTAAATTATCTTCAGTGTGCTGCTGCTGGCAATGTAGGCGCGGAGGTTGTCTAAAATAGTACAGTCCAACACACACACACACACACACACACACACACACACACACACACACACACACACACACACACACACACACACACACACATTCTTAGTAGACACACACACACACACACATTCTTAGTAGACACACACACACACACACACACATTCTTAGTAGACACACACACACATTCTTAGTAGACACACACACACACACACACACACACACACACATTCTTAGTAGACACACACACACACACACACACACACACACACATTCTTAGTAGACACACACACACACACACACATTCTTAGTAGACACACACACACACACACACACACACACACACCACACACACACACACACACATTCTTAGTAGACACACACACACACACACACATTCTTAGTAGACACACACACACACACACATTCTTAGTAGACACACACACACGCACACACAGAATGGAACTGGATGCAATTGGAGATCGTTGAGGCAAATTCAATAAGCAGCTTCAAGAGGAAATTTGCGATAAACATAATGAATGAGATTCATTGCATTAAATGACCAGGAGACGGAGGAAAGTGTACTACGATTCTTTTAAGATTTGAGTTACTGTAATTAATATTTTCTGCTTACATAAAGTCATTTGCATGTTCACATTTTGTACATAAACAAATATGACACACACACACACACACACACACACACACACACACACACACATATATATATATATATATATATATATATATATATATATATATATATATATATAAAAAAGAACAGAGTACCACCTCTAGCTGGAAGAAGGGGGACCCATAGCCTCGGAGGAAACCACGCATAACGCATTAGAGAGAATGTTTAGATCCCCTCCAATACAGTTTCTGTGTGCTTTTCTCCTACCACCCCCTTCTTTTTTTATTTTTTGTGCTTTATTATGTATTTGATGGTAACAAGATATACATGGGTTGATACAAAAATAATAATACAAAAAAGGCGCTTAAAGGTTATGGATCTCTTGAAAAACACGACAATGGGAAACATTGATGAATGTCACAGACGGGTTCGGTCATTGTTGCAAGTCAAACACTTCTTCGAATTCCTCTGAAGTTGGACTAGTGCCCAAGACGCAACAGACATTTCCCCTCTGAATCGCAACACTGAGGCGCTGGAACAAGAAACTTTTTGCTCTCTGGTCTTTTGTAGCGCTGATCAATTTTTCCCCCAATTCCTTCAGGAACTTCAATGCACATTTTCCCCACGAACCGAGGGTCTCCGAGCCGATCGGAACAAAGCTGTAGCAGTGTGCCAGACCTCTATATTTAATAATTATCTGCGATTCCCTGAAAGAAGCAGCACCACCGCTTTCACGTGTGCTGTAGTGGAGGTAGGTACTGGCCAGTGTGGCAGCGCACGTGTAGTCCCATACCACTTGCTTACCATCCTTCCAAGGTAGCAAGGTGACCCCATCTGGGCGCTTCTGAGGGTCGTTAGGTCTGGATAAGTGTGGTTCTCTTTGTGCCGGGCTGTGGCGAGGCTCCTCTTGATGATGTCGTTGACTTCTTCATGTCTTGCAATTTTACCCTGGGATTTACGACATATCAGACCATGACGACCATATTGGTCTGCCATCGCAGTTCCGCAGATGCACCTATGTTCGGTGAGGATGGGGGCGGCATGGCGAAGGGCAACTCCAATGCGGAGAGCGTCATGACTGAGGCGAGTTCCCAGGGCTGCATTGGGCACAGCACATAAAAAATCCCCGGCGTGGGGTGCTGTTACCGCTAGGAGGCGGGCTTTGTTTTCAGCATCAGCGTTGTCAATCATTGCTGTGACAGTCTTTTCCATTATGGGGCTATCCCAGTGGGCCTGCTTGTGGTCTTTTGGGACTTGTGGTCGGGGTTGAGGGTGTGCAATGGTGTCCCATTGTCTGGCTGCTTCGATGAACGTTTGATCATGAGTTCCCGCTGTCTCTCTCATACGCTCTGGTAGGATTATATATATATATATATATATATATATATATATATATATATATATATATATATATATATATATATATATATACACGTCTCGTTGAATATGACTGCATATTCCGTATTTACTATTTCTGATTAAGAGCTTCTATCCCTCTTACTAATGCTCTTGCATCAGTGTTCAGCTGGAAGATGAGTTCACCAAAAGTCATGTTGTTTTCAAGGTGAAGAAAAGAATTGAATAAATGAAGAATATATTACACTTATTATAAATTCGTACAACGTTTCGAACCTCCATGGTTCATTCTCAAGTGAAAAGAAATTACAGAAATTGTTAAATTTATACCAGTATGGGGTCAGGTGATAAAACAAGTGGAATAAAGGAAAATGCAAGGGAATAAATAGGGGACGAAGCACATACAAAGATTAATCAGGTGTAATCTACCATCACGGCTACCATCAGCTTTTGTCCGGTCGTGATGGTCGAATGGATAAGGTGCCCTGTACACCAGTTGCATAGTGCTCCTGGCAGTATGGGTTCGAGTCACTTCTGGGGTGTGAGTTTTCTGAGTTTTCAGTTGCATGTATTCCTGGGGACCATTCAGGCTTGTTCGCATTTGCATATATAAATATATATATATATATATATATATATATATATATATATATATATATATATATATATATATATATATATATATATATGCAAACCTGCTTGAATGGTCTCCAAGCCAATCTGCAACTGAAAACTCCTCACCCCAGAAAGATTCAAACCTAGACAACCAGGAGCACTGTGCACCTTGGCGTACCTGGTTCCTTAACCGCTTGACCACACTGACTGTACATAAATGTTGGAAGTCGTGAGACTTATATACCAAACATCCGACAGCGCTCGGTGGTTAACTTGGGAATAGATATTTCATCGAGTCACCTCACTTCGAATCCTTCTGGGGTGTGGAGTTTTCAGTTGGATATTGGCTTGGGGACCAATATGCAACTCGTCATTGCTGCAGAATACAAAGTCGGATAAACCTCAGGTTATGGTTTTCGTCCTCGATGTTTTTATGGATCTCCTTTATACTTCAGCCCGCGATCCTGTGGTCAGTCCTGCTGATAAAAACTCTTTTGGTGATGTACTGACGTTGGAAGTTGGGGATATTCGCCACTCGGCAAAGTGGCGAATCGAATGTCTGGCGTTTTGGCATGTTATGGAATGTTATTCGTTTTTCAAGGTCCTCCATACATGAGAAGTAGAGCACAATATCCACAGAAAGAGAGAGAGTGAATTAGCTACTACAACGTAACTAGGAAGCACTAGCAGCCACCACCCTGTTACAACATAGTTAGACTAAGGTACATGTGTCAGGGAAGCAGAAGAGAGAGGCAGGCGAAAATTACATGTTAATATTACTTCTGGTTAAGGTGTTGACACGACTAATGGAAAGAGGACCCCCTGGCCCTTACCTGGAATAATCTTAAAGCCATTGGGAGGGCACTATTCAGGTGGGGGCTCACCATAGCCGAGTAGCTGAATCTAAGACAACAAAATTTTCAGGAGGAATAAATGGAATAGTATGCTCTGGACAACCAGGTATTGGTATCGACTGACTCGGTGAGGTATACCTGATAATTAGAGACTAGGCCAATAGATCAAAGAACATGAAATACCTCTAGGGGCCAGTGACCATTGTGTCCTAGTCTTTGACTACATGATGGAACTCAAACTTGTGACCATGGGACAAGAGGTCTGGGAGTGGAGAGTTGACTACAGGAGAATAAGGGACTATCTGGGAGAAGTGCAGTGGGAGGAAGAAATTAGAGGTAAAACAGTTCAAGAGATGATTGACCTAATCACACGGAAATGCAAGGAGGTCGAAGAGATATTTATATCAACAGTAAAGAAAAAAAGTAAGAGGGGAAAATAATAACCCATGGTTTAATAGACTGTGTCAGGAAGCAAAAATGAGAAGCAGGAGGGAGTGGCAGAAGTACAGAAGACAAAGGACAGAGGACAACAGGATCAGAAGTAACAGAGGTAGGAACGATTACATTAACATAAGAAAAGCATCGGAAAGAAATTATGAGAACGATATTGCAATCAAAGCGAAAAAGCAACCTAAGTTACTACACAGCCATACACGAAGAAAAATGTCGGAAATTCAGGAAAACTTGGCTTATTAGGCAAATCAGGCCTTGCATAGTAGGCTGAGAAGTGCGTTCTGGCTACTAGGTACGACATATATATATATATATGCGAACAAATGGATCATTTGTGTTCCTCACGTGTGCCCCAAAGAATGAGGTGATTTGGTAAAATGCTATGCCCAAGATTACTATCCGAGTGCCGGCGGTGGGGTGGTTCAAATAGCTTAGGCTATCACCTCATTTTGTCCGGTCGTGATGGTCAAGTGGATTAAGGCGTCTTGTACATACCAGTTGCGTTGCTTCTGGGAGTATGGGTTCGAGTCACTTCTGGGGTGTGAGTTTTCAGTTATATATATATATATATATATATATATATATATATATATATATATATATATATATATATATATTATATATATATATATATATGGCACAACTCTCCTAAACACGAGAGTTAAGTATACAACTTTAGAACACTTTCCCACCAGGAGACTCGAACCCTAGCCAGCACAGAAGCCTTCCAGCAACTGGCATAACAGGTACGCCTTAACCCTCTGCACCACCGCTCAGACCCTTAAAAGAGATGGTAATTTCGGAGTATTTAAATCCCCCAAAGATCAACACCTCCCAAGAGCACCAGAGCAAGTGAGGGGTCATTTAGACGTTAATTTCATCAAGTCCCTGTTAATATGGGAAGACACAGTGTCTCTGCTTAAGGCACAACTCTCCTAAACACGAGAGTTAAGTATACAACTTTAGAACACTTTCCCACCAGGAGACTCGAACCCTAGCCAGCACAGAAGCCTTCCAGCAACTGGCATAACAGGTACGCCTTAACCCTCTGCACCACCGCTCAGACCCTTAAAAGAGATGGTAATTTCGGAGTATTTAAATCCCCCAAAGATCAACACCTCCCAAGAGCACCAGAGCAAGTGAGGGGTCATTTAGACGTTAATTTCATCAAGTCCCTGTTAATATGGGAAGACACAGTGTCTCTGCTTAAGGCACAACTCTCCTAAACACGAGAGTTAAGTATACAACTTTAGAACACTTTCCCACCAGGAGACTCGAACCCTAGCCAGCACAGAAGCCTTCCAGCAACTGGCATAACAGGTACGCCTTAACCCTCTGCACCACCGCTCAGACCCTTAAAAGAGATGGTAATTTCGGAGTATTTAAATCCCCCAAAGATCAACACCTCCCAAGAGCACCAGAGCAAGTGAGGGGTCATTTAGACGTTAATTTCATCAAGTCCCTGTTAATATGGGAAGACACAGTGTCTCTGCTTAAGGCACAACTCTCCTAAACACGAGAGAAAATTAACGTCTAAATGACCCTCACTTGCTCTGGTGCTCTTGGGAGGTGTTGATCTTTGGGGGATTTAAATACTCCGAAATTACCATCTCTTTTAAGGGTCTGAGCGGTGGTGCAGAGGGTTAAGGCGTACCTGTTATGCCAGTTGCTGGAAGGCTTCTGTGCTGGCTAGGGTTCGAGTCTCCTGGTGGGAAAGTGTTCTAAAGTTGTATACTTAACTCTCGTGTTTAGGAGAGTTGTGCCTTAAGCAGAGACACTGTGTCTTCCCATATTAACAGGGACTTGATGAAATTAACGTCTAAATGACCCCTCACTTGCTCTGGTGCTCTTGGGAGGTGTTGATCTTTGGGGGATTTAAATACTCCGAAATTACCATCTCTTTAAGGGTCTGAGCGGTGGTGCAGAGGTTAAGGCGTACCTGTTATGCCAGTTGCTGGAAGGCTTCTGTGCTGGCTAGGGTTCGAGTCTCCTGGTGGGAAAGTGTTCTAAAGTTGTATACTCTCTCGTGTTTAGGAGAGTTGTGCCTTAAGCAGAGACACTGTGTCTTCCCATATTAACAGGGACTTGATGAAATTAACGTCTAAATGACCCCTCACTTGCTCTGGTGCTCTTGGGAGGTGTTGATCGGGGATTTAAATACTCCGAAATTACCATCTCTTTTAAGGGTGAGCGGTGGTGCAGAGGGTTAAGGCGTACCTGTTATGCCAGTTGCTGGAAGGCTTCTGTGCTGGCTAGGGTTCGAGTCTCCTGGTGGGAAAGTGTTCTAAAGTTGTATACTTAACTCTCGTGTTTAGGAGAGTTGTGCCTTAAGCAGAGACACTGTGTCTTCCCATATTAACAGGGACTTGATGAAATTAACGTCTAAATGACCCCTCACTTGCTCTGGTGCTCTTGGGAGGTGTTGATCTTTGGGGGATTTAAATACTCCGAAATTACCATCTCTTTTAAGGGTCTGAGCGGTGGTGCAGAGGGTTAAGGCGTACCTGTTATGCCAGTTGCTGGAAGGCTTCTGTGCTGGCTAGGGTTCGAGTCTCCTGGTGGGAAAGTGTTCTAAAGTTGTATACTTAACTCTCGTGTTTAGGAGAGTTGTGCCTTAAGCAGAGACACTGTGTCTTCCCATATTAACAGGGACTTGATGAAATTAACGTCTAAATGACCCCTCACTTGCTCTGGTGCTCTTGGGAGGTGTTGATCTTTGGGGGATTTAAATACTCCGAAATTACCATCTCTTTTAAGGGTCTGAGCGGTGGTGCAGAGGGTTAAGGCGTACCTGTTATGCCAGTTGCTGGAAGGCTTCTGTGCTGGCTAGGGTTCGAGTCTCCTGGTGGGAAAGTGTTCTAAAGTTATATATATTATTGTTATGTGTCTCTAATAAAAATAGGAAACCAATCCAAAGTTACAAATATATACAGGATATAGGGAAAGCATTATATTATGTGTCCTAATAAAAATAGGACACAATATACAAGAGTGGTGTTGGTTCAACGTCGAGTGGTGTTGGATCAACGTTGATGACGTTAATTGAGCGTTAAATTAACGTTGTGCTGGGTACTGTGCCCACTGGGTACAGCAGACTGAACCTCACCTGGAAAGCAAGAAATACATAATAATCTTTTAACTGAAAGTGACAACTCACTTCAGCGTGAGTATAGTAACTCAAGGATTGCGAGAATTTAATTGACGATTATTTAATGTTATATAAATTCTCCAAAATATAGAGAACAGTTTTAATAGCACACATTACTCCGGTCTATTTACCTCGCCAGACTAACTTGTGACCAAATAAGAAACTGGGATACCTAGGCGGGTGGAAACAGATTTCTGAATGAAAATGCTCAATTTTTACAAATTATAATTTCTCAATTACGGAATGAACGTCCGATATATATGATATTACAGTCAGAACAAGGGACTTGATACACTACATTAGCACATGACGGTCAAGGGAGTGATTATTTAAAATGTGTCCCCAGTTGTGTTAAATTATCAAAACTGATTCTATAATTCATTTCAGCAAAATTAAACTGAAGTAACATAAATAATTGTCCTAATTTGAATCTGATAATATCGGTCACAATGGAGGCAAGTATACTCTATATCTTTAAGATATAAACTAAAGGAGTGGCACGAGTGAGTTTACCTTTTAGAGAGAGCTCATTATTGAGGAGTCTGTGGCACACAGTCGGCTCCAGCTTCCTCATCTTGCACCTGTTATGACGCTAACTGCTTCTGGGTTGGGAAGAACTGCTTCATTGGGAAGAGCAGCTTCATTAGGAAGAGCAGCTTCATTAGGAAGAGCAGCTTCATTAGGAAGAGCAGCTTCATTAGGAAGAGCAGCTTCATTAGGAAGAACAGCGGCAGCACCATTCCTAATGAAGGCTAGGCTTAGTGTACAATAAAAGACAAGAGAGAGGAGACCTGTGTGGGTTAGACTGACGGTCGTCGAACTGTTCACAACTTTGGGCTGGAGCACTGTAAAACTCTCAACCAAATTTTGGCAACTTCTGTGTTTATGTGATGGACGTCTGATTCCCTCCCCACCCTCCTCCCTCCCCCCCCTCTCTCTCTCTCTCTCTTTCTCTCTCTCTTTCTCTTTCTCTCTCTCTCTCTCTCTCTCTCTCTCTCTCTCTCTCTCTCTCTCTCTCTCTCTCTCTCTCTCTCTCTCTCTCTCTCTCTCACACACACACACACACACACACACACACACACACACACACACACACATTAAACAATTACTAAATGTTGTTTGACTCTCATGTTCCCATATAACATAGCATGTTGTATGTGAAGCTGTCCGTTCTCCTTCACTTCATTCACTGTACATGGTCTATATAATTAAAACAGTCCAATCATATATTTAAACTCGTGGGCCCTGTGTCAGTGTTTTATGGCGCGCGTGTGTAATCGATAGAATTAAAGTGGAGCATTTCCCTAGGCTTATGAGAGAGCATAGTCGATATACTTCATCATGAAATAATTACAATTATCGTTCTTGTATGTAGATAATGTTCATGGGTGTGTTCTTACCTTTCTCTAAACTCTTAGTAGACTAGTGTGTAGGGTCCAGAGCCTACTCTGTTCTGTCTTACCTACAGATTAGCTGTGTGTGGAGTTATTTTAGCTTTAGTTGTGCTTGCAGGGGTTGAGGTTTAACTCTTTGGTCCCGCCTCTCAACTGTCAGTCAACGGGTGTATATATTCTGGAGCCTATTGGGCTCTATGAAATCTATATTTGAAACTGTGTATGGAGTCAGCCTCCACCACATCACTGCCCCACAGAGAGGAAATTTCACGCTACAGAGAGTGGCACAGTTTGTACTTCTTCACACTCTCCACACTTCTTCACACTCATGGTAAGATTGTGTCCGGCTCAACAGCTTTTGTCATTACTCTGTGGTACTCATTTCAGGTCCTTTGGTCTCTCTTTGCTCTATGGTGTTCTGTTATTCCTGTAGATTCTCCATGTTCTTTTACTCAGTTGCTTCGCTACCTTACATTCCGGATTAAACCGTGGATTCTTCTGTGGCTTTTCATTTTTCTCCTTTTGGACCGGAATAAACCTATCTGCAGCTTCCTGGCACTTGTGGGTGATGTAGTCTATCATGTCCTGTACAGTCTTGTCTCTTGAGTTCTGTTTCCCATGGTATTCACATTAGGAAGTTCCTCATCTCGTCATATTTTCTTCTTTGGTAATTAAATCTTTTCCTTTCAGATCCCTTCCTTGGATACGTTATCCCTACCTCCACCAAATATTCAAATGTCAATACGCTGTGGTAACTCATTCCCATGGGTGCTTCAACTTTGACTTTCCTTATTTCTGACTCATTCAAGGTTCATTCATCAAGTCAAGTCTAGCTGCTTTGCTATTGCTTCTCATTCTTGTAGGTCCCTTAACATGTTGGGTCAGAAAGTTTCTTGTTGCCACGTTCAAGAGTTGTTTAGCTCTCCATGTATTTGCATCTCCATGTGGTTCCCCATTCTCCTAGTCCGAGGTTGAAGTCGCCCGTGATTAAAAAGTCTAGATACATTCCTGCAGGCAACTGAAGCTGCTCTCTCTATTATATTAATGGTTGCCATGTTGTTTCTATCGAGTTCTTGTCTGTGTTTTCTGTCATTTAATGGAGGGTTGTAAATGACTGCTGCTATTATCTTGGGTTCACACATTGTCATAGTTCATGTTATGTGGTCTCTGAATCCTTGAATGCCCAGAATTGCCATCTCTTCAAAACTTCAGTCCTTCCTTATCAGTAGGGCCTCCTTCTCCTCCTCTCATTTCCCTCTCTTTCCTTACTATAAAGTAGTCCTGTAGAAACACTGCATTTGTTATGATGCCTGACAATTTCGTTTCAGTGAGTCCTATTACATCTAAGTTTTCTTTCTGCGCCCTTTTGGCCAGTTCACTTGCTTTATTAATAATCCCATTGAAGTTTGAGTACATTCATTACCTTGAAGCTAACTTTCCTATATCCATTATCACATACACACTGCCCACTGGTGCAGGAAGCCGTTCCACGGGCACCGCTAATTGGGGAGGCTCATCCTCCTGTAAGGTAGTTCCCACTCCAGGGATTTGGAAGGAGGTGGGGTGGGGGATGGAGGGCTTAGATCTTGCCTGGGCCTGCTTGGGGCAGGAGGAAGACCAGAGGATGGGGAGGCAGGGGGGTGCTCGTGGTGAGGTTGGAGCGAGGATTTAGGTGGTATGGTGGTAATTGTGTAAGTGGGAAGGGAGGGTTTGGGCTTGGGGATGGGGGTGCTCCTATGGGGTAGCAGGTGGGGGTGTTGCAGTCCCCTCTGAGGGTTCCTGAATTGCTGATTTAGGGTTCCCCCACTTCCCTCTGGGATTGTCAAGTTGGAGATTAAGGATTACTAGCTCCCTTCCCCTCTCCCTTGCACCTGCTGCCTGCATTATCTCGTCCCTGGTCATGTCCCTCTGATGGTATACATCTCTGTATTCCCACACATATTGCAGTTTGCTCTTCTTTACTAGAATGTCTTAGAATATTTTAATAGAATAGGGAGCCGGCCGGCCGAGCGGACAGCACGCTGGGCTTGTGATCCTGTGGCCCTGGGTTCGATCCCAGGCGCCGGCGAGAAACAATGGGCAGAGTTTCTTTCACCCTATGCCCCTGTTACCTAGCAGTAAAATAGGTAGCTGGGTGTTAGTCAACTGTCACGGGCTGCTTCCTGGGGGTAGAGGCCTGATCGAGGACCGGGCCGCGGGGACACTAAAAAGCCCTGAAATCATCTCAAGATAACCTCAAGATGTCCTCTTTGATGGCCTCATTCCTGAATACTACCTTTATCAATCGGTTTTTGTCGATGTTGTACTGACCAAGCTGTAAAACCTTTTTTATGTATTGCTCAGCCCCTTCCATTTGTATCCCCTTCAGTATCCCAGACACAGCAGCTTTGTCCTTAGTCCTCTACTGATCCTACCTTCAACCCTTTTCTTCCTTTATTCTTACAACAATTATAGCTCTTTTCTTTTCCATTAGCTAACTCGTGCATCTTGCTGCCTTCCGTGAAGTTATTTATTTCATTGCCACTTCCTTGACTATGGACATGGCTTCTGGGTTTTTCCTCAGCATTTCAGCAAACTTGGCACCTTTTATAGAGGTCCCTGCCATTGCTATATGTCTTGCTACCTGGGGGGGGGGGGGTTGCCTGGGCCTGAGTCTGAGCAGTGCATGTTATTAGGTTTTTATCTCCTCCTGCACTGCACTTAGTTCCATCTGTAGTTTAATTATGGTTCCCTCATTACCTTCAATTCCCCATTGATTTCCCTTCGTGCCTGAGCGATCATCTCTATGTATGACTCGTTCTGTCCCTTTCCTCCACCTGTGTTCTTTTGTTCTGTCTTGATCCCCTTTCCCCTTTTTACGTAGAGTTAGTGTTAGACTGCGGTATGGGGGGGGGAGGCAGAGGGAGAGGAGGATATAGGGGGAAGGTGGCGGGAAATGAGAGACGAGAGGGGACAGAGGAAAGGAGATGGGTGGATGCAGGGAGAAGGGAGGGGTGGAGAGAGAGAGAGAGAGAGAGAGAGGGGGGGGGGAGAGGAGAGGATGAGGGCAAGCAGAGTGTGGGGAGGAGGGTCAGTGTTGGAGGGTGAGGGGGAAGGACTTGGTGTGGTCGTTGGTTGGTTGTACGTGAGGGTGTGTGTCTTGGAGGGGTATAGTGTGAGGGTGGCGGGCATAAAGTAGTCACATATAGGTGTGGAAAAAAACAACTAGTACTCAGATCAGCCATATATTGTCTCTCTAGATTTGTTTTCGTCTTTTAATTTATATCCAAGACTAATATGTGCGTGTGTGTGTGTGTGTGTGTGTGTGTGTGTGTGTGTGTGTGTGTGTGTGTGTGTGTGTGTGTGTGTGTGAGAGAGAGAGAGAGAGAGAGAGAGAGGGGGGGGGGGTGGGGAGAGGGAGGAGAAGGAAAGATGTGGGTGCGAGTGGGGATGTGGGTGTTACAGTGTAGTGGACGAGCTTGTGCAAAGGGGGAGTAGAGTTCTTCGAGAGTGATTTTAGGGTTGGATGTGGTTGGGGTTAGAGGAGTAGGTTAGGGGTCACTGTAGCTGGGTCCTCTCATAAAGGCGTTACCATAGAGTGCCTACCCAAATGAGCCAGGTGAGATTTTTAAATATATAATGCGAAATCACCGCAAGGTAAGGTACGAGTGTCTTAAGAACAGTGAATATGGTCACACACAGAAATCACAATAGCGTGATGCATCAAATGAACAAATCCACAAGGGCCGCGATGAGGGTTCGAACCTATGGCCAGGATGATCCCAGACGCGCCTTAGTCGACAATACCACGACATGATCCTGCAGCCTCTTCGAGACACAAACCAGGGTTTTATACAATTCCCCCCATGCACCCGGGCTCTTGTCAACAAGCTGTTCTACCTCTTCGCCCTCACTTCACTACACACAGAAATCACAACAGCGTGATTTCACAATCACGCTGTTGTTTGTGGCTTGTGTCTCGGAGAGGCTGCAGGATCCGTGTCAGGGCAGCAGCACTCCCAGTTGCAATTCTTTTACTATGTCGTGGCATAGTCGACTAAGGCGTATCTGGGATCATCCTCGGCGTAAGTTCGAATCCTCATCGCGGCCCTTGTGGATTGTTATTTTTAAAATAACACTACAACTTGTTATTTTTATGTCGCAACTAATGCTGTAAGATTTCACTATGATACAATGGTAGAAATAGCATAAGCTGCTCTATCCCTTTGAGATGTATTTTTTTCTTGTCTCAATAAACATACTTGAACTTGAAGTCTGATCCCTGCTTCGTCTAGTCCCGCGGGGATGTCTCCACCTCTCAGTCACAGTGGTCAGTGATGATCAATTAATTCACCTCCCATATTTATGTGCAAATGTTTTGATAATTTAGTAGTTCACTGTAATCTCCTAGTTGTTCTTGCGGGGGTTGATCTTCGGCTCTTTCGCTCCAACTAAACTAGAAAAGGTTCAAAGGTTTGTCACTAGACTAGTACCCGAACTGAGGGGTATGAGCTACGAGGAGAGACTACGGGAATTAAACCTCACGTCATTGGGAGACAGAAGAGTTAGGGGGGGACATGATCACCACGTACAAGATTCTCAGAGGAATTGACAGGGAAGATAAAGACAGACTATTTAACACAAGGGGCACACGCACTTAGGGACACAGGTGGAAATTGAGTCATCCTACGTCATAAAGACGTTAGATTTTTTCCGTGTCAGAGTAGTAGACAAATGGAATGCATTAAGTAGTGATGTGGTGGAGGTTGACTCCATACACAGTTTCCAACGTAGAAGTGAAAGAGCCCAGTAGGTTCTGGAATCTGTACATCAGTTGATTGACGGTCGAGAGGCGGGACTAAAGAGCCAAAACTCAATCCCTGAAACCCACATAAAAAGAATAACATCTGCGGCATATGCGAGGCTGGCTAACATCAGAACTGCCTTCAGGAACCTGTGTAAGGAATCATTCAGAACCTTGTATACCACATATGTAAGACCAACCCTGGAGTATGCGGCCCCAGCATGGAGCCCGTACCTTGTCAAGCACAAGACGAAGCTGGAAAATGTTCAGAGGTATGCTACTAGACTAGTCCCAGAACTAAGAGGCATGAGTTACGAGGAAAGGGTGCGGGAAATGCACCTTACGACACTAGAAGACAGAAGAGTAAGGGGAGACATGATCACAACCTACAATCTCCTCAAGGGAATCGACCGGATAAACAAGGATAAACTATTGAACACTGGTGGTAGGTGAACAAGGGGACACAGGTGGAAACTGAGTACCCACATAAGCCACAGGGACGTTAGAAAGAACTTTTTCAGTATCAGAGTAGTTAACAGATGGAATGCATTAGGCAGTGATGTGGTGGAGGCTGACTCCATACACAGCTTCAAATGTAGATATGATAGAGCTCAATAGGCTCAGGAACCTGTACACCAATTGATTGACAGTTGAGAGGCGGGACCAAAGAGCCAAAGCTCAACCCCCGCAAGCACAAATAGGTGAGTACGCACGCACGCGCGCGCACACACACACACACACACACACACACACACACACACACACACACACACACACACACACACACACACACACACTCATACCTTACCTTGCGATGATTTCGGGGCTCAACGTCGCCGCGGCCCGGTCCCCGACCAGGCCTCCTGGACATTATCACCACAGTATTTTCTTAAAATCTCAGCTCAGTGATGTCATGAGGGCGCCTGACTATTGACTGGACAGCGCTTCGGATTCATAGTCCTGTGGTTCCGGGTTCGATCCCCGGTGAAGGCGGAGACAAGTAGGCAAAATGTTTCTTTCACCCTAATGCCCCTGTTACCTAGCAATAAATTGGTACCTGGGAGTTAGACAGCTGCTACGGGCTTCTTCCTGAGGGTGTGTAACAAAAAGGTGGCCTGGTCGAGGACCGGGCCGCGGGGACGCTAAGCCCCGAAAGATCTCAAGATAACCTCAAGAAGATACATAAGTCCGCCCAAGGCGCCTACATTCGTTCCTCTCCTGGTTCCCTGATGACCAATCAACCTCTGGACGGTCATTACGCCAACAACAACAGTTTACTAACTAACCAGCAAGAATACTTTAGTCTTGATTAAGGAATAATGTAACTCTTGAATGTATATACAGTGAGAAGTGGTTTATATCTATGTGAATATGTCCCCTGTTCTTCTCCTTTCTCTCACACCCAAACTCTCCCTCCCCATCGACGTTCCAATACTTTTGTCTTCTTTTTCACTATTTACTTAAATTCCTCTATTAATTAGTTCATAGTTCCTATATGCGTTACCAGTTATGATTATAACAAAATAACATAATTTTCAATCACTACTTGGTCGTTGAATAGGTTCATTCCGATGTTTGGGCAATATTTACATATATTCCCAAGACTTCCTCTCACCAGACGTACGTCACGTCGCGCATGCGCAAACTGAGGCGCAACACGTGCACCAGCTGGCGCCAATTTTAAAGTTATCGTTCCTCGACACCTAATAACATAGCACTGTATACATGTTTGTACACTGTATAGGCCATAAATTATTATGTTCTTATAGACACCCCGCGGGGTGTCTATATATAGACATAGGGGTGTATAGGGCCGCGGGGACACTAAGCCCCGGAAGCACCTCAAGGTAGGTAACCCCTTCCATACAAAGGTGGCAGACGTTTTGAAATTTTATGAAATTTTTTTGCCCACCTAACCTATCAGCGGACCCTTAACTTACTGTTGTTGAAAAAAAAAATCCCAAATTTATTTTCATTTTTTTTTCATTTTCAAATTACGTCCAAATTCGGCCATATGAGCAAACGGCCAAAAGCGACGTTCTTTTTAAGAGTACAGGTTGAGGTAAGGGCAAGAGTTGCCAGGGAATGGCAGAGAGGAAGACCATAGGAATAAATTCCGTAGGTAATTATCCAGCAGAGTTGGGTAGAGTGAGAAAGGTCTGTACTGCTGTAATGAAAGCTCTGAGTGAGAGAGAGAGAGAGAGCGCGCGACCGACTGAGATCAGGGATTAAGCTCGACATGATCCCGTCTCCTTCTCATTTCACACATGTTACGCTCCATCCTTCATCCGTATATCTGTCTATTCCTTCATTTCTGCGTCTCTTCCTCTCTCTCATTCTTCGTCTCTTTCTCCTTCATCTTCCTATAGCTTTGTTCCGCCCTATCTCCTCTCCCTTCCTCTCGCCCTCCCTCCCAAACCACCTCCCCACACCGTCCCATAACTTCAAACGCCTCCAACCCATCTGCTCCATCCCTCCCTCCCTATCTCTTCCATTTCTGCCTCCCTCCATCCCTGTCACTTCCATCTCTGCCTCCCTCCCACATTCCTTGCCAGACTCCTCTTCGTTCCTCACTAAATCTCACTTACGAATTATCCGGACTCTGAGAAGCGAATCCAATCAACTCTTAGAAGGATCCACGGGAATTTTTATCCGTGTATCCGCAAAAGTTTCCACATTAGCACGGAAGAGGAGTCCGGACGAGAAATTAAATCCGGGTTAGCGAGAGATCGTGTTCTGGTACTTAAGTAGGAAGCGTAAGTAATAGCGATGACCGGCTAGAGTGCTCCAGGCCTACTGTAATTATCCAGACAACTACTTAATAGAGGTACTAAAGGAGATGAGAGAGGTTCTGTCTAACGAAAATGCTCCTGATGTACTGGGAATGAGTTCTCCCCCATGTACAGAGGTGTCAAGGGATGGGGCTGAGCGCTGGCGTTCATGAGCGCTGGGGTTGATGAGGGCTATTGAGCAATGGGTTTATAAATGACATCTGAACTGGAAGCTTTTGACTGAGTTGAATACGCCAGACTTTTTAGACAACTGCTTAGTTGAAAAGTCTGCCCTGTTATCACTAGGTATCTATATGAGTCTTTTCAGGTATGAAAATTAACTGTGAAATGGAGTAGTGTCCTCTGAAAATTTATCATAAAAAATTGGGGTCAATCATGGTGCTTTTTTAGTCTCGTATTGTTTTATATCGAACTCGATCTGTCATTAATAGAGTTAAGAGTTAATAAAGCCAGCTGTCGCATAAGTTTTATTAGGGCCTTGTTATCTGTTACACTGATAGTCTAGTTCTTCTCGCACCGACTAAGGATGCTATTGAATTCTTAATATAAATATGTGAAAGATATAGTGCAGGACACAACCCAATGTTAAATCTTGTCAAATGTGCTGTTAGCTCACAGGGATAGTTTTGTCGAGATCTCAGATTAAAATGGCTTGTCTGAGGGAATTATCAGGGAAAAGCGCCAAGCCATTACTACTATATAGCACTTGGAAGGGGGTCAGGATAAGGATATACGATGAGACGGGGGGGAAGGAGTGGTGCCCAACCACTTGGACGGTCGGGAATTGAACGCCGACGTGTATGAAGCAAGAATCTTCAAAGGATATAATGTCAATTTCATCAAAGGATATATACTATGTTAACTTGTCAATTTTTATAATGCTATAAGTCAGAACGAATGTCATTATGAGTAAATCTAGTCATCTTCATACTTGGTCGACAGTAAAGTTATTTAACAGTTAATGTCTAAGCTTGTGAACTCTACCTACGAAATGCCGACCTTGGTAAGCTTAGTTGTGTATGGAGGAAATGTTGAAGTTGTATATGAGGAGACCATCCTCGCACTCATTGCAATCTCCTACGTAGCCCATAGTTCACATCTACACTTCAAGAAATAATTTACAAACAAATTATTTGCTCTTGTCTGACAGGACTCGCCCATCAAGCAAATTCACTCAACTCTTTTTCTCAGACATTCACTTATCACTGATCTTCCAACTTTTCAATAAACATAAACTTAATTATAGAAAATACAACTTAAGAACAAGTAACGTATATCATTTCGTGGCAAGTCTACAGGATAGTATAAAACAACTAGTCAACAGGGATATGTCCAGCTGGATATTTGGAATTATGAATATCACAAAGAGATGCCTTACTGACAGGCATCATGGGTCATATTGAAGTCAGATGTGTGACCTGTGTTTGTGTTGTGAGTTAATGTGTGATTGTCTCCGGGTGTGTTGCTGGAGAGTGTTGAGGATGTGCTGACTTCTATAACTTCATGCTATGATTAGTTTATATTAGTTCTCCTTCAAATTGGCTTTTCATCCTAATTCTGTGATACAAATTGCGCCAATATCTGTCTCGCTGTAGTAGTAAACTGCTGCTTTGTTTTCCCAAAATATATCGCCTTTCAAATTGTTATAAATGTTCCTCAGTTTATGTTCAAAATGTAAACTGTTTATATTGGTGTGAACCTGTTTAGTCCAGTCATTATTGTGACCAGTTGTATAAGTTGTTGAAGATACAGTTTATGTTTGTGGTTCTTCCTGGATTATATCCGGATTGTATACAATGTGTTTGTGAACCAGAATATTAAACTGCCCACTAAACTGTCTACACCAACAAGGTATAACAAACTAAAGGAACAACTGGAACACTAAAGGAACAAATGGTACACTAACGGAACAAATGGAACACTTAACGTAACAAATAGATTACTAACGAAATAAATAGATTACTAACGAAAGAAATAGATTACTAACGAAAGAAATGGAACACTAACGGAACAACTGGAACACTAACGGAACAACTGGAACACTAACGGAACAACTGGAACACTAACGGAACAACTGGAACACTAACGGAACAAATGGAACACTAACGGAACAAATGGAACACTAACGAAACAAATGGAACACTAACGAAACAAATGGAACACTAACGAAACAAATGGAACACTAACGAAACAAATGGAACACTAACGAAACAAATGAAACACTAACGGAACAAATGGAAGGCACTAGTGAGCCTACAGTAACATACAGGGAAAGAAATGGCACTCCAAATTGTTCAATATTCAGTGATACAGTGATATCAATGTATCACTGGTACCCATATATTTTTTTTATACAATGCCCCCCATAAGAGGCTGTTGCCTAAGTTGCAGAAGCAGGCTAGAGTAACAGGTAAGTTGCTCTAGTGGATAAGGGAATAACTTAACAACAGAAAATTGAGTGTTATTGTGTGGAGTGAGACCTCAGGATGGCATGATGTCACAATCAGAGTCCAACAGGATTCTGTATTCGAGCCTATCCTGTTTATGATATACGTAAACGATCTCCCAAAGTAAACGATCTCCCAAAGGTAGACTCACTTGGCTCAATGTTTCAAGACGATGCTAAAATTATGAGAAGGAATAAGACAGAGATGAACGACAAGAGGCTACAAGATGATCTGGAGAAACTGAAGGAGTCGTCCAACAACTAGCTTCTTGAGATTAACTCAAACAAGTGTAAAATAATGAAAATAAGTGCAGGAACCAGGAAACCAGACACAAGGTACCGATTAGGAGATGGACTCTTTCAGGAACCAGGAAGAGAGAAGGATCTGCATTGAGGCTTGATATCACGCCGGACCTGTCCCCTGAAGTCCACATCGAAAGGGTAACATCAGCGGCGTGTGCCAGGTTGGTAAATATAAGAACTGCCTTCAGAAACTTGTGTAAGGAATCATTCAGGACCTTGTATACCACATATGTCAGACCAGTTTTGGAATATGCGGCCCCAGTGTGGAGTCCATATCTAGTCAAACACAAAACTGAGCTAGGAAAAGTTTAGAGGCACGCCACATAGCTATATATCCTCGAGTTGAAGGGTATGAGCTACGAGGAAAGACTACTGGGACTACGACACAAAAAGACATGATTAGTTAGGGAAGACATTATCACTTACAAAATATTCATAGGAATTGACAGGGTAGATAAAGACCAACGTTGTACGAAAATGAGCTACAGAGACGTTGGAAATTTTTCAGTGTCAGAGTAGTTAACAATTCTTAGTGCATTCTATTTGTTGTGGTGGAGGCAGACTACATAAGTCCAGGGTGACTGTGTGGCCATGATGGCCAGGGTGACTGTGGCCATGATGGCCAGGGTGACTGTGGCCATGATGGCCAGGGTGACTGTGGCCAGGGTGACTGTGTGGCAAAAATGGCCAGGGTGACTGTGTGGCAAAAATGGCCAGGGTGACTGTGTGGCCATGATGGCCAGGGTGACTGTGGCCATGATGGCCAGGGTGACTGTGTGGCCATGATGGCCAGGGTGACTGTGTGGCCATGATGGCCAGGGTGACTGTGTGGCCATGATGGCCAGGGTGACTGTGGCCATGATGGCCAGGGTGACTGTGGCCATGATGACCGTGGCCATGATGACCAGGGTGACTGTGGCCAGGGTGACTGTGTGGCCATGATGGCCAGGGTGACTGTGGCCATGATGGCCAGGGTGACTGTGGCCATGATGGCCAGGGTGACTGTGGCCATGATGGCCAGGGTGACTGTGGCCAGGGTGACTGTGTGGCCATGATGGCCAGGGTGACTGTGGCCATGATGGCCAGGGTGACTGTGGCCATGATGGCCAGGGTGACTGTGGCCATGATGGCCAGGGTGACTGTGGCCAGGGTGACTGTGTGGCCATGATGGCCAGGGTGACTGTGTGGCCATGATGGCCAGGGTGACTGTGGCCATGATGGCCAGGGTGACTGTGTGGCCAGGGTGACTGTGGCCATGATGGCCAGGGTGACTGTGGCCATGATGGCCAGGGTGACTGTGGCCATGATGGCCAGGGTGACTGTGTGGCCATGATGGCCAGGGTGACTGTGTGGCCATGATGGCCAGGGTGACTGTGTGGCCATGATGGCCAGGGTGACTGTGTGGCCATGATGGCCAGGGTGACTGTGTGGCCATGATGGCCAGGGTGACTGTGGCCATGATGGCCAGGGTGACTGTGGCCATGATGACCGTGGCCATGATGACCGTGGCCATGATGACCAGGGTGACTGTGTGGCCATGATGGCCAGGGTGACTGTGGCCATGATGGCCAGGGTGACTGTGGCCATGATGGCCAGGGTGACTGTGGCCAGGGTGACTGTGTGGCCATGATGGCCAGGGTGACTGTGGCCATGATGGCCAGGGTGACTGTGGGCCATGATGGCCAGGGTGACTGTGGCCATGGGTGACTGTGTGGCCATGATGGCCAGGGTGACTGTGTGGCCATGATGGCCAGGGTGACTGTGTGGCCATGATGGCCAGGGTGACTGTGTGGCCATGATGGCCAGGGTGACTGTGTGGCCATGATGGCCAGGGTGACTGTGGCCATGATGGCCAGGGTGACTGTGTGGCCATGATGTGGCCATGGGCCAGGGTGACTGTGTGGCCAGGGTGACTGTGGCCATGATGGCCAGGGTGACTGTGGCCATGATGGCCAGGGTGACTGTGGCCATGATGGCCAGGGTGACTGTGGCCATGATGGCCAGAGTACGTCACTCCGGCCGTCATGGCCACAGAGAGGCACTCTAATTTCCTCAGAACAAAGATTTTGTCATCACAGGCAGGAAATCACAACCGATGGAAGACTGCTCAAACCCGGCACACATTCCATTGATGGGAAGCCCCTTCCTCTCTCTCTCTCTCTCTCTCTCTCTCTCTCTCTCTCTCTCTCTCTCTCTCTCTCTCTCTCTCTCTCTCTCTCTCTCTCTCTCTCTCTTCTCTCTCTCTCGTTATTCTTATCCAGACTTAGGCGGCACTTTTTATATATAAAAATGAAGAGAGATGAAGGAAGAGGAGAGTAGAAAGAGGAAGAGGAAAAGGAGGAGGATTAGATAATGAAAAATATGAGGGGAAAGGGAAGGAATAGGGCGAGAAGAGGTAGGAGGAGTTGGAGAGTGAGGGGAGAGGTGTGGAGATCCTCCAGTATATCTGGGAAGAATGAGTAAGGTGGAGCAGCAGCACCACTACCAGATACACACAGCACCACCAACATCAGCATTAGGAAATTATCTGTTGAAGCAGCAGCAGCATCAGTGGCAGCATCAGCAGTGGCAGCGTCAGCAGTGGCAGCGTCAGTGGCAATGTCAGCAGTGGCAGCGTCAGCAGTGGCAGCGTCAGTGGCAATGTCAGCAGTGGCAGCGTCAGCAGTGGCAGCGTCAGCAGTGGCAGCGTCAGCAGTGGCAGCATCAGTGGCAACGTCAGCAGTGGCAACGTCAGTAGTGGCAACGTCAGCAGTGGCAACGTCAGCAGTGGCAGCATCAGCAGTGGCAGCATCAGCAGTGGCAGCATCAGCAGTGGCAGCATCAGCAGTGGCAGCATCAGCAGTGGCAGCATCAGCAGTGGCAGCATCAGCAGTGGCAGCGTCAGCAGTGGCAGCGTCAGCAGTGGCAGCGTCAGCAGTGGCAGCGTCAGC
This sequence comes from Procambarus clarkii, assembly GCF_020424385.1. Taxonomy (NCBI): domain Eukaryota; kingdom Metazoa; phylum Arthropoda; class Malacostraca; order Decapoda; family Cambaridae; genus Procambarus; species Procambarus clarkii. Next base: position 9,491,546 of record NC_059656.1, read on the forward strand.
AGTGGCAGCGTCAGCAGTGGCAGCGTCAGCAGTGGCAGCATCAGCAGTGGCAGCATCAGCAGTGGCAGCATCAGCAGTGGCAGCATCAGCAGTGGCAGTATCAGCAGTGGCAGCGTCAGCAGTGGCAGCATCAGCAGTGGCAACGTCAGCAGTGGCAACGTCAGCAGTGGCAACGTCAGCAGTGGCAACGTCAGCAGTGGCAACGTCAGCAGTGGCAGCATCAGCAGTGGCAGCATCAGCAGTGGCAGCGTCAGCAGTGGCAGCGTCAGCAGTGGCAGCGTCAGCAGTGGCAGCATCAGCAGTGGCAACGTCAGCAGTGGCAGCATCAGCAGTGGCAACGTCAGCAGTGGCAACGTCAGCAGTGGCAGCATCAGCAGTGGCAGCATCAGCAGTGGCAGCGTCAGCAGTGGCAGCATCAGCAGTGGCAACGTCAGCAGTGGCAACGTCAGCAGTGGCAACGTCAGCAGTGGCAACGTCAGCAGTGGCAACGTCAGCAGTGGCAGCATCAGCAGTGGCAACGTCAGCAGTGGCAGCATCAGCAGTGGCAGCATCAGCAGTGGCAGTATCAGCAGTGGCAGCGTCAGCAGTGGCAGCATCAGCAGTGGCAACGTCAGCAGTGGCAACGTCAGCAGTGGCAACGTCAGCAGTGGCAACGTCAGCAGTGGCAGCGTCAGCAGTGGCAACGTCAGCAGTGGCAACGTCAGCAGTGGCAGCGTCAGCAGTGGCAGCATCAGCAGTGGCAACGTCAGCAGTGGCAACGTCAGCAGTGGCAGCATCAGCAGTGGCAACGTCAGCAGTGGCAGCATCAGCAGTGGCAGCATCAGCAGTGGCAGCATCAGCAGTGGCAGCGTCAGCAGTGGCAGCATCAGCAGTGGCAACGTCAGCAGTGGCAGCATCAGCAGTGGCAGCATCAGCAGTGGCAGCATCAGCAGTGGCAGCATCAGCAGTGGCAGCGTCAGCAGTGGCAACGTCAGCAGTGGCAGCGTCAGCAGTGGCAGCGTCAGCAGTGGCAGCGTCAGCAGTGGCAGCATCAGCAGTGGCAACATCAGCAGTAGCAGCATCAGCAGTGGCAACGTCAGCAGTGGCAGCATCAGCAGTGGCAACGTCAGCAGTGGCAGCATCAGCAGTGGCAACGTCAGCAGTGGCAGCGTCAGCAGTGGCAACGTCAGCAGTGGCAACGTCAGCAGTGGCAACGTCAGCAGTGGCAGCATCAGCAGTGGCAGCATCAGCAGTGGCAGCATCAGCAGTGGCAGCATCAGCAGTGGCAACGTCAGCAGTGGCAGCATCAGCAGTGGCAACGTCAGCAGTGGCAGCATCAGCAGTGGCAACGTCAGCAGTGGCAGCATCAGCAGTGGCAGCGTCAGCAGTGGCAGCATCAGTGGCAACGTCAGCAGTGGCAGCATCAGCAGTGGCAGCATCAGCAGTGGCAACGTCAGCAGTGGCAGCATCAGCAGTGGCAGCGTCAGCAGTGGCAGCATCAGTGGCAACGTCAGCAGTGGCAGCATCAGCAGTGGCAGCATCAGCAGTGGCAACGTCAGCAGTGGCAGCATCAGCAGTGGCAGCGTCAGCAGTGGCAGTGGCAGCGTCAGCAGTGGCAGCATCAGCAGTGGCAGCATCAGCAGTGGCAGCATCAGCAGTGGCAACGTCAGCAGTGGCAGCATCAGCAGTGGCAACATCAGCAGTGGCAGCATCAGCAGTGGCAACATCAGCAGTGGCAACGTCAGCAGTGGCAACGTCAGCAGTGGCAGTATCAGCAGTGGCAACGTCAGCAGTGGCAGCATCAGCAGTGGCAACGTCAGCAGTGGCAGCGTCAGCAGTGGCAGCGTCAGCAGTGGCAGCGTCAGCAGTGGCAGCGTCAGCAGTGGCAGCATCAGCAGTGGCAACGTCAGCAGTGGCAGCATCAGCAGTGGCAGCACAGTGGCAGCAGCAGTGGCAGCATCAGCAGTGGCAGCATCAGCAGTGGCAGCATCAGCAGTGGCAGCGTCAGCAGTGGCAACGTCAGCAGTGGCAACGTCAGCAGTGGCAACGTCAGCAGTGGCAGCATCAGCAGTGGCAGCATCAGCAGTGGCAGCGTCAGCAGTGGCAGCGTCAGCAGTGGCAGCATCAGCAGTGGCAACGTCAGTGGCAGCATCAGCAGTGGCAACGTCAGCAGTGGCAGCATCAGCAGTGGCAGCATGGAGGCCTTGGTGTGGTGGGCGCGTTGCTATAGTTTGCAAGAAGGCGCTGTTTGTATGGTGGTCCGGGGTGGTGCGGAGACCGTCCTCCCAGCCCCAGCCCTCGCCCGCGGGGGACCGTCCTCCCAGCCCCAGCCCTCGCCCGCGGGGGACCGTCCTCCCAGCCTCGGCCCTCGCCCGCGGGGGACCGTCCTCCCAGCCCCAGCCCTCGCCCGCGGGGGACCGTCCTCCCAGCCTCGGCCCTCGCCCGCGGGGGACCGTCCTCCCAGCCTCGGCCCTCGCCCGCGGGGGACCGTCCTCCCAGCCTCGGCCCTCGCCCGCGGGGGACCGTCCTCCCAGCCTCGGCCCTCGCCCGCGGGGGACCGTCCTCCCAGCCTCGGCCCTCGCCCGCGGAGGACCGTCCTCCCAGCCTCGGCCCTCGCCCGCGGGGGACCGTCCTCCCAGCCTCGGCCCTCGCCCGCGGGGGACCGTCCTCCCAGCCTCGGCCCTCGCCCGCGGGGGACCGTCCTCCCAGCCTCGGCCCTCGCCCGCGGGGGACCGTCCTCCCAGCCTCGGCCCTCGCCCGCGGGGGACCGTCCTCCCAGCCTCGGCCCTCGCCCGCGGGGGACCGTCCTCCCAGCCTCGGCCCTCGCCCGCGGGGGACCGTCCTCCCAGCCTCGGCCCTCGCCCGCGGAGGACCGTCCTCCCAGGACATGTAATATATTTTATTAATAAATGACTTAAAGGCCATGGGTGTTTTGTACTCCATTCCTTGCCTCTGACAACCTATAACCAACCTACAACCACACAGCAGCAGCAACAACAGCACAACCAACATGTGTAGCGTCAACGTCAGCTGTAGAAACATAAACAGCAGCAACATCAGCTGCAGCTGCATTAGCATCAGTAGCCGTAACTTATATCGCAACAACATCAGCAACACTGGCAGCAGAAGCACCGGGACCAGCAACAGCTGCCGCAGGACAAGCAGCACCAGTATCAGCAGCACCAGTAGCAGCAGCAGCAGCACCAGGAACAGCATCAGCAGCAGGACCAGGAACAGCATCAGCAGCAGGACCAGCAGCAGCAGCAGGACCAGCACCAGTAGCAGCAGCAGCAGCAGGAGGACCAGCAGCAGCAGCAGCAGGACCAGCAGCAGGAGCAGCAGCAGCAGCAGGAAGACCAGCAGCAGGAGGACCAGCAGCAGCAGCAGCAACAGGAGGACCAGCAGCAGCAGCAGGAGGACCAGCAGCAGCAGCAGGAGGACCACCAGCAGCAGCAGCAGCAGGAAGACCAGCAGCAGCAGCAGGAGGACCAGCAGCAGCAGCAGCAACAGGAAGACCAGCAGCAGCAGCAGGAGGACCAGCAGCAGCAGCAGCAGCAGCAGGAGGACCAGCAGCAGCAGCAGGAGGACCAGCAGCAGCAGCAGGAAGACCAGCAGCAGCAGCAGGAGGACCAGCAGCAGCAGCAGCAGCAGGAAGACCAGCAGCAGCAGCAGGAGGACCAGCAGCAGCAGCAGGAGGACCAGCAGCAGCAGCAGGAGGACCAGCAGCAGCAGCAGGAAGACCAGCAGCAGCAGCAGGAGGACCAGCAGCAGCAGCAGCAGCAGCAGGAAGACCAGCAGCAGCAGCAGGAGGACCAGCAGCAGCAGCAGGAGGACCAGCAGCAGCAGTAGCAGCAGCAGGAAGACCAGCAGCAGCAGCAGGAAGACCAGCAGCAGCAGCAGGAGGACCAGCAGCAGCAGCAGCAGGAAGACCAGCAGCAGCAGCAGCAGGAAGACCAGCAGCAGCAGCAGGAGGACCAGCAGCAGCAGCAGCAGCAGGAAGACCAGCAGCAGCAGGAAGACCAGCAGCAGCAGGAGGACCAGCACCAGTAGCAGCAGGAAGACCAGCAGCAGGAGGACCAGCAGCAGCAGGAGGAGGACCAGCAGCAGCAGCAGGAAGACCAGCAGCAGCAGGAGGTAATGAACTGCCAGGTGAATATTCCCGACGTCCTCTCGGGCTACTCATTTCAGGCAGCATTATTGAATATTTGATCAAGGAAGTTTGTGATCCAGAGAGAGATTAATGTTTAACGACCAGCAGAGAGGCAGGCAGGCAAGCAGGCAGTAAGGCAGGCAGGCAGTAAGGCAGGCAGGCAGACTGGCAGGCAGGCAGGTAGTGTGGCAGGCAGGCAGGCAGGTACGCAGGCAGGCAGGCAGGCAGGTAGTGTGGCAGGCAGGCAGGCAGGCAGGCAGGCAGGCAGTAAGGCAGGCAGGCAGGCAGGCAGGCAGGCAGGCAGGCAGTAAGGCAGGCAGGCAGGCAGGCAGTAAGGCAGGCAGGCAGGCAGTAAGGCAGGCAGGCAGTAAGGCTGGCAGGCAGGCAGTAAGGCAGGCAGGCAGTAAGGCAGGCAGGCAGGTAGTAAGGCAGGCAGGCAGGCAGGTAGTAAGGCAAGGCAGGGAGGAAGTAGGCATGATGGCAGATTGGCCGGTAGGTAGGAAAGTAGGCAGACAGGTAGAAAGACAGCCAACAACTAACTAGGTAGGCCCACAGGCCGGCAACTAACCAGGTAGGCCCACAGGCCGGCAACTAACCAGGTAGGCCCACAGGCCGGCAACTAACCAGGTAGGCCCACAGGCCGGCAACTAACCAGGTAGGCCCACAGTCCGGCAACTAACCAGGCAGGCCCACAGTCCGGCAACTAACCAGGTAGGCCCACAGTCCGGCAACTAACCAGGTAGGCCCACAGTCCGGCAACTAACCAGGTAGGCCCACAGTCCGGCAACTAACCAGGTAGGCCCACAGTCCGGCAACTAACCAGGCAGGCCCACAGTCCGGCAACTAACCAGGTAGGCCCACAGTCCGGCAACTAACCAGGTAGGCCCACAGTCCGGCAACTAACCAGGCAGGCCCACAGTCCGGCAACTAACCAGGTAGGCCCACAGTTCAGCAGATAAGCAAGTAGGCAGGCTGAGAGTAATGGATGGAATGGGAATAATGGATGAATGAATAGAGTTGGATGGAATGACGAATAGGGATGCAATATGCGTCTCTGAGGAAGTCTCGCAAGATTGGAGAACTTTGCTAATGACTCACTAGAATTCGTACTGTATTATGAACACTCTCCAACACTTCCATTATAACCTCAGAACATAAAATTCTCAATTTTCCTCTCATGAATTTAATTACTCTCCGCACCTCTACATATAACTCAGAAAAGATTTTCACTTTCCTGTTGACAGCTGTGATGGATGTCTCAACATCTGGGAGACAAAATCATCCTGCGTGTCTGCTCCTTCCTGTCCAATACAAGTTGAGACGTTTATAGGAGTCTACGGCAGCAACACGATGCCAGAGTTCTTTGATGACTAATTTTCTCACTGTATTAATATTCTAACTCTAGATTCCCATAGGATGCCAAAACTGCATGCTATGGTCAGAATGTCTATTGGGTACGAGTAAGTGTGGTCATTGACCGACTACCAGGTGACCCGTAATGATAGCACAACCTCTCTTTTCTGTTGGTTATCAGTTCTGTCCCCGTGTATCTGGATTCAAAATATCCATTTCGGTCACTCAAGCTGGTTCCTTCCTGGCTCTGATAATTGGTGTTTGGTCTCGGACTGTCCTCTTCCGGTACATCGCTCTGTATCGTGTTTATCTCCTCTTCCTTCTCGTTCTTCATCTGATCAACAGCTGCATCAGCCTCATCCAGCGTGGAGCGGTACAAGTGCTCCAAGAGTGCTCGTAGGGGGCAGTAGAACCTTTTTCTCTTATCTCTTTTTTTTAACCATAAGAAAGTCTATTTCTTTAACTACATGTTGAGTTTATTTTGGCCAAATTAGGCAATTCTCAGCATTTGTTTATAAATTTTAAATCGCAGACGGGGAAAAAATCGGCAATTTTGGGAGAATTGCCGACTCGTTTTTGTTTTCTCTTGGCTACGAAAACATAATATAACTGGTATATAATTCATATCAATTATATACCAGTTGTTGGAAAGTATTTACAGTTATATATTGAAAAGTATATACCAAGCTGTATACTTGAAAGTATATACAGAGCTATATGTTGGTAAGTATGCACAAGTTATATATTGGAAAGTATATTCAAAGTTATAAAATGAAAGTATATATACAGAGTCTTAAATGATAAGTATATACCGAGTAATATATTGAAAATATATACAAAGTTATATATTGAAAGTATATTCAGAGTGATAAATAACAAGTCTATACACAGTTCTATCATAAAAAATGATATTGTTCTGGATTTCTGACACTATATATGGGTGAAAGTCTCGGGCCTCAACACTCCAGCTTGGAGCCTTCACTCTCCCATATCCATTAGTTTTAATCCGATTTCGATGACATTTTCACACAGTACACAAACAACACGGCGTTACGTACGCTACAGAAAACACTGTAAAGACTATTATTTTTAAACGTGTTATAAATTTTTACCAATTAAATTAAAACTTAATATGTTTTTTGTATTATTAAGAAATAGGTAATAAATTATTTTTATACTGGAATCATTTCTATATACATAAAAATGATTCCAGTGATTCCAAACAAATGACTTTTCAAACGTATTTTCTTAAAAATTCTTCGAATCAAATCAGGTAAATAAAAACTAAATTAAAAAAAAATCTGTTTCGTAGATGGATTTAAACAGTTCGTCTAGCAAGCAAACTAATGCTAGAATAGGTATATAAATCTTAGAACAGCTTAGGAGTAAATTTTTTGTTGAGGCCCAAGTCGTCTCTTAGGCCCGGTCAGAATAGATCAAGCCTTTCCGCAACAATTTACGGAACCTGTGCATCTTCCCTCAATCACTGCGGGTTTATATACATCATGAACAAATCTACAAGGGCCGTTGTTCATTTGATGTATCACGCTATTGTGATTTGTGTGTGTTTTTGGGCACATATATTCAGGAGTTTAGGAGCTCCCAAGGCCAACCAGGTAGTTTATTACAGTATCTCGTGAACTGTTAATGTTGGTCGACAAAGCCGCCTTCATTGACGGACGATGTTCAGAGAATGTTATGTTTTGTACTACGATACTGTCCAATAGTCCGGGGAGTGCCACAATACTGTCCAATAGTCCAGGGAGTGCCACAATACTGTCCAATAGTCCAGGGAGTGCCACAATACTGTCCAATAGTCCAGGGAGTGCCACAATACTGTCCAATAGTCCAGGGAGTGCCACAATACTGTATAATAGTCCAGGGAGTGCCACAATACTGTATAATAGTCCAGGGAGTGCCACAGTTCTGTATAATAGTCCAGGGAGTGCCACAGTTCTGTATAATAGTCCAGGGAGTGCCACAGTTCTGTATAATAGTCCAGGGAGTGCCACAGTTCTGTATAATAGTCCAGGGAGTGCCACAGTTCTGTATAATAGTCCAGGGAGTGCCACAGTTCTGTATAATAGTCCAGGGAGTGCCACAATACTGTATAATAGTCCAGGGAGTGCCACAAACTGTATAATACTAGTTATGTTCATCATCCTCTTTATGATAGGTGTTGTGGGAACTGACCTGTGAGATTTATATTTATTTAATTTATATGAATTTATATAGAATTTATATTTACGTTAATTTATATATTTCGATAGCAATTTGTATGATGTTAAGTGGACTGTATTTCTGCAATACTTCTCACAAATCGATCCTTACACATTAGGGGGGTTTATATTAAATTTTTATATATGCAGCCAATCAAACTACAGTATTAAACTACATATATTAGTATATAAATTGGAGGTGCCTTATCTTATTGTACAGCAGACTTAGTCCACCAGGTATAACTAGGATGTAGACACCAAATTATCCTCGTGCGAGGCTAGCTTCCATCACACAAGTAACTGATGTACCAAGATTAATTCTTGCTTCCTCTTCTTGTTCCTGTCAAAGGGTACTAGCTGTAAAGCTGGAATCCTAACATTTGACAGCTATATCAGAGGAAACACTGTATATTATTAGATAAGGACCAAGGCTTAATTACCTGGAGTTGAGTCGATCATTCATGTTCTAACCGGTATTAATCATACCTACCTAACATTACTGGCCAATAATGACTTAGATAAGACTTTGGAAAGACACTTCCATTGTGGTTGTTGACAGCGTGTTGATGATGGTAGAACACTTTGATCTCCATAACACTTCGTCCAAGAGAATTATAGGAGCGAAACTTGCTCCAACGACTCTGATCTAACAAACAATGGCTGACCTCTCTCACTCTTATCACTGACGCCTTGGCTCTCCTTGTCCAATGTCAGTGATAGAAGGGTCACATTTACTTTATTTTGATACTGATAATTAAGTTAATTCAAATGAGATGTTTTTATGATGTAATAAGTCCAAAGACTACTGTATTTAAGAATAATTCCCAACAGAATAGCTGGTGAATTTATAGTACTACGTGGCAATGATATCCCGTTTTCTATTGACGGAAAATTCCACTACAAGCTACATTTTCTATGGGTAACTTGTGTATACAACACAGCAGCAATATTATCTGCAAATTGCATGTATTACTATTAAATGGTGTCGGGTTTTCCGACAGATGTAAACCGTCTCCTGGCGGCGCCTGCCCGGGTGCGACGCCGGGAGACACAACGCTCACAGCGACGCCGGGAGACACAACGCTCACAGCGACGCCGGGAGACACAACGCTCACAGCGACGCCGGGAGACACAACGCTCACAGCGACGCCGGGAGACGCAACGCTCACAGCGACGCCGGGAGACGCAACGCTCACAGCGACGCCGGGAGACGCAACGCTCACAGCGACGCCGGGAGACGCAACGCTCACAGCGACGCCGGGAGACGCAACGCTCACAGCGACGCCGGGAGACGCAACGCTCACAGCGACGCCGGGAGACGCAACGCTCACAGCGACGCCGGGAGACGCAACGCTCACAGCGACGCCGGGAGACGCAACGCTCACAGCGACGCCGGGAGACGCAACGCTCACAGCGACGCCGGGAGACGCAACGCTCACAGCGACGCCGGGAGACGCAACGCTCAGAGCGACGCCGGGAGACGCAACGCTCAGAGCGACGCCGGGAGACGCAACGCTCAGAGCGACGCCGGGAGACGCAACGCTCAGAGCGACGCCGGGAGACGCAACGCTCAGAGCGACGCCGGGAGACGCAACGCTCAGAGCGACGCCGGGAGACGCAACGCTCAGAGCGACGCCGGGAGACGCAACGCTCAGAGCGACGCCGGGAGACGCAACGCTCAGAGCGACGCCGGGAGACGCAACGCTCAGAGCGACGCCGGGAGACGCAACGCTCAGAGCGACGCCGGGAGACGCAACGCTCAGAGCGACGCCGGGAGACGCAACGCTCAGAGCGACGCCGGGAGACGCAACGCTCAGAGCGACGCCGGGAGACGCAACGCTCAGAGCGACGCCGGGAGACGCAACGCTCAGAGCGACGCCGGGAGACGCAACGCTCAGAGCGACGCCGGGAGACGCAACGCTCAGAGCGACGCCGGGAGACGCAACGCTCAGAGCGACGCCGGGAGACGCAACGCTCAGAGCGACGCCGGGAGACGCAACGCTCAGAGCGACGCCGGGAGACGCAACGCTCAGAGCGACGCCGGGAGACGCAACGCTCAGAGCGACGCCGGGAGACGCAACGCTCAGAGCGACGCCGGGAGACGCAACGCTCAGAGCGACGCCGGGAGACGCAACGCTCAGAGCGACGCCGGGAGACGCAACGCTCAGAGCGACGCCGGGAGACGCAACGCTCAGAGCGACGCCGGGAGACGCAACGCTCAGAGCGACGCCGGGAGACGCAACGCTCAGAGCGACGCCGGGAGACGCAACGCTCAGAGCGACGCCGGGAGACGCAACGCTCAGAGCGACGCCGGGAGACGCAACGCTCAGAGCGACGCCGGGAGACGCAACGCTCAGAGCGACGCCGGGAGACGCAACGCTCAGAGCGACGCCGGGAGACGCAACGCTCAGAGCGACGCCGGGAGACGCAACGCTCAGAGCGACGCCGGGAGACGCAACGCTCAGAGCGACGCCGGGAGACGCAACGCTCAGAGCGACGCCGGGAGACGCAACGCTCAGAGCGACGCCGGGAGACGCAACGCTCAGAGCGACGCCGGGAGACGCAACGCTCAGAGCGACGCCGGGAGACGCAACGCTCAGAGCGACGCCGGGAGACGCAACGCTCAGAGCGACGCCGGGAGACGCAACGCTCAGAGCGACGCCGGGAGACGCAACGCTCAGAGCGACGCCGGGAGACGCAACGCTCAGAGCGACGCCGGGAGACGCAACGCTCAGAGCGACGCCGGGAGACGCAACGCTCAGAGCGACGCCGGGAGACGCAACGCTCAGAGCGACGCCGGGAGACGCAACGCTCAGAGCGACGCCGGGAGACGCAACGCTCAGAGCGACGCCGGGAGACGCAACGCTCAGAGCGACGCCGGGAGACGCAACGCTCAGAGCGACGCCGGGAGACGCAACGCTCAGAGCGACGCCGGGAGACGCAACGCTCAGAGCGACGCCGGGAGACGCAACGCTCAGAGCGACGCCGGGAGACGCAACGCTCAGAGCGACGCCGGGAGACGCAACGCTCAGAGCGACGCCGGGAGACGCAACGCTCAGAGCGACGCCGGGAGACGCAACGCTCAGAGCGACGCCGGGAGACGCAACGCTCAGAGCGACGCCGGGAGACGCAACGCTCAGAGCGACGCCGGGAGACGCAACGCTCAGAGCGACGCCGGGAGACGCAACGCTCAGAGCGACGCCGGGAGACGCAACGCTCAGAGCGACGCCGGGAGACGCAACGCTCAGAGCGACGCCGGGAGACGCAACGCTCAGAGCGACGCCGGGAGACGCAACGCTCAGAGCGACGCCGGGAGACGCAACGCTCAGAGCGACGCCGGGAGACGCAACGCTCAGAGCGACGCCGGGAGACGCAACGCTCAGAGCGACGCCGGGAGACGCAACGCTCAGAGCGACGCCGGGAGACGCAACGCTCAGAGCGACGCCGGGAGACGCAACGCTCAGAGCGACGCCGGGAGACGCAACGCTCAGAGCGACGCCGGGAGACGCAACGCTCAGAGCGACGCCGGGAGACGCAACGCTCAGAGCGACGCCGGGAGACGCAACGCTCAGAGCGACGCCGGGAGACGCAACGCTCAGAGCGACGCCGGGAGACGCAACGCTCACAGCGACGCCGGGAGACGCAACGCTCACAGCGACGCATTAGTGTTCATAATGTGTGTGAAGGCGTGAAGGTGGTCCAGATGCTGCCTGAGCAGTCCTCATGGTGGCTCACGTCTTGTGGCAAATATGTCTGCTTTTTGTTTTAAGTTTATTTTCATGTTCGATGCTGTGCCGGGGCCACATGTTAGTGTATTGGCTGTGGTGGGGTGGTAGTTATAGTGGTGGTGATGGTGGTGATGATGGTGATGGTGGTGGTCTTGGTGGTGGTGATGGCAGTCTTGGTGGTGATGATGGTGATGGCGGAATATATAGACCAATAACTGTACGTATTGCCTCGGATCATATATATAATGCCAGTTTGCTTTAGTCTTGGACTAAATTGCGGCGTTAACTAGCATTTGTGTCCGGGTTTTGTAGCTAGGGAACATTCCTTAGCGACAGCTGGCTGTTGATTGTTGAATTAGTGTGCTTGATATGTAGTACTTATGTCCATCTTGTTATTGTCGTGGCTTTTGTCTATTAGTGCGTTGGTGTTGGTCAGGCCATCTCTGGTCATAGTGTAGTTGTGTTTAGGAAACATGTGACCGTTGATAGATCCTTAGATTCAGGTCGTCTTAGTGACCTGGCCAGTGGAGAACATTTAATATTTTGTCCTGTATATCTTGGCTATCGTGAGATTATCTTGAGATAATTTCGGGGCTTAGCGTCCCCGCGGCCCGGTCCTCGACCAGGTCTCCTTTTTGGTACACACCTCCCCAGGAAGCAGCTCCCTAGCAGCTGCCTAACTCCCAGGTACCTATTTATTGCTAGGTGAACAGGTGGTGGATGCTTTAGTATTATGCTTGGGGCGAGTTGTCCTGCTGTAGGGTGATGTGTCGTCCAGGGAGTCTATGGGATATTTAGTGGGGTGTGCGCAGACACGATGTTTCTGTACTCTTCAGAGGTCATCCTGCGAAGTTGCAGGTCCCTATACTCACCATTTTCATCTTTCCATTACTCAGGTATAGGTTAATATTTATCTCATCTGTCTATAAGATTTTGTTCAAGAACTTCACAAGTAGTTTGTACTTTGTAGCAAACTCTCCTTCATTCTGAGGAGAATGATTTGTTCCAGAGATGAAAAAGAATTTGTCATCACAATTGAAAGTATTATTCGACCACCAACTACACGGGTTTGTTGTGGTCTACCAGCCTGTTGTTGTTGCTGATCTCCAGGGCATCCAGCTGTCTGACAATGTGACACAGTTGAGCTTGACACAATGAGTGTTTGACAATGTCTCTGATCGATTGATTCTGATTTTTCAGCCTGATAATGCTGATTATCTGTCACTTGCTTTACTGTCATTGTCACATGTTTGGTCATCTTGTTTACTGTCATTGTCACATGTTTGGTCATCTTGTTTACTGTCATTGTCACATGTTTGGTCATCTTGTTTACTGTCATTGTCACATGTTTGATCATCTTGTTTACTGTCATTGTCACATGTTTGGTCATCTTGTTTACTGTCATTGTCACATGTTTGGTCATCTTGTTTACTGTCATTGTCACATGTTTGGTCATCTTGTGTGTGCGTGTGTATATATATATAATATACACACAAACAATTCCATATGTTTTTCTTCACTGTCGAGGGAAGTTGAAAAATTAACTCTCCAAATTTCATTTTCACACTATATGGTTTGGCGCATAGGGAAGCGTTTCGCAAGGCACTCCTCACTTTTTCAAAGACAAATTTTCCATACTCTGCTTATGGTTATATTCGCTAAGGGGTGACGTGATACAGGACATGATTGAGATGAACAAGGGGATCAATGGCACACTGGGTATAATAGGCCACTGAGTGTTCTATCTTCTTGTTTCTATATTGGTTCGGAGTCTTGAAGTGGGTAGAATGAAGTTATGTGTTAATTGGCTGTTGATTGCTGGTGTTGACTTTTTGATGTGTAAAGTCAAACCCAGCAATCATTTTGCATTTGTATTTCTGTTGCTCTCGTGGTCCCACTAAAATGAAGTGATTTGATGAAATAGCTATGCCCAAGATTACCATCAAAGTGCCGCCGGGGGAGTGGGGGGGTTCAAATAGCTTCGGCTATCACCTCCTTATGTGCGGTCACTGATGGTCGAGTGGATTAAGGCACCGTGACACCAGTTGCAATGTGCTCCTGGAGGTCCGGGTTCGAGTCACTTCTGGGGTGTGGGGAGTTTCCATTTATATATATATATATATATATATATATATATATATATATATATATATATATATATATATATATATATATATATATATATATATATATATATATATATATATAATGTATATACTAACGAAGCCTGGAAGCGCCCAGGTGGTCGTGGACGTGACTGGGGAGTTGCGCCGTGAAAGTGTCGTATTTGGCATATCTTGGCGTCCATCTATATTAGCAAACTCCCTCCCACACTCTCTTCCCTCAGGGCTGCCCATGATGGAGTACGCGGAGGCTCGTAAATCACCCGAACTAAGGGGAGGGAGGGAGGGAGGGTTTAGGGGAAGGAAGAGGGGAATGGAATGATGCGAAGAAGGTGGGAAGGAAAGTGGAAGTAAGGGGAAGGAAGAGGAAGAGCAGGCAGTAGGAGGGAAGGTAGGTGTGGCTGGTCCTGGCACCCAACTCTGAAATCCACCTGAGCATTTAACTTTTGAATACTTATTTGGCAGTTTTTACCAGAGTGGCTCCCTCTCTAGTGGTCCTGACGAGGCCCTCCCTCTCTAGTGGTCCCGACGAGGCCCTCCCTCTCTAGTGGTCCCGACGAGGCCCTCCCTCTCTAGTGGTCCCGACGAGGCCCTCCCTCTCTAGTGGTCCCGACGAGGCCCTCCCTCTCTAGTGGTCCCGACGAGGGCCTCCCTCTCTAGTGGTCCCGACGAGGCCCTCCCTCTCTAGTGGTCCTGACGAGGCCCTCCCTCTCTAGTGGTCCCGACGAGGGCCTCCCTCTCTAGTGGTCCCGACGAGGCCCTCCTTCTCTAGTGGTCCCGACGAGGCCCTCCTTCTCTATAGTGGTCCCGACGAGGGCCTCCCCCTCTAATGGTCCCGACGAGGGCCTCCCCCTCTAATGGTCCCGACGACGGCCCTCCCTCTCTAGTGGTCCCGACGACGGCCCTCCCTCTCTAGTGGTCCCGACGAGGGCCTCCCTCTCTAGTGGTCCCGACGAGGCCCTCCTTCTCTAGTGGTCCCGACGAGGGCCTCCCTCTCTAGTGGTCCCGACGAGGCCCTCCCTCTCTAGTGGTCCTGACGATGGCCTCCCTCTCTAGTGGTCCTGACGATGGCCTCCCTCTCTAGTGGTCCTGACGATGGCCTCCCTCTCTAGTGGTCCTGACGATGGCCTCCCTCTCTAGTGGTCCTGACGATGGCCTCCCTCTCTAGTGGTCCTGACGAGGGCCTCCCTCTCTAGTGGTCCCTTGACCTCTGACACTATAACACACCATACAGTGACCTCTGACACTATAACACACCATACAGTGACCTCTGACACTATAACACACCATACAGTGACCTCTGACACTATAACACACCATACAGTGACCTCTGACACTATAACACACCATACAGTGACCTCTGACACTATAACACACCATACAGTGACCTCTGACACTATAACACACCATACAGTGACCTCTGACAAAATACAGTGTTATGGATAATTGTTAATGTCACTGACCTTTGACTCACCTCAATCAACCTGACATTTGACGTTTGTGTCAACCCTTGACTAAGTATTGGTGTTTGACACTGGACCAGACTATGCATCACTCTGACACCCAATTTAGAGCATATATACAGATCTTTGACACAAACCATCTTGGCATACACTCATCCTTGATAGAAGACTGTGCCTGTATGTTCAGCTTTTACGCTCTTATCAGATAATACTTAGACCGTTGACAAATTACCTTTCGTGTATTACCTTCCGTCACAAAAAGGTGTATTTCTGTATTAAAAAAGATTTCGACTGTCAAAGTGTGTGAGCACTTTGATCATCCAACCACCTGCCCTGTTCTAGCCACTAGGAGGCGAGTCTCACTTGATTATGACTGGTCCAACGCAGTAGTGTCACCTGATCATCGCTTTGGGACCTTAGAAGGGCACCAGAGGGAAGCCCTCTGCCCTCTCCAGGGTAAATGGAGCCGCCGCATTCCCCGACAATAAAGGAGACTGATCCAACTCTTTAGATTGCAATTTGAAGCTTCCACGAAGATTCGGATTGTATATTTATTTTCTTACATAACGACAATGTGGAAGGCGATCGAGGAGTGGCTTTAGCGGTGCCGAATCCGCTTTGCCGACACCGAGGGAGTCGAGACTCCTGCCACAGCGGAGTAGCGGGTAGCTGCCCAGCACCTCGCGAGGCTCTACCAAGCAGTTTGGAAAAGAGTTAAGTCTATCGGTTACCAGTGAAGCAAGAGGAGATGCTGACAGTTCATTGTGGCTGTTCAATGCCCCGTCATGGTTGTTCATAACACCGTCGAAGTTGTTCATAACACCGTCGAAGTTGTTCATAACACCGTCGAGGTTGTTCATAACACCGTCGTGGTTGTTCATAACACCATCGTTATTGTTCATAACACCGTCGTTATTGTTCATAACACCGTCGAGGTTGTTCATAACACCGTCGAGGTTGTTCATAACACCGTCGAGGTTGTTCATAACACCGTCGAGGTTGTTCATAACACCGTCGAGGTTGTTCATAACACCGTCGAGGTTGTTCATAACACCGTCGAGGTTGTTCATAACACCGTCGAGGTTGTTCATAACACCGTCGAGGTTGTTCATAACACCGTCGAGGTTGTTCATAACACCGTCGAGGTTGTTCATAACACCGTCGAGGTTGTTCATAACACCGTCGAGGTTGTTCATAACACCGTCGAGGTTGTTCATAACACCGTCGAGGTTGTTCATAACACCGTCGAGGTTGTTCATAACACCGTCGTGGTTGTTCATAACACCGTCGAGGTTGTTCATAACACCGTCGAGGTTGTTCATAACACCGTCGTGGTTGTTCATAACACCGTCGAGGTTGTTCATAACACCGTCGTGGTTGTTCATAACACCGTCGAGGTTGTTCATAACACCGTCGAGGTTGTTCATAACACCGTCGTTATTGTTCATAACACCGTCGAGGTTGTTCATAACACCGTCGTTATTGTTCATAACACCGTCGAGGTTGTTCATAACACCGTCGAGGTTGTTCATAACACCGTCGTGGTTGTTCATAACACCGTCGTTATTGTTCATAACACCGTCGGGGTTGTTCATAACACCGTCGAGGTTGTTCATAACACCGTCGTGGTTGTTCATAACACCGTCGTTATTGTTCATAACACCGTCGGGGTTGTTCATAACACCGTCGTGGTTCATAACACCAGAGGATCGACTCCCCTGACGCCAGTGGAGCAGCCCGCTGACAGGAGCTCAGAAGCATTACGTATTATTTTCAAGTCCGCTCAACAGGATCTAAAACCTTATCAAGAATACAAAAGAAAGTCTCAAGTTCAAGCAACTCCTTGAAGATTGAGTAAACATCTTCCCTGAGGCACTTAAGAGCCCGAGGCGCTCGCTCACCAGGATGTTTTATTGAACTGATTACGGGCTATTCATGCCCGTGCCATCTCTTGGGTGGCTTAATCTTCATACATGAATCAATTGAACTAAGGATGTTGTATTAAACTGAATGTTGTATTCACTTGACGATTTTTTATTGTCTAGAGGATGTTGTATAAAACTGTAGATGTATTCAACTGAGGATGTTGTATTGTCTAGAGGATGTTGTATAAAACTGTGGATGTTGTATTGACCTGAGGATACAAATCTTGGATGTTGTATTCACCTGAAGATGTTGTATTGACTAGAGGGTGTTGTATTAAAATGTGGATGTTGTATTCAACTGAGGATGTTGTGTTAAACTGTGAATGTTGTATTCAACTGAGGATGTTGTATTCAACTGAGGATGTTGTATTCAACTGAGGATGTTGTATTCAACTGAGGATGTTGTATTAAACTGTGGATGTTGTATTCAACTGAGGATGTTGTACTGAACTGTGGTTGTTGTATTTAACTGAGGATGTATTGAGCTGAGGATGGTGTATTTAAATTATGATTTTTGTTTAGCGAGGATGTTGCATTGAACTGAGACAAGTGAGGTTCACGTGTTGAGTATGAGCAACGATGAAGAGCCAGGTGTTGACCCCTCTACACTCATCACCGCGATGTTCCAGCGATGTTGTCCCTGTGTGGTTGATGATGTGTGTAGTGTAGATGATATTCCTGCCATCACGACCATTCCGGCATCACTCCTTCTTGAACCCTATATAAAAGCAATATCAGGAACCACAATCAAATTATATTTACATAAAAGCATATTACATGACGTCAGAATACTGTTTTACATGCCAGGTATTGAGAGTTTTAACCAAGCCACTAAACACACTTGTGTGTGGCGCTGTGTGTTACACATGTGTGCTGTTGGGGGATGATTAATGTTTGTATTAACATTATGTTCACCTTCACTATTGATGTGCACATTGACTGTTTTATATGGATTTATTTTAAGAGACCTGTATCTTAATGTTGATATTGCTGTCATGAGTGGCGGGCGCTGAGGTACTGCTCGTTATCAGCGCTTAACAATGGATGTAAAGTGAAGAGGTTTAGAGATAGGAAAGACCTGGGTAAATACTGGTATGGAACCGGAAATGTTTATTTATTAAATAATATTCTAGTTATAAATAAAAGTGTGATTATTGGATGGTTTCATGCGTAGGCTAGACACACACATTAGAGTAAGCTTGGACCTGCGTCGTATGAGCCAATAGGCCTTCCATGGTGTGCTTCATTATTAAGTTCATAAGGTCTTATGTATGATAACTTGTTTTAAAATATCGTATTTGTTCAAAAAAGTCAATATTTACTGCACTGATAACATGTTTCGTGAAGAGAGAGAGGAATTTGTCTGGTGAATGTCTAAGCTGCCTGTTGAACATTCTGTTCAACACAACTGAATGTTTAACATTTAAAATCCCAGGTTGCATTGCTTTTACCATGTCATGGTGCAGTGGTGTAAGGCGTGTGTTTGGGAGTACCCAGAGCACAGGTTCGAATCCTCCTCATGGCTCATACTGATTTTATTATTATTATTATTTCAAGATTATTATTATTGCACAAAGGAGTCACATTAACATGATATATCATTAAGAAAATCGATTAGAGTCACGAGGGGGATTCGAACCTGTACCCTGCATACTCCCAAGCACACTAGAGTGTATTAAGCGGGTAATTAAGAACTTCATTTGGTATCACCTCGATGCCTCAAGTTGGATTCAGTTCTCTCCTAGGTTACATATTACTTATAGCATGTTGGAGTTCAGTGGTTTAAAGTGTGTGTTTGGGAGTACCCTAGTTGGCTCCGTGGCTTTCATGGCACCAGTTGATCTTATCATTATTAGTATTATTAGTATTTAAACTAGTATAAATTTCAGCAGCCTAGACACGAGAGGATGCGTGTCCACCTTAACTCATATTAATGAGGTGGAGTCCTGGGCAGACAACACCTGACCCGTATTAATGAGACTGCCCTCTTGACCTCAGCAGTAACCTGACCCATATTATTTAATCACCTCCTTTTGACTCGACCTGACCAGCCTTCATCTGATCCATGTTAAATTCACCTCTCTTGGTCCGGCCTGACCTCTATACATAAACAAAATCCATTACCGGGCAGATGCAAACAACATTTCAATAAATAAATTCAATAAAAAGAGAGGTTTAGCGAGACCATTGCATTTAGAGGCAACTACCTTGCACTAAATAAACAATGCAGATATATTGCTTGTCGAAGTCTAGACTCTACAACTATAAACTCGGTAGCAACTTATAGGGTAAAATAATAGGCAAGGTTTGCGTTTGGGCTCGACCAGGTCGCCGGGTCTGTCCGCTCTGATCCAGACAGTTTTTTTTTGTATTAATAAATGAGGTACATTTGCATTAGTGCAGCTACCCTAGACTATATGAAGTGGAGTACAGTGTGTCAAAAAAGCTAACTAGGTGATGCTAAGAAATCCCCATCACACAGGATGGTTAGTCATACAGAGGCATGTGATAGGCAGTTTTAGGTATTTTTTTTTTATTAAGATATGAGGTACATCTGCATTAGTGCAGCTACCCTTGACTATATGAAGTGGAGTACAGTGTGTCAAAAAAGCTAACTAGGTGATGCTAAAAAATCCCCATCACACAGGATGGTTAGTCATACAGAGGCATGTGATAAGCGGTCTGCACTGGCAGACTCCGGATGCATTTTGAGGATATCAACAACACAAGATTGAATAAGGTAGCAGTGGTAATACAAGTCCCCATCTCGCAGGATGGTTAGTCATACAGAGCCATGTGTTTAATAGCCTGCACTGGCAAATTTTGGGTATACTGTGAGGATATCTTCAAGAATACGAGAGTGAATAAAGTAATTGCAAAGCTCCAGGTACCTCATGCCAACTGGTCTGAAAGGTCTAATAACTGGGCATTCAGTGATGTAGTGCGGGAGATCATGCCGTAGTTCCTGCTCACAGAGTTTGCAACTGGAGTGCTTAGGATTGGGAGACCCGTCACCTGCAGCCACCTGCCACAGGTAACGGTAACCCAACCTGATCCTTGCAACCACTGTGTCGCACAGTCTTGTGGAAGTTTTGTGCTGTCCATAGATGTAGGTTTCAGATCTGAACAAATCATAGCTTTTTATACTAGTACTTTCAGGTCGTTGGGAGTCAGTAAGTTCTTTCCTATCAGATCTGAATGTTTGGACCAATACAGTTTTGACAGCAGAGATGGGGATACCTAGATCTAATTCAACTTCAGACTTGTTACACGCTAATTTGGCTGCAATGTCTGTCTCATTATGATGGGTTATATTTATGTGTGAAGGTATCCATACAAAGGAGATTCGAGACCCTTTACTCTGTGCATCAATTAGGTCATTTATAATTGGGAGTATGAGGTTCTTGCTGTCGATCTTCCAAGAGAAGTTTTCGATTGCTTGAAGAGCAGACTTTGAATCACATAATATTATTCCTCCTCCAATGTTTTTTAATGTACTGGTAGCTAAGTGTAATGCTGCTAGTTCTGCTTGTGTGGAGGTCAGCCAGTTGTTTAACCTGACACTGACAGTCTTTGTGCAAATATTATTTATATAAAACCTACATGCCGCTGCAGTCCGTCCAGTAGAGGATTGGACTGAGCCGTCGGTGTAGACACAGTGCTTGTGAGATCTTAAACTCTCGATGGAGTATGCAATTGTTTCAAGAGTGACAGCTTTGAGAAGAGCAAGATTCTCATTATCTTTCTTGGTGACAGGTGTGTATGATACTTGAATGGTGGGGTACAGATAAAGAGGAATATCAGAGACAGGTAGATTGCACTTAAAAGGAATGTTAAGTTTAATGAGATTGTAAGCATTGTTGCTCAGCCATTTATCATAAAAAGAGTGAGTTGGTATGTCGGCACCAGTCAAAAGGGTGCTAACAGCACTAAATAATTTGTCTCTGAGCAATGCAGGAGATGTAGGATCTCTCATGACTTTAAGGCAAAAGGTAGTGTTGACTTGCATTATTCTCTCTAGTATGGTTGGAAGCTTCAGTTCTTCCCTCATGTTGATGATTCTTGTGCATCTTGGGGCACCAAGAATTATCCTCATGGCCTCATTCTGTACTACTTCAAGTTTGTCAAACACAGAGGAGGGGAAATTAATTAAGTGCAGAGCATTATAATCAACGAGAGATCTAACGAACATCATATAGAATAGTCTAGCATATTTAATATTGATACCAATATTCTTACCAGTAAGTGTTCTCAATGGTTTGTCTTTCTTTTAACCTACGGTGTAGATCATTTACAATGTCACTGTTAATACCAACTCCAAGGTATTTGTGCTGCCCACACGTTTCAATGTTCTGGTTGTTGACCTTGAAAGCTATAGGGACATGAGTTTTCTCTTGGGGATGGAGAACTCTGGATTTAGTTATAGAGATAACAAGACCACATTCAATGCTTTTAGCAGCGAATGGATGAAGTAGAGCTTGCAGTCTAGTTTGGGAATTTGCAACAATGCATATATCATCGGCATAACAAATGACGGCTTCGTCAGGTACTGTGGGAATATCAGTTGTAAATTTATGCATCAGAACATTGAACAGTGTGGGACTTAGCACTCCACCCTGGGGTGTACCCAACTCAAAGGGTGCACAGAGTTTACTTTTGACCCCCTTGAAAAGGACTGAGGCAGTTCTGTTACTCAGGTACCCCCTAAGCCATGTCAACAGTCTTCCCTTAACTCCAAAAGAGGCTAGCTGTTCTAGGATTATTTCTCTGGTTGCTGTATCAACGCAGTTTGGAGATCAATAAATGCCGCCTGAGTGTTTGGTCCCCCTCTGATAAAATACTCAGCAAAGCAAGTTTGTGTGCTTCTTCCAGGAAGTATTTTTTTTTTTTATTAACATATTAGGTACATCTGCATTAGTGCAGCTACCCTAGACTATATGAAGTGGAGTACAGTGTGTCAAAAAAGCTAACTAGGTGGTGCTAAAAAATCCCCATCACACAGGATGGTTAGTCATACAGAGGCATGTGATAAGCGGTCTGCACTGGCAGACTCCGGATGCATTTTGAGGATATCAACAACACAAGATAGAATAAGGTAGCAGTGGTAATACAAGTCCCCATCTCGCAGGATGTTTAGTCATACAGAGCCATGTGTTTAATAGCCTGCACTCGAAGTATTTTCTATTGCCGTTCACTGGAAAGTCTAGGGAACTAGGACTCCATATTTTACTATAGTTTACTCTTAATTTTGTTTTGTTTTCTTCTACATGGAGAAGAAGCAAAGAAGACAATAAGAAGCTAAACAGTGCCACAATAAATATGCAAACAGCTCCAAGGTAAAATAACTAAGATGCAAAACAGCCCGATGGAAGAACAAAACAGCCCCGATGGAAGAACAAAACAGCCCCGATGGAAGAACAAAACAGCCCCGATGGAAGAACAAAACAGCCCCGATGGAAGAACAAAACAGCCCCGATGGAAGAACAAAACAGCCCCGATGGAAGAACAAAACAGCCCCGATGGAAGAACAAAACAGCCCCGATGGAAGAACAAAACAGCCCCGATGGAAGAACAAAACAGCTCCGATGGAAGAACAAAACAGCCCCAATGGAAGAACAAAACAGCCCCGATGGAAGAACAAAACAGCCCCGATGGAAGAACAAAACAGCCCCGATGGAAGAACAAAACAGCCCCGATGGAAGAACAAAACAGCCCCGATGGAAGAACAAAACAGCCCCGATGGAAGAACAAAACAGCCCCGATGGAAGAACAAAACAGCCCCGATGGAAGAACAAAACAGCCCCGATGGAAGAACAAAACAGCCCCGATGGAAGAACAAAACAGTCCCGATGGAAGAACAAAACAGCCCCGATGGAAGAACAAAACAGCCCCGATGGAAGAACAAAACAGTCCCGATGGGAGAACAAAACAGCCCCGATGGAAGAACAAAACAGCCCCGATGGGAGAACAAAACAGCCCCGATGGGAGAACAAAACAGCCCCGATGGAAGAACAAAACAGCCCCGATGGAAGAACAAAACAGCCCCGATGGAAGAACAAATCAGGTCCGATGGAAGAACAAAATAGTCCGATGGAAGAACAAAACAGCCCCGATGGAAGAACAGAACAGCCCCGATGGAAGAACAAAACAGCCCCGATGGAAGAACAAAACAGCCCCGATGGAAGAACAAAACAGCCCCCATAGATGAACAAAACAGCCCCGATGGAAGAACAAAACAGTCCCGATGGAAGAACAAAACAGTCCCGATGGAAGAACAAAACAGTCCCGATGGAAGAACAAAACAGTCCCGTTGGAAGAACAAAACAGTCCCGTTGGAAGAACAAAACAGTCCCGTTGGAAGAACAAAACAGTCCCGTTGGAAGAACAAAACAGTCCCGTTGGAAGAACAAAACAGTCCCGTTGGAAGAACAAAACAGTCCCGTTGGAAGAACAAAACAGTCCCGATGGAAGAACAAAAGTCCCGATGGAAGAACAAAACAGCCCCGATGGAAGAACAAAACAGCCCCGATGGAAGAACAAAACAGTCCCGATGGGAGAACAAAACAGCCCCGATGGGAGAACAAAACAGCCCCGATGGGAGAACAAAACAGCCCCGATGGGAGAACAAAACAGCCCCGATGGGAGAACAAAACAGCCCCGATGGGAGAACAAAACAGCCCCGATGGAAGAACAAAACAGCCCCGATGGAAGAACAAAACAGCCCCGATGGAAGAACAAATCAGGTCCGATGGAAGAACAAAATAGTCCGATGGAAGAACAAAACAGCCCCGATGGAAGAACAGAACAGCCCCGATGGAAGAACAAAACAGCCCCGATGGAAGAACAAAACAGCCCCGATGGAAGAACAAAACAGCCCCGATGGAAGAACAAAACAGCCCCGATGGAAGAACAAAACAGCCCCGATGGAAGAACAAAACAGTCCCGATGGAAGAACAAAACCGCCCCGATGGAAGAACAAAACCGCCCCGATGGAAGAACAAAACCGCCCCGATGGAAGAACAAAACCGCCCCGATGGAAGAACAAAACCGCCCCGATGGAAGAACAAAACCGCCTCGATGGAAGAACAAAACCGCCCCGATGGAAGAACAAAACAGTCCCGATGGAAGAACAAAACAGTCCCGATGAAAGAACAAAACAGTCCCGATGAAAGAACAAAACAGTCCCGATGAAAGAACAAAACAGTCCCGATGGAAGAACAAAACAGTCCCGATGGAAGAACAAAACAGTCCCGATGGAAGAACAAAACAGTCCCGATGGAAGAACAAAACAGTCCCGATGGAAGAACAAACCAGCCCCGATGGAAGAACAAAACAGCCCCCATGGAAGAACAAAACAGCCCCCATGGAAGAACAAAACAGCCCCCATGGAAGAACAAAACAGCCCCCATGGAAGAACAAAACAGCCCCGATGGAAGAACAAAACAGTCCCGATGGAAGAACAAAACGGTCCCGTTGGAAGAACAAAACAGTCCCGTTGGAAGAACAAAACAGTCCCGTTGGAAGAACAAAACAGTCCCGTTGGAAGAACAAAACAGTCCCGTTGGAAGAACAAAACAGTCCCGTTGGAAGAACAAAACAGTCCCGATGGAAGAACAAAAGTCCCGATGGAAGAACAAAACAGCCCCGATGGAAGAACAAAACAGCCCCGATGGAAGAACAAAAGTCCCGATGGGAGAACAAAACAGCCCCGATGGGAGAACAAAACAGCCCCGATGGGAGAACAAAACAGCCCCGATGGGAGAACAAAACAGCCCCGATGGGAGAACAAAACAACCCCGATGGAAGAACAAAACAGCCCCGATGGAAGAACAAAACAGCCCCGATGGAAGAACAAATCAGGTCCGATGGAAGAACAAAATAGTCCGATGGAAGAACAGAACAGCCCCGATGGAAGAACAGAACAGCCCCGATGGAAGAACAAAACAGCCCCGATGGAAGAACAAAACAGCCCCGATGGAAGAACAAATCAGCCCCGATGGAAGAACAAAACAGTCCCGATGGAAGAACAAAACCGCCCCGATGGAAGAACAAAACCGCCCCGATGGAAGAACAAAACCGCCCCGATGGAAGAACAAAACCGCCCCGATGGAAGAACAAAACAGTCCCGATGGAAGAACAAAACAGTCCCGATGGAAGAACAAAACAGTCCCGATGAAAGAACAAAACAGTCCCGATGAAGGAACAAAACAGTCCCGATGGAAGAACAAAACAGTCCCGATGGAAGAACAAAACAGTCCCGATGGAAGAACAAAACAGTCCCGATGGAAGAACAAAACAGTCCCGATGGAAGAACAAAACAGTCCCGATGGAAGAACAAAACAGTCCCGATGGAAGAACAAAACAGTCCCGATGGAAGAACAAAACAGTCCCGATGGAAGAACAAAGCAGTCCCGATGGAAGAACAAAACAGTCCCGATGGAAGAACAAAACAGTCCCGATGGAAGAACAAAACAGTCCCGATGGAAGAACAAAACAGTCCCGATGGAAGAACAAAACAGTCCCGATGGAAGAACAAAACAGTCCCGATGGAAGAACAAAACAGCCCCGATGGAAGAACAAAACAGTCCCGATGGAAGAACAAAACAGTCCCGATGGAAGAACAAAACAGTCCCGATGGAAGAACAAAACAGATGGAAGAACAAAACAGTCCCGATGGAAGAACAAAACAGATGGAAGAACAAAACAGTCCCGATGGAAGAACAAAACAGTCCCGTTGGAAGAACAAAACAGTCCCGTTGGAAGAACAAAACAGATGGAAGAACAAAACAGTCCCGATGGAAGAACAAAACAGCCCCGATGGAAGAACAAAATGGAAGAACAAAACAGCCCCGATGGAAGAACAAAACAGCCCCGATGGAAGAACAAAACAGCCCCGATGGAAGAACAAAACAGCCCCGATGGAAGAACAAAACAGCCCCGATGGAAGAACAAAACAGCCCCGATGGAAGAACAAAACAGCCCCGATGGAAGAACAAAACAGCCCCGATGGAAGAACAAAACAGCCCCGATGGAAGAACAAAACAGCCCCGATGGAAGAACAAAACAGCCCCGATGGAAGAACAAAACAGCCCCGATGGAAGAACAAAACAGCCCCGATGGAAGAACAAAACAGCCCCGATGGAAGAACAAAACAGCCCCGATGGAAGAACAGAACAGCCCCGATGGGAGAACAGAACAGCCCCGATGGGAGAACAGAACAGCCCCGATGGGAGAACAGAACAGCCCCGATGGAAGAACAGAACAGCCCCGATGGAAGAACAGAACAGCCCCGATGGAAGAACAGAACAGCCCCGATGGAAGAACAGAACAGCCCCGATGGAAGAACAGAACAGCCCCGATGGAAGAACAGAACAGCCCCGATGGAAGAACAGAACAGCCCCGATGGAAGAACAGAACAGCCCCGATGGAAGAACAGAACAGCCCCGATGGAAGAACAAAACAGCCCCGATGGAAGAACAAAACAGTCCCGATGGAAGAACAAAACAGTCCCGATGGAAGAACAAAACAGTCCCGATGGAAGAACAAAACAGTCCCGATGGAAGAACAAAACAGTCCCGATGGAAGAACAAAACAGTCCCGATGGAAGAACAAAACAGTCCCGATGGAAGAACAAAACAGTCCCGATGGAAGAACAAAACAGTTCCGATGGAAGAACAAAACAGCCCCGATGGAAGAACAAAACAGCCCCGATGGAAGAACAAAACAGTCCCGATGGAAGAACAAAAGTCCCGATGGAAGAACAAAACAGCCCCGATGGAAGAACAAATCAGTCCTCTTAACGTGTGTTTCTTCAATATAATTCATTGTTTCATCTGGCCATTAAAGGAGTCTTAACTGCTCACTGAGATGCTGGACGATGACGGACAAATATAAACACAATACAATTAAAGTTGTGAGTGGCGCAGACGACCGATATGTTTAACGCAGAGAAGGCGAAGTTATGCTTCAGAACAACGTCACTTCTTCAATATTGATTTTAACGGCGAAATTCAGGCTGTTGTTGTTGGCTTTGCAACAAAACCGAAAATCTTGTTGCCTTTGTAACGAAGCTATCTTGAGATGGTTATCTTGATATGATTTCAGGGCTTTAGTGTCTCCGCGGCTCAGTCCTCGACCAGGCCTCCACCCACAGGAAGCAGCCCGTGACAGCTGACTAACACCCAGGTACCTATTTTACTATTAGGTAACAGGGGCATAGGGTGAAAGAAACTCTGCCCATTGCTTCTCGCCGGCGCTCGGGATCGAACCCAGGACCACAGGATCACAAGTCCAGTGTGCTGTCCGCTCGGCCGACCGGCTCCCTAGCTGAATCATGGCCTCAAATGGACTTATAGGAAGTTATTGATTAACTATTGTGATGTCTTAGTCTTAATTCATTTGAATATTTGTGGTTAGAACTAAATGCAGCGGTTCTGAAAAAGGGAACGTTCAGGAAAACAAGCCACGTTCAGGAGAACAAGCCACGTTCAGAACAAGCCACGTTCAGGAGAACAAGCCACGTTCAGGAGAACAAGCCACGTTCAGAACAAGCCACGTTCAGGAGAACAAGCCACGTTCAGGAGAACAAGCCACGTTCAGGAGAACAAGCCACGTTCAGGAGAACAAGCCACGTTCAGGAGAACAAACCACGTTCAGGAGAACAAGCCACGTTCAGGAGAACAAGCCATGTTCAGGAGAACAAGCCACGTTCAGGAGAACAAGCCATGTTCAGGAGAACAAGCCACGTTCAGGAGAACAAGCCATGTTCAGGAGAACAAGCCACGTTCAGGAGAACAAGCCATGTTCAGGAGAACAAGCCATGTTCAGGAGAACAAGCCACGTTCAGGAGAACAAGCCATGTTCAGGAGAACAAGCCATGTTCAGGAGAACAAGCCACGTTCAGGAGAACAAACCACGTTGAGGAGAACAAACCACGTTTAGGAGAACAAGCCATGTTCAACAGAACAAGCCACGTTCAACAGAACAAGCCACGTTCAACAGAACAAGCCACGTTCAACAGAACAAGCCACGTTCAACAGAACAAGCCACGTTCAACAGAACAAGCCACGTTCAACAGAACAAGCCACGTTCAACAGAACAAGCCATGTTCAACAGAACAAGCCACGTTCAACAGAACAAGCCATGTTCAACAGAACAAGCCACGTTCAACAGAACAAGCCACGTAACTTGTAAAAAGCTACACTGTCTAGCACGGATAAATGGTAAAAAATCATTCTTACTAAAAATTCCACTTAAGTATTTACAGGTGGGAGAGAACGGCTGGGTTAAGTGACGAGAGGGAAGAGTGAAGCAGGAAGTTATCCAACACAAAACAGCATCGACGAAATACTAAATATTAGGGGTGGATGTGTTTTGTTTGTATTAACTAGGTATACACAACCATGTGCTGCTATCTTATTCTGTTTGATGGATTTCAGATGGAAGGAAGGAATTATCATGGGAAAGCGCCAAGCCATTACGACTATATAGCACTGGGAAGGGGTCAGGATAAAGATTTGGGATGGGACGGGGGGAAGGAATGGTGCCCAACCACTTGGACGGTCGGGGATTGAACGCCGACCTGCATGAAGCGAGACCGTCGCTCTACCGTCCAGCCCAAGTGGTTGGGTGGATGGTTTACAGAGTGTAGATCAAGAGCTAGGTATGAGTTCGTTTAATATCCCATCTCATTAAATTGTTAAGTCATACTTGGAATCAACACACAACATGCAATTCGAGTCTAATATTTTAGGCTCCACTAGTAAACTCTGGGTAGAGCTCTAAAATATCTTCCAGTATTCGTGAGTGTATGAAGTAATTACAGAGCTCAAAGTACCTTATACCATTAGGTCTTAAGTCACTGATAACAGGGCAGTCACAGATATAGTGTTAGGAAGAAGGATGTCCCAGCTCTTGTTCACATAGTTTACAATTGGAATGTTCACCATTGGAAGATTCATTACCTGCAACCACCTGCCATAGATATCGATATCACAGCATATTTCTGGCAATTACAATGTCACACTGTCCAGTAGATATTTTTCGCTATCCGTATCTACAGATAGCGAAATAACGTTATCACACTTATAACATATGTTATAAACATATCACAACTCTTCATACTCGTTTTTATGCCCTTTGAGTGTCAGTGACTGCTCTTCTCTCATTGAGTCATTAAGCTTATCACTAACCTTATATCAAGTATGTTATTAAAAAGAAGGTTGGGTTAGGATTTTTATTTTTATCTTAATTTGTAATTTACCATTTAGACTAAATCGGTAATACACAACGTGATTTTTTCGGGGGTTCAACAGTTCATTTATGATCATTTGACCAAACAACCCGTTCTCGCAAATTTAATAAGTCAATATTGACTTGTTAAATATGTGCATAGGTGACATACTTAACATAATAGTTTCCCTTGAAAAGCTTCATAGAAAACACCGACCTTACCTAACCTACTTAGTATGTTAAAATAAGCATTTTATAGCTTCGTAATTACAATTGTTACTTAACCTATTATAGGTATAGGTTAGGTAGTAATTGTAATTACGAAGCAATAAGATGCTTATCTTAACATACTAAGTAGGTTAGGTAAGGTCGGTGTTTTCTATGAAGCTTTTCAAGGGAAACTATTATGTTAAGTATGTCACCTATGCACATATTTAACAAGTCAATATTGACTTATTAAATTTGCGAGAACGGGTTGGACCAAATAGGTTCTTTACTAACAACCATGACTGGAAGATGGGGTGGGCGTGTCATGTACCTCCCCGGTTGATACGCTTCCTCCAGGTGAAGACGAATGTGATGTCTCCCACCCACCTTGAGGAGGTTGGCTAAGACGACTTGTTATCTTGTATATCCTTAACTTTTCTCCTTTATCTGATGGCTCGCATTAGTTATCAGAGGCCGTTTTCTCTGCCCTTTTGGCCTGGAGTAACGAGTCCACAGAAACGTTTTTTATGAAAGAGTAACGAGGCCTTAAAGACTATTCCAGCACGAAGTAACGATACCAGATAGCGCAATCTTCTTAAGATTGACGATACCAGATAGCGCAATCTTCTTAAGATTGACGATACCAGATAGCGCAATCTTCTTAAGATTGACGATACCAGATAGCCCAATCTTCTTAAGATTAACGATACCAGATAGCCCAATCTTCTTAAGACTGACGATACCAGATAGCCCAATCTTCCTAAGATTAACGATACCAGATAGCCCAATCTTCCTAAGATTAACGATACCAGATAGCCCAATCTTCCTAAGATTAACGATACCAGATAGCCCAATCTTCCTAAGATTAACGATACCAGATAGCCCAATCTTCCTAACATTAACGATATCAGATAACCCAATCTTCCTAACATTAACGATATCAGATAGCCCATTCTTCCTAAGATTAACGATACCAGATAGCCCAATCTTCCTAACATTAACGATATCAGATAGCCCAATCTTCCTAACATTAACGATACCAGATAGCCCAATCTTCTTAAGATTAACGATACCAGATAGCCCAATTTTACCAAGATTAGCGATGCCAGATAGACCGGTCTCTCTTAGATTAACGATATCCGATTGACCAGTCTATCTAACATCTAACGATATTAGACCAATCATCCCAGGTTAATAATGCTAGATAGACTAATATCCGAAAGATTAACGATAACAGAAAGACCAATCTGCCCAAGATTAACGAAACCAGTGAGTCCTTGCTCGCGATGAGTAACGATGCCAAATAGGTTAATCTCCCGAAAACTGACAAGAAAGCTGAAAGCCTAACGTATAAATCTGTGAAAACATTCAAAACTGAACTTTACCAACCTAAGACGAAGCCCAAACACTTCCGCTGCTTCCCGAAAACATGCCTTGTGACCGGCTTTCCTTGAACGATATTTCATGGACGATATTCCCTGGACGATATTCCCTGGACGATATTTCCATGGATGATATTCCCTGGACGATATTTCCATGGATGATATTCCCTGGACGATATTCCCTGGATGATATTCCCTGGACGATATTTCCATGGATGATATTCCCTGGAGGATATTTCCCTGGACGATATTCCCTGGACGATATTCCCTGGAGGATATTTCCCTGGACGATATTCCCTGGACGATATTCCCTGGACGATATTCCCTGGACGATATTTCCTAGACGATATTTCCATGGACGATATTCCCTGGACGATATTCCCTGGACGATATTCCCTAGACGATATTTCCATGGACGATATTCCCTGGACGATATTCCCTAGACGATATTTCCATGGACGATATTCCCTGGACGATATTCCCTAGACGATATTTCCATGGACGATATTCCCTGGACGATATTCCCTGGACGATATTCCCTAGACGATATTTCCATGGACGATATTCCCTGGACGATATTCCCTAGACGATATTTCCATGGACGATATTCCCTGGACGATATTCCCTGGACGATATTCCCTGGACGATATTTCCATGGACGATATTCCCTGGACGATATTCCTTGGACGATATTCCCTGGATGATATTCTATGGGCGATATTGCACATATGATATTCGCTATATGATGTCAAATAAACGATTTCGATGAACAATATCTGAACAAAAATATATGAACGATATCTGGAAACGATATTGTTATGACCCTTGACCTCTGGGCATGACCTCTGACCTCTGACCTCTGGGCATGGTTCCTCTGCTTTTGTAGTTGTAAAAAATACATAATAATACGGCCTTGCCTACTACAAGTGTCTAGGGTAAATACATCAACTGCTTACTCAACAAAGTAATACACTTAAAGTAAGGGTAACAAAGAACATACAAACATATGAATGAAAATACAGGCAGCCAGAAATATTAATGTACCAGAATACATTAATATCATTATATAAGCACTGATCACTATTTAAAAACTTAAATGGATAGAGGGGTATGAAAGTAATGGTCTAACCAGGCAATCAGCTATGTTACTAAACAATGAACAATTAGCACAGACTTATCTCGGCAACATGTCCACGCCAGCCAGCTCCACCCACGCGACTGGCGTTGCTGGAGCATGCATGACATGCTGTCTAAAAGATACCAACTAAAAGCCACATAAAATATCTAGATACTTTGCTATCAGAGAGTAGTACTTAAGAACATAATTATAACTAAACTAATATGCATATAACACTGCTAAAGTGTAATTAAGAAGTTAAGTACAATCAATAAACAGGAATAATTACAGTGGTGAATCAGTGACGCTAGGTTGATACACTGCAGCATACTGGAACATCCCAAGTATGGTCATCCCCCCCATGAGACGCCACGGTCTCCCTCCACAGGAATGAACATGCAATAGTATTAACAAAATATTAAATACAGGCACACTACAGCAAGCTACATATATATCCAACATATATATGCTGGAAAACAACTGGATAAAATGTTTAATTTAAATAACTGAGGAAAGAAAAAATGGACATATGTTTATCATGATAATTGTTAGAATCAAATATATGGATTCGTAACAGATATAGAGCGATCCCTTGAACTGATGGGGTAAAAAAGACAGCAAATATAAATAAATTTGTGAACAAAATTGAGAAAAATCGTTGCGATAAAAGACTAATTAATTGCTAGAACGGCTTGGTAGAACAGGTGATATCCTCTATAAACACCTGTAGGTGAGTAGATATAATATACTCACACACGTGCACACACACAAACACACACACACTCGCTCAATGTGATAGAGCCCAGTAGGCTCGGGAATCTGTACACCTGTTGATTGACAGTTGAGAGGCGGGACCAAAGAGCCAGAGCTCAACCCTTGCAAGCATAACTTGGTGAGTACTCCTGAGTACTTAGGGAGTACAACTAGATGACTACTTGTTTCCGATGTCGGAAACAAATGGGAAGCGTCTTTCACCCTGATGCCCCTGTTACCTAGCAATAAATAGGTACCTGCGAGTTAGACAGCTGCTACGGGCTGCATTCTAGTGATGGGCGTGTGTGTGTGTGTTATGAATGAATATATATAGTTGATGGAGGAAAATTGATCGGGAGACATTGTATTAGACAACCGATAGTCAGAAAGGTGGGGTCCAAGAGCTAACAACTCATTCAGGCACAAATAATGAATACACACACGCGCGCGCGTGTGTGCATACACACACACTCAGACGAACTCACTGAATGCCTCTTCTCAAAGCGAATTTTACCCCTCACACAGCTTATATAATATTCCTCAGGCCAATATTTGGATCAGACCAAAAGAGCATTCATTATTTTGGCGTCTCCAGCGTGGCCTCCTCCGCCCTCTGGCCAAGATGGCCGCCCACATCACTTGTGGGCGGCTCCTCCCCCAAGACTGGTAAACTTCCCTCCACCCAACCCCCAAATTGATGAAGGCCCCCCCCCCCTCCCTTCACGCCCAGATTGACGCAGTCACCCCCCCCCCTTCACCCCAGCTTCGGGCGTGTACGCCATATTGTGGAATACAAATGTGCAGATTGTGCGGAGTTACTCTTTGTTTATGTATGAGCCGAAGACCACGAGGGGGGGGTGGGTGTTATGGGAGGGGGTGAAGGGCTGGAGATGGGGCGAGGGAGGGGAAGAAGGAAGGGGGTGATATATGGGAAAGGGAAAAGAAATGGGTTGAAGGAGAAGAAATAGTTAAAAGGAACGGGGAGATGAGAGGGAAGCGGATGAAGTAGGGGAATAGCAAAGAGAGAGAGAGAGAGAGGAAAATGAATGAAGGGCGGAATAGGAGTTAAGAGGAAAGGTAGGGAAAGAAAGGAAAAGAGAAACTGAGAGAGAGAAAAAAAGGATAAACAAGGGACTTAAAAGGTGGGAGGGATGAAAGGAGAGAGGCGGAGGAAGGGCGGAAATGAGAGCAGATGATCACTGGAAGGGGTAGAGACGATAGTTAAGGAATGAGGAGTGAGAGAGCTCCGTTAAAGTTCAGATGAGAAAGATTTTATCAAATTGTAAAAATAAATCATGGCTCAGAGGAATAGTGATAGGTGTAATGGTGATGATGGTGAGAATGATAACGGTGATGACAATATGGTGGTGATGATGATGACACAACCCATCCTGCTGTTTAGGTAGTACTTTTTGTAACTATGTACACCATTGTACAAACATTGACATACTAAGGAATTAGATAGTAATTATTAGCGATAGTAATTAATTAGCTATCTGTATAGTCAATATGACACACAGACAAGCTTAAACCCTTCATTGTCAGTTGATGTACTAGATTAAACCCAGTCACACTCTACACCTTTCTGTTACTCCTGGTGACAGTCACGTGCTAATCTCTACACCAGTTCTCATTGACATGACTTTGAATCAAGAAAATTACGCTTATTGTGATTCTGAAATTAATGGCAGTAAATACAAAGGCGTGAGTAACTTTCCCAAGGAGTTTCTGGATTTTGATCGACACTAATTTGTCAGTTATTAGATCGCTGCACCTCCGACCACTGCGAACTCCAGGAGAAGAATGTTGACGTTGCTCGCTGCTTCGTTAACATTTCCCTTTGTCCGACTATTCGGTAAACAAGTAGGCAAATGGCAAACAAGCACAGATGCCTAATCCAATGGCAATCCAGTACACAAGTCAATATCCAACCACTTGGGATGGACGGTAGAGCGACGGTCTCGCTTCATGCAGGTCGGCGTTCAATCCCCGACCGTCCAAGTGGTTGGATACCATTCCTCCCCTCCCGTTCCATCCCAAATCCTTATCCTGACCTCTTCGCAGTGTTATATAGTCGTAATGGCTTGGCGCTTT
Organism: Procambarus clarkii; assembly: GCF_020424385.1. Classification (NCBI taxonomy): domain Eukaryota; kingdom Metazoa; phylum Arthropoda; class Malacostraca; order Decapoda; family Cambaridae; genus Procambarus; species Procambarus clarkii. Next base: position 9,526,270 of record NC_059656.1, read on the forward strand.
CTTCAGCAAATGTCCTCCTTCCCAACTAAGTCGATGACGTCATGAAAAAAGTCTCGCAGAGTTTGAAGACTTGATGTCCAAGTGACCGAGCGAGATGACACGGCCGTACGAAGTCTCTGTGTCTCTCTCTGTCTCTCTCTCTCTCTGTCTCTCTCTCTCTGTCTCTCTCTCTCTCTCTCTCTCTCTCTCTCTCTCTCTCTCTCTCTCTCTCTCTCTCTCTCTCTCTCTCTCTCTCTCTCTCTCTCTCTCTCTCTCTCTCTCTCTCTCTCTCTCTCTCTCTCTCTCTCTCTCTCTCTCTGTCTCTCTCTCTCTCTCTCTCTCTCTGTGGAACACTGAGTTCCAACGACTCCTTGTACAACATCCTGTGGTTGATGGTGCACTGGTTATACACCGACCCTTAGCAGCACCATTGGCCTGCCCAGCCAGAGGACTATCCACACCCAACAAGGTAAACCTTGATCCCAGCCCAGAGGATTCACGAGAGTGTACCGATGGATGTGTACTACTGGAGATGTCCAGCTGACTCACACACCGAAGTCCACTCACTCTCCACAAATTACCACAGTCGTGATATTCCCTTCTTTCTCACTGAGATGATGATGTAGTGATGATGATAATGATATGATGATGGCGGTAGTGGTGTGATGGTGATGAGAATGTGATGATGATGATATGAGTGTGATTATGTTGTGTTAATGATCAGTATGATGTTGGTGATGTTATGTGATAATGTTGAAGGTGATGATGATAGTCATGATGTGATCTTGATGGTGAAAGTGATAATGATATGATTATGATGAGGATGATGATGACGGTGATAATGATATGCTCATGATGATGATAAGGATAATATTCGATAATTGTGATAAGGATAATATTCGATAATTGTGATGAAGGATAATATTCGATAATTGTGATGATAATGATGGTGATATGATAATTTGACATGATGATGTGATGTGTGGATGATAATGATGATGCGATAATGCGTGGATGTTGATGCCGGTGATGATGATTAAGATGGTGATGTGATATGATTATGAAGATGATTATGGTGATGAAATAATGTGACGGTGGTGATGATGATGGTGGTGATATGATGGTGATGGTGATAATAATGACGATGGTAATAACACAGATTACATAGAATTTCAAAGAACAGACCGTTGGAACTATATTCTGCTTTTTGTGGAGGCCTTGGAGGTCCTGGAGGCCTTGGAGGTCCTGGAGGTCTTGGAGGTCTTGGAGGGTTTGGAGGGTTTGGAGGCCTTGGAGGTCCTGGAGGTCTTGGAGGTCTTCGAGGTCTTGAAGGATTTGGAGGCCTTGGAGGTCTTGGAGGGTTTGGAGGTATTGAAGGTTTTGGAGGTCTTAGAGGCCTTGGAGGTCCTGGAGACATATGCAGGAAGTGAAGCGAATATGGCGAGACCTGTTGGCCCATATCCAAAGTTTAATTACTGTACCACACTGTATTATATCTCCTTGTTAAGTGCTGCATATGTTTACTGTACCACACTGTATTATATCTCCTGGTTAAGTGCTGCATATGTTTACTGTACCACACTGTATTATATCTCCTGGTTAAGTGCTGCATATGTTTGAGATTCGATTGAAGATGTTTAACTGCATTAGAGTAACTGTCGTTACCCATAAATTGTACAGCCATTGATGCTTGTTAGGTTTGGGTGACGTGAAATTGTTGTTTAGAACTAACATTGTCACGTCCTCTGATGACTGTAAACACCTGTATTAAAGCACCTTGAAGTCTTCTTCAAAGGAAACTGTATTAATTAATGACTTCTTGGCGGTTTTGGTGTCATGATTTATTGGTAAGTCTTGGTGTCTTCTTTCCTCGGCTCTGACCTCATTTATATTTGTTGATACCTTTTTCTTAAAGACGGTGACTACAACAGTGTGTAATACTGCAGTGTGTAATACAGCAGTGTAATACAGCAGTGTAATACAGCAATGTGTCCTACAACAGTGTGTAATACAGCAATGTGTCCTACAACAGTGTGTAATACAGCAATGTGTCCTACAACAGTGTGTAATACAGCAATGTGTCCTACAACAGTGTGTAATACAGCAATGTGTCCTACAACAGTGTGTAATACAGCAGTGTGTCCTACAACAGTGTGTAATACAGCAGTGTAATACAGCAGTGTGTCCTACAACAGTGTGTAATACAGCAGTGTGTCCTACAACAGTGTGTCCTACAACAGTGTGTAATACAGCAGTGTAATACAGCAGTGTGTCCTACAACAGTGTGTAATACAGCAGTGTGTCCTACAACAGTGTGTAATACAGCAGTGTGTCCTACAACAGTGTGTAATACAGCAGTGTGTCCTACAACAGTGTGTCCTACAACAGTGTGTCCTACAACAGTGTGTCCTACAACAGTGTGTAATACAGCAGTGTGTAATACAGCAGTGTGTCCTACAACAGTGTGTAATACTACAAGTGTGTCAGTGTGTAATACAGCAGTGTGTGTAATACAGCAGTACAACAGTGTGTAATACAGCAGTGTGTCCTACAACAGTACAACAGTGTGTAATACAGCAGTGTGTCCTACAACAGCAGTGTGTCCTACAACAGTGTGTAATACAGCAGTGTGTCAACAGTACAACAGTGTGTCCTACAACAGTGTGTAATACAGCAGTGTGTCCTACAACAGTGTGTAATACAGCAGTGTCCTACAACAGTGTGTAATAGTGTGTCCTACAACAGTGTGTCCTACAAGCAATGTGTCAGTGTGTAATACAGCAGTGTGTCCTACAACAGTGTGTAATACAGCAACAGTGTGTAATACAGTGTGTCCTACAGTGTGTCCTACAACAGTGTGTAATACAGCAGTGTGTAATACAGCAGTGTGTAATACAGCAGTGTGTCCTACAACAGTGTGTAATACAGTGTGTAATACAACAGTGTGTACAGCAGTGTGTGTGTAATACAACAGTGTGTCCAGCAGTGTGTCAACAGTACAATACACAGTGTGTAATACAGCAGTGTGTAATGTGTAATACAGCAGTGTGTAATACAGCAGTGTGTAATACAGCAGTGTGTCCTACAACAGTGTGTCCTACAACAGTGTGTCCTACAACAGTGTGTAATACAGCAGTGTGTAATACAGCAGTGTGTCCTACAACAGTGTGTAATACAGCAGTGTGTAATACAGCAGTGTGTAATACAGCAGTGTGTCCTACAACAGTGTGTAATACAGCAGTGTGTAATACAGCACAGCAGTGTGTCCAGTGTGTCCTACAACAGTACAGCAGTGTGTCCTACAACAGTGTGTAATACAGCAGTGTGTAATACAGCAGTGTGTCCTACAACAGTGTGTAATACAGCAGTGTGTAATACAGCAGTGTGTAATACAGCAGTGTGTCCTACAACAGTGTGTAATACAGCAGTGTGTCCTACAACAGTGTGTAATACAGCAGTGTGTAATACAGCAGTGTGTAATACAGCAGTGTGTAATACAACAGTGTGTAATACAGCAGTGTGTCCTACAACAGTGTGTAATACAGCAGTGTGTCCTACAACAGTGTGTAATACAGCAGTGTGTAATACAGCAGTGTGTCCTACAACAGTGTGTAATACAGCAGTGTGTCCTACAACAGTGTGTAATACAGCAGTGTGTAATACAGCAGTGTGTCCTACAGTGTGTAATACAGTGTGTCCAGCAGTGTGTCCTACAACAGTGTGTAATACAACAGTGTGTCCTACAACAGTGTGTAATACAGCAGTGTGTAATACAGCAGTGTGTCAGCAGTGTGTAATGTGTAATACAGCAGTGTGTCCTACAACAGTGTGTAATACAGTGTGTCCTACAACAGTGTGTAATACAGCAGTGTGTAATACAACAGTGTGTAATACAGCAGTGTGTAATACAGTGTGTCCTACAACAGTGTGTAATACAGTGTGTAATACAGCAGTGTGTACAACAGTGTGTAATACAGCAGTGTGTCCTACAACAGTGTGTACAGCAGTGTGTAATACAACAGTGTGTAATACAGCAGTGTGTAATACAGCAGTACAGTGTGTAATACAGCAGTGTGTCCTACAACAGTGTGTAATACAGCAGTGTGTCCAGCAGTGTGTCCTAATAGTGTGTCCTACAGCAGTGTGTCCTACAACAGTGTGTAATACAGTGTGTAATACAGCAGTGTGTCCTACAACAGTGTGTAATACAGTGTGTAATACAGTGTGTACAACAGTGTGTACAGTGTCCTACAACAGTGTGTAATACAGCAGTGTGTCCTACAACAGTGTGTAATACAGCAGTGTGTCCTACAACAGTGTGTCCTACAACAGTGTGTAATACAACAGTGTGTCCTACAACAGTGTGTAATACAGCAGTGTGTAATACAGCAGTGTGTCCTACAACAGTGTGTAATACAGCAGTGTGTACTACAACAGTGTGTCCTACAACAGTGTGTAATACAGTGTGTGTGTCCTACAACAGTGTGTAATACAGCAGTGTGTAACAACAGTGTGTAATACAACAGTACAGCAGTGTGTCCTAATACAGCAGTGTGTAATACAACAGTGTGTAATACAGCAGTGTGTCCTACAACAGTGTGTAATACAGCAGTGTGTCCTACAACAGTGTGTAATACAGCAGTGTGTCCTACAACAGTGTGTCCTACAACAGTGTGTCCTACAACAGTGTGTAATACAGTGTGTAATACAGCAGTACAGCAGTGTGTAATACAGTGTGTAATACAGTGTGTCCTACAACAGTGTGTAATACAACAGTGTGTCCTACAAGCAGTGTGTAATACAGCAGTGTGTAATACAGCAGTGTGTAATACAGCAGTGTGTCCTACAACAGTGTGTAATACAACAGTGTGTCCTACAGCAGTGTGTAATACAGCAGTGTGTATGTAATACAGCAGTGTGTCCTACAACAGTGTGTAATACAGCAGTGTGTCCTACAACAGTGTGTAATACAGTGTGTCACAACAGTGTGTCCTACAACAGTGTGTAATACAGCAGTGTGTCCAGTGTGCAGTACAACAGTAATACAGCAGTGTGTAATACAGCAGTGTGTCCTACAACAGTGTGTAATACAGCAGTGTGTCCTAGAACAGTGTGTAATACTCGTGAACAAAACACACCAATGAATTGTACGGATTTATCACTCTTTTATTACAAAAAAAAATCGAAAAAAATCAATAATGTTCATAATGATAGATGCTATCTTTACTGACTTTCTTCAGGTCGTTGGTCACTATCACCCCAAAGGTCTCTTTCTTTGTTAACTTTCGTTAGTTTTCAGTACATGATTTAATAGTTTGCCTTTTTTTCTCCTTCCCATATGCAGCACTTCACATTTTTCAGCAATAAACATGATCCGGTGTTTGTCAGACCAATTTACTAGTGTTAAAGTCAGCTTTCCCTCTCTCTCTGTTGCTCTCAAGACTGTGCCTTGTTGGCCATCATCAGACAATTGTTATATTGTGCTGTCTGACCTCTTGAACAATTACCTGATGGTTAAGTGCTCCATATGAGTAGAAAGGTAGAAACGTTTCTACCCACTCCCTTTTTAAATAAATTTCCCCCATCCCCTACGTGGGGAAGGGGGAAAGAAGAGCCAATGGGAAGAGAGATTTAGGGAAGGTGCTGGAGAGGGGAGAGGTGGTAAGGAGAGATGGGAGAAGGAGAAGGAGAAGAGGGCGTGAAATGAGGGGAAGATGAGAGAGTTGTTGGAGGGGGAAGGGGGGGGGGACAGATAGACCCAGGCACTGTCACCCACTCCTGCTACTTTACGTATATTAAAAAAGGAGGATTGACTAGGCACCAATTCTTAATTGTTCGCCTCTGTTCACTCAACAGTACTTGCATACACGATTATTAATCAGCTGGTGAGTCGAGTTCCAGGGGAACTAGCGGGTAAGGCTTATCATGAGCTATGGGAAGGAAAAGCTCTCAGCCTGCTAACAGGAGTCAGCAGTCGTCTGTTCCTGTGTAATGTTGCTGTACCCACCTGTGTAATGTTCCTGTACCCACCTGTGTAATGTTCCTGTACCCACCTGTGTAATGTTCCTGTACCCACCTGTGTAATGTTCCTGTACCCACCTGTGTAATGTTCCTGTACCCACCTGTGTAATGTTCCTGTACCCACCTGTGTAATGTTCCTGTACCCTCCTGTGTAATGTTCCTGTACCCTCCTGTGTAATGTTCCTGTACCCTCCTGTGTAATGTTCCTGTACCCTCCTGTGTAATGTTCCTGTACCCACCTGTGTAATGTTCCTGTACCCTCCTGTGTAATGTTCCTGTACCCACCTGTGTAATGTTCCTGTACCCACCTGTGTAATGTTCCTGTACCCTCCTGTGTAATGTTCCTGTACCCTCCTGTGTAATGTTCCTGTACCCTCCTGTGTAATGTTCCTGTACCCACCTGTGTAATGTTCCTGTACCCACCTGTGTAATGTTCCTGTACCCTCCTGTGTAATGTTCCTGTACCCTCCTGTGTAATGTTCCTGTACCCTCCTGTGTAATGTTTCTGTACCCACCTGTGTAATGTTCCTGTACCCTCCTGTGTAATGTTCCTGTACCCACCTGTGTAATGTTCCTGTACCCTCCTGTGTAATGTTCCTGTACCCACCTGTGTAATGTTCCTGTACCCACCTGTGTAATGTTCCTGTACCCTCCTGTGTAATGTTCCTGTACTCACCTGTACAATGAACAAAAAGCTAGCCCCGAATACTGACCTTGCGGCACTCCACTCGCCATATTAAGCCAGTCCCTACACGACAGCACATTGCTTACGTATACATAGTCACCTTCCCAACCATCTTAATCACATAACAATCTATTGTGTGCACTTTTATGATCAGAAGTCTTATATGAGGAACTTTGCCAAAAGATCCCGATATCTTTCCGATATATCGGAAATCTCGATATATTATTTCCATTGCCTTGCTTTCATCGCACATATTGGAAATGTCATTAAAATAAATCAAGCAGATTTGTTAAGCACAAACGCTTTCGTCGAAAACCGTGCTGGGAATCCTTAACCAATATGTGTTCCTCCAGATGGCGTGCTGTGTGACCTCGGATCATTACTACCATAACTGTTGATGTTCAAACTTACCATTAAGTATTTTACAATGTTGTCTCTTACAACCATTAATATTCCGAGGCAGAGTTTACCAGGGCCAGATGATATCTTTGTGTTGGAAGTATTGAGTCCTGCGGACACATTACAGTCGCATACGGTAAGTGTTCGAACACAATCATCTTTATTCTTTATCAGAGGTGTTGCAAAGGGAATATTACTGACATTTAGTATACTTAATACGAAATCAAAAATTTATTTAAAAAAAATGTATAGATCTGCTGTCTTATAAACCAGGTTCCTATGTTCAGCTTTTATAGGTTGGAATATAATTTGTTATTTATCTAATATTATCGTAAAATTTGTTTGGGTTTGTTTCACTGTTTTCAGTAATGTTTGTGCGAGGAGGAGTTAGCTTCGTTGTGTTTCGTCGTGACAAAATATATTTTAGTTTATGTTGATGCTGTGACTGTCCTGCAGGAACGTACTGCAACTCTGTAAACAAAGTTTGTCATAACATTGTTTACAGCACCTTGAGCAACGCTGCAGGAGGCTTCCCAAAATTTGGTTGTAATACACTTACACATGTGTTGGGTCTTTCCTTCACTTTATTGTACTGTTTTTTACTTTTTCGAAGATTTTTTATATATTTTATTTATCAGAGTTTCATTTCACTGTTCCACCAATTAAATTTAGTGGGGCGTCTATGTCGCAATGGGACATGTACGTTTCTGTAGAGTGTGAATGCACTGCTGAACTTTATTCAGGCTTCGTGAATGTGTGATTTTTGTAGTGTATCATTCCAGTTTAAGGATGATAAATGGTTCGAGTCATGCGGGTGCATTGCTCGTCTATTACTAGGGCCTGCAGGGATCTATTTTGGGTTTGAATTGCCATTCCAATTTGCCGCATCTCATATTCTTACATCAAACTGGCGTTTCTGAGCACGTGGGGAACTTGAACTTTGATAAATGACCTTTTCCTTCGAGTTTCAATTCATCACAGAGGGAGTTAGATTTTTTCCCTAAATATAAATTCCACGTTTTCTGCGAGCGTTTTATCGCAGGAAAGTTGAAGTTTTGTGATATTGTGTTTGAAGCTTACAAGCTTCTCCTTAAGACTTGACACAACCGGTTTGACAGCCAGCATCTAGGCCATGCTTGCCTTCGTTTTTAACTTTGCAGTCTCTACACTCTTGGTGGTAGGCCAGCTCTCATACAGCCCTTGATGGTGAGGATGGTGAGGTTAGTGATGATGTTGGTGATGATGATGGGGATGATGATGAGTGATAGTGATGGGAGACGATGATTATAATGGTTATGATGATAGTGATAATGGCTATAATGATGACCAGTTTGAGGGGGATACCAATAATGTGAACTCTGCCGCAAGAATCATTTCAGTGGGAGGGAGTAGAAGTAGTTGTGGATGTTATATAAAGATTCTCAGAGAATCGGAGAAGATCGAGACAAAAATACGAGGATATAAACAGTTTCCATAAACATCATACAAAGTGCAACGGGCTCTATCAAATCTACATTTGAAACTGTGTATGGAGTCAGCCTCCACCACATCACTGCCTAGTACATTCCATTTGTTGTCTACTCTGACGCTATGAAAAAAGTCTTTCTAATGTTCCTGTGGCTCATTTGGACACTAAGTTTCCACCTGTGCTCCCTAATTCGTGTTCTACTCATGCTAAATAGTTTGTCTTTTCACTCCCTGTTAATTCCCCTGAGAATTGTGTAGGTAGTGATCATGTCTCTCATTTTCTATCTTCCAGGGACGTAAGATTTAGCTCCCGTAGCCTTTCCTCATAGCTCATACCTCTCAGTTCTGGGCTATCTTACCAAGGTATCAAAGATCTCACCAAGGATGTATACAGCGCTCGGCAGAGATCTTTGTCCAAGTTGCTGAAGGATAACCTGATATTTGTCAGTATAGCATATGCTGCCCTCGTTATTCTGCTACTGTGAGCCTCTGGGGTTAGATCTCTAAGTCGTGTCCTCTCGTCACACCATCACAAGTTGGTTAAGGAATATTTTCCTTTACTGAAACCATGTTGATTCTTGGAAAAAATGATTTGTTTTAAATGATCGATAAACCTTCTTTTGATTAATATCTTTCCGGGAATACGTGTTAGTGATGCCGGTCTGTAGTTCAGTGGCTCTTGTCTTCCTCCTGTTTTGCATATAGACATTTGCCACTATGCAAATGTCAAGAAGTTCCCACATTTGTAGTGAGGAGTTGTGAGAGTTGAAGACTGTAGCAAGAGGTGCACACAATGCCGTAGCTGCCTCTTGTAATATCTATGGTGAGAGCGTGTAGGGACTGTGGCTTTCATTACATCCAGCTTTTTTAATAGTTTCTTTACTTCCTCTGGTATTACTTCTATTCCGATCAGTCTTTCCTCTGGTAGTGCCTTTTCCATTAGAGGGGGAAAGTTCCATTTCAGTCCTAATAGAAGTTTCTTCGTGGATGTTTTTATTGAATCCTTTGCACACTTCCTTATCATTCTCTGTGTTGCTTCCTTTTCTTTTGAGTAGCCTGATCACTTGTGCATTTACCGACATTATCTTCATGTGGGTGATCTTCGCCTTGGATGCTACATCGTTCTCGTAGTGCTCTCTGATTCCGGTGTATTCGTCCCTTTCTCTACTATGTATGATGTGGTTCTCCTCTGATCTGTGCTCCCCGTGCTTTTCCCAAGCTCTTTTACTTCTTTTTGCCTCTAAGCATTGTCTATTAATCCATGAATAATTATTTCTCTTGGCTCCTTTATCCCATATAGGCGGTATAATACTTCTTTCAGCTCTGTTGCATTGGCTAGTTATGAAGTGTTTTTTCCTCTTGGTTCTATTTCCTATGTTATTACCACGCCTTTCGTGGTAAGCTAGTGTCCCGCTCCCCTCTTCTCTTCCACTTGCAGTAGCCTTCATAACACGTACATAATACATAACACGTACACACACACACACACACACACACACACACACACACACACACACACACACACACACACACACACACACACACACACACATACACACATACATGGAATGCATTAGGAAGTAATGTGGTGGAGGCTGACTCCATACACAGTTTCAAGTGTAGATATGATAGAGCCCAGTAGGCTCAGGAACCTGTACACCTGTTGATTGACACCTGAGAGGCGGGCCGAAAGAGCCAGAGCTCAACCCTCGCAAGCACAACTGGGTGAGTACACACACACACACACACACACACACACACACACACACACACACACACACACACACAAAACACACACACAAAACACCACATATTTCCACATCACCGCTAAATGGATTGGACATGAAAATCCCAGCAGGAGCGGAGGAGCAGGCGCGGGCCCTGGCTCCCGTCTATAGCAATAAAAGATAACAATACCTGCATTCCAGCACGTCTGTGACCTTCCAGGCGCGCTCACACCAGCGGCCCTGGAAACTAAAATATTTTTCCAGTCTTTTTCCAGAGATGGAACAAGCGACCGTATATGCTATCAGACACAGGCGACCTTTGACCTTCCGGGGAAAAATGTCAGTCACGTTAGCCGTGAGGTCAGGTGGCAGTATCCTCGCTCCTGGCACTGTGTGCACTAAAACTGTTGGTTATTGTTGTTTAAGGTCAACTGAGGCACGTTGACTTTGTGAATAGTTAGAGCTGAGAGGTCATAGTGGTTGGTGAGTCTGTGGGTGAGTGCTGCGTCACAGAATGCATTTCAATCGTAGAGGTTAGTTATATCGAAGGTAATGTCTTATAACAGTGATATAGCATTAGTCCAGAGATCAGGTGTTACAGTACATGGTAGAGCATTAGTCCAGCGATCAGGTGAGCAAGGTAACAGTGATGGAGTACTGTGTTGAGAATCCTGCGAGTCACAACGGTGCAGTATTAGGCGCATCATGGTACGGTGATCTACTATCAATATTATTGCCCATTCATCATCTTGTACATATATTATTTAACTAAAATAACATGTTATAATTCTATTCTTTGTAAGGTAGTACTATGGATATTACTATCTGTTCCTTTAGCATCCGGGGCCAGGAGCTACACCCATGTCAGACACGAAATATCTGCAAATAAAATTCTTTACATACCCTTAGAAGCTAGGTTTATTTTGAAAATTAAACCAGCCAATCAGGAGGCGCTGTATTTGTAAGAGCCAATAAGCGCTCAAGAACCTCGGTCAGCCAATGAAGGGACGCTGAGCCGAAAGAGAGAACACCAGACCATCTGAGGGAAGGAGAGGCAGCGTGGGTTACTAAAGCGGTCAACAGCTACGAGAACGGTTGGGCCTGCAGGTAGCAGCTGTCTGTAGCACCGGTTGTTAGAGTAGAAGCAAGTGTTCACCACTCGTCTGGGGTTGAAGAAGAAGACCCTACCGACCTGGGAGTTAGCCGAAGAAAATAGTTTTTAGCGTCAGAAACGATTTGTCCCTCTTTAGAGTACCGACGAGACACGAATTCTGGAACAACAGAGCAAAGAATTTAAATGTTTTGGAGCATCACTGATCCTTGCTGGATGTTAGGGAGGTTGTCTGGTGATGGGGGCGGGGAGCGGTTGTCTGGTGATGGGGCGGGGAGCGGTTGTCTGGAGATGGGGGCGGGGAGCGGTTGTCTGGAGATGGGGGCGGGGAGCGGTTGTCTGGTGATGGGGGCGGGGAGCGGTTGTCTGGTGATGGGGGCGGGGAGCGGTTGTCTGGAGATGGGGGCGGGGAGCGGTTGTCTGGTGATGGGGGCGGGGAGCGGTTGTCTGGAGATGGGGCGGGGAGCGGTTGTCTGGAGATGGGGGCGGGGAGCGGTTGTCTGGAGATGGGGGCGGGGAGCGGTTGTCTGGGATGGGGGCGGGGAGCGGTTGTCTGGTGATGGGGGCGGGGAGCGGTTGTCTGGTGATGGGGGCGGGGAGCGGTTGTCTGGTGATGGGGGCGGGGAGCGGTTGTCTGGTGATGGGGGCGGGGAGCGGTTGTCTGGTGATGGGGGCGGGGAGCGGTTGTCTGGAGATGGGGGCGGGGAGCGGTTGTCTGGTGATGGGGGCGGGGAGCGGTTGTCTGGGGCGGGGAGCTGTTGTCTGGTGATGGGGGCGGGGAGCGGTTGTCTGGAGATGGGGGCGGGGAGCGGTTGTCTGGAGATGGGGGCGGGGAGCGGTTGTCTGGTGATGGGGGCGGGGAGCGGTTGTCTGGAGATGGGGGCGGGGAGCGGTTGTCTGGGGATGGGGGCGGGGAGCGGTTGTCTGGTGATGGGGGCGGGGAGCGGTTGTCTGGTGATGGGGGCGGGGAGCGGTTGTCTGGAGATGGGGGCGGGGAGCGGTTGTCTGGTGATGGGGGCGGGGAGCGGTTGTCTGGGGCGGGGAGCTGTTGTCTGGTGATGGGGGCGGGGAGCGGTTGTCTGGGGCGGGGAGCGGTTGTCTGGTGATGGGGGCGGGGAGCGGTTGTCTGGAGATGGGGGGCGGGGAGCGGTTGTCTGGTGATGGGGGCGGGGAGCGGTTGTCTGGGGATGGGGGCGGGGAGCGGTTGTCTGGAGATGGGGGCGGGGAGCGGTTGTCTGGAGATGGGGGCGGGGAGCGGTTGTCTGGTGATGGGGGCGGGGAGCGGTTGTCTGGTGATGGGGGCGGGGAGCGGTTGTCTGATGATGGGGGCGGGGAGCGGTTGTCTGGAGATAGGGGCGGGGAGCGGTTGTCTGGGGATGGGGGCGGGGAGCGGTTGTCTGGTGATGGGGGCGGGGAGCGGTTGTCTGGAGATGGGGGCGGGGAGCGGTTGTCTGGTGATGGGGGCGGGGAGCGGTTGTCTGGTGATGGGGGCGGGGAGCGGTTGTCTGGAGATAGGGGCGGGGAGCGGTTGTCTGGGGATGGGGGCGGGGAGCGGTTGTCTGGAGATGGGGGCGGGGAGCGGTTGTCTGGAGATGGGGGCGGGGAGCGGTTGTCTGGTGATGGGGGCGGGGTGCGGTTGTCTGGTGATGGGGGCGGGGAGCGGTTGTCTGGGGATGGGGGCGGGGAGCGGTTGTCTGGAGATGGGGGCGGGGAGCGGTTGTCTGGAGATGGGGGCGGGGAGCGGTTGTCTGGGGATGGGGGCGGGAGCGGTTGTCTGGGGATGGGGGCGGGGAGCGGTTGTCTGGGGATGGGGGCGGGGAGCGGTTGTCTGGGGATGGGGGCGGGGAGCGGTTGTCTGGGGATGGGGGCGGGGAGCGGTTGTCTGGGGATGGGGGCGGGGAGCGGTTGTCTGGGGATGGGGCGGGGAGCGGTTGTCTGGGGATGGGGGCGGAGAGCGGTTGTCTGGTGATGGGGGCGGGGAGCGGTTGTCTGGGGATGGGGGCGGGGAGCGGTTGTCTGGGGATGGGGGCGGGGAGCGGTTGTCTGGTGATGGGGGCGGGGAGCGGTTGTCTGGGGATGGGGGCGGGGAGCGGTTGTCTGGAGATGGGGGCGGAGAGAGGTTGTCTGGGGATGGGGGCGGAGAGAGGTTGTCTGGGGATGGGGGCGGAGAGAGGTTGTCTGGGGATGGGGGCGGAGAGAGGTTGTCTGGTGATGGGGGCGGGGAGCGGTTGTCTGGTGATGGGGGCGGGGAGCGGTTGTCTGGGGATGGGGGCGGGGAGCGGTTGTCTGGAAATGGGGGCGGGGAGCGGTTGTCTGGGGATGGGGGCGGGGAGCGGTTGTCTGGAAATGGGGGCGGAGAGAGGTTGTCTGGGGATGGGGGCGGGGAGCTGTTGGGATGTGAAGCAGCACTGGAGTTGACGTCACTTCGCTTCTGTGGAGTTTCCAGCTGACATTAAATTAATAGAAGGTTTGAGTCCTAACTTTTAATGGGTGCTGTTGGTTGTGACCCTTTGGAATTTGATGGGAAACTGTGCTTGCTACAGTAAATGTAGATCTACTATATAAGTAAACTGTGTCAACAAAATTATTCGCACACCCTCCGTCACTATGTGATGGAGTGCGAAAAGATACGTGAATTCAGAGACAATTCTTTAACCAATGTTCCAGCGATGTGTAAATATTTCATTCAAAATGATCTGCTACCAGAAATTTTAGCCAAATAACCCCAGTTTGCTAACTGTAGGTAGTAACTAAGTGATTGTAACCTATCCACCGCTGCCCACTGGATGGGGGGCGGTGTGCAGGACAAACATATCAATTGTGACATTAGCTCTCCACATATGTCAGTTGCTTAATTTAGAACCTGTACTTGTGGTCGATCTCAAACCCATTGATGATGTGACGACTTAAATTGAATTTTGTAACTAGCTCATCAAGATTGTAACTTGCTTAGCTAAATGAATTGTGGGGTTCAGTCCCTGAGCCCATTATGTGCCTCTGTAACCCTTTCCACTACCACCCACAGGATGGGTATGGGGTGCATAATAAATGAACTAAACTAAAACTTCATAGGGACTAAGAAAATTAATGGTTAGTTTTTTTTTTTGGCTGGGATAGTACGGCAGGAGGTTTTCTATCGAGATATATTTGCCAGTAGAACAAATTGTTGAGGGATGGCTGTTGTATAAGAGCAGCTCACCCCAGGCGTCCCGTCACCTCCTTGGAATTGAAACGTTCATCGTCAAATGTTCTGCATCCACAACACACTCCCCCACACCCACAACACTCTCCCCAGTGTGCGTGTTCACCAATGTGCCGCGGGAGGTCACAACACTCTCCCCCTTACACCCACAACACTCTATTAAAATTTTACACACCCTGTATGTATATATATATACATACATACATATGATATATATATATCCTACATACATACATATGATATATATATATATATACTGTGTGTGTGATATCACGAAAATAAAGACGTGATTAAAATGTGACAGTGTCAGACCACGGAGGAAAATTGAAACAGAAATTTCCTGGTACTTTCGTATATTAATACATCTTCAGTAGGAGTGATTTTTACAGGTCGAGTACTGGACATAATAGGCAGGAGAGAATGGTGGAGTGAGGTGAGGTACAATACGTGGCACTGCACACGGCCTCTCCCCACACCCCACAACACTCTCCCCACACCCACAACACTCTCCCCACACCCACAACACTCTCCCCACACCCACAACACTCTCCCCCACACCCACAACACTCTCCCCACACCCACAACACTCTCCCCACACCCACAATTAGGCGAGTACATGGATCCCCCACACCCACAACAGTCCCCACACACCCACACACAGTCCCACACCCCCACACACCTCCCCCACACCCACAACACTCCCCCACACCCACAACACACTCCCCCACACCCACAACACACTCCCCCACACCCACAACACTCCCCCACACCCCACAACAGTCCCCCACACACCCACACACACCCCCACACACCCACAACACACCCCCCACCCACACACTCCCCCACACACACCCACCACACACCCACAACACACCCCACACCCACAACAGCCTCCACTACCCCCACAACAGTCCCACACACCCACAACAGTCCCCCACACCCACACCCCCACACAACAGTCCCCCACACACCCCACAACAGTCCCCCACCCACACACCCCCACAACAGTCCCACACACCCACAACACAGTCCCCCACACACCCACAACACTCCCCCACACCCACAACACTACCCCCACACACCCACAACAGTCCCCCACACACCCACAACAGTCCCCCCCACACACCCACAACAGTCCCCCACACACCCACAACAGTCCCCCACACACCCACAACACTCCCCCACACACCCACAACAGTCCCCCACACACCCACAACAGTCCCCCCAACACACACCCACAACAGTCCCCCACACACCCACAACACACCCCCACACACCCACAACAGTCCCCCACACCCACAACACACCCCCACACCCACAACAGTCCCCCCACACCCACAACAGTCCCCCACCCCCACCACACACTCCCCCACACACTCACAACAGTCCCCCACACCCCCAACACAGTCCCCCACACACCCACAACAGTCCCCCCCACACCCACAACACCCCCCCACCACCCCAACAACACTCCCCCACACCCACAACAGTCCCCCACACCCACAACACTCCCCCACCCCACAGCCCCCACACCCACACCAGTCCCCCACACCCCACAACAGTCCCCCACACCCACAACACTCCCCCACACCCACACACAGTCCCCCACACACCCACAACAGTCCCCCACACACCCACAACAGTCCCCCCCACCCACAACAGTCCCCCACACACCCACAACAGTCCCCCACACACCCACAACACCACCCCCCCACACCCACAACACTCCAACCCACCACACCCACAACAGTCCCCCACACACCCACAACACACTCCCCCACAACACACCCACAACAGTCCCCACACACCACAACAGTCCCCCCACACCCACAACACTCCCCCACACCCACAACACTCCCCCACACCCACAACACTCCCCCACACCCACAACACTCCCACACACCACAACACTCCCCCACACCCACAACACTCCCCCACACCCACAACAGTCCCCCACACACCCACAACACTCCCCCACACACCCACAACAGTCCCACACACCCCCCAACACTCCCCAACACACCCACAACACTCCCCCACACCCCACAACAGTCCCCCACTACACCCACACACACACCCCCACACACCCACAACACTCCCCCACACACCCACAACAGTCCCACACCCACACACCCACAACACACCCACAACACACCCACACACAGTCCCCCACACACCCACAACAGTCCCACACACCCACAACACACCCCCACACACCCACAACACCCCCCCACACACCCACAACAGTCCCCCACACCCACAACAGTCCCCCACACACCCACAACAGTCCCCCACACCCCCACACACACAACCCCACACACCCCAACACCACCCCACACACCCACAACAGTCCCCACACACCCCCACACTCCCACACCCCACACACCCACACACACCCACAACACACCCACACACCCACCACCCCCACACCCACAACAGTCCCCCACACACCCACAACACTCCCCCACACCCCCCACAACAGTCCCACACACCCACAACAGTCCCCCCACACCCACAACACACCCCCACACCCACAACACTCCCCCACACACCCACAACACCCCACACACCCCCACAACACTCCCCCACACACCCCACAACAGTCCCCCACACCCACAACACTCCCCCACACACCCACAACAGTCCCCCCACACCCACACAGTCCCCCCCACACCCACAACAGTCCCCCCCACACCCACAACACCCCTCCCCACACCCACAACACTCCCCCCACACCCCCACAACACCCCCCCCACACCCACAACAGTCCCACACACCCACAACAGTCCCCCACACACCCACAACAGTCCCCCCACACCCACAACAGTCCCACACACACCCACAACACTCCCACACACCCCACAACAGTCCCCCACACCCACAACAGTCCCACCACACCCCACAACAGTCCCCCCACACCCACAACAGTCCCCACACACAACAGTCCCCACAACACCCCCCACACACCCACACAGTCCCCCCACACCCACAACAGTCCCACACACCCAACACTCCCCCACACACCCACAACAGTCCCCCACACACCCACAACAGTCCCCACACACACCCACAACAGTCCCACACACCCACAACAGTCCCCCACACACCCACAACAGTCCCCCACACACCCACAACAGTCCCCCACACCCACAACAGTCCCCCACACACCCACAACAGTCCCCCCACCCCACAACACTCCCCCCACACCCACAACAGTCCCCCCCACACACCCACAACAGTCCCACACACCCCACAACAGTCCCACACACCCACAACAGTCCCACACCACACACCCACAACAGTCCCCCCCACACCCACAACAGTCCCCCACACCCCACAACAGTCCCCCACACACCCACACTCCCCCACACCCACAACACTCCCCCACACACCCACAACAGTCCCACACACCCACAACAGTCCCACACACACCCCACACAGTCCCCCACACACCCACAACACTCCCACACACCCACAACAGTCCCACACTACCCCCCCACACCCCACAACACACCCCCACACACACCCACAACACCCCCCACACCCCCCACACCCACAACAGTCCCCCACACACCCACAACACACACCCACACACCCACAACAGTCCCACACACCCACCACAGTCCCACACACCCACAACAGTCCCCCACACACCCACAACAGTCCCCACACACCCACAACAGTCCCCACACACACCACAACAGTCCCACACACCCACAACACAGTCCCACACACCCACAACAGTCCCCCACACACCACAACACACCCCACACACCCACAACAGTCCCCCCCACACCCACAACAGTCCCCACACACCCCACAACAGTCCCACACACACCCACACACACCACCCCACACCCACAACAGTCCCCCACACACCCACAACAGTCCCACACACCCACAACACCCCACACACCCACACAGTCCCACACACCCACAACAGCCTCCCCCACACACACCACAACAGTCCCCCACACACCCCACACCCACTCCCACAACACACTCCCACAACAGTCCCACACACACACCCACAACAGTCCCCCACACACCCCACAACAGTCCCCACACCACCCACAACAGTCCCCCACACCCACAACACCCTCACTCCCCACACACCCACAACAGTCCCCCACACACCCACAACACCCCCACACACCCACAACAGTCCCCCACACACCCACAACAGTCCCACCACACACCCACACACCCCCCACCACACACACCCCACAACAGTCCCCCACACCCACCACTCAACACTCCCCCACACCCCACACCACACACACCCCCCACACCCCACAACAGTCCCCCACACACCCACAACAGTCCCCCACACACCCACAACAGTCCCCCCACACCCACAACACACCCCACACACCCACAACACCCCCCCCACACACCACAACAGTCCCCCACACACCCACAACAGTCCCCACACCCACACACCCTCACTCCCCCACACCCACAACAGTCCCCCACACACACAACCACTACCCACACACCCCAACAGTCCCCCACTCCACCCCCACACCCACACACCCCAACCAGTACCCACCACCCACACCCCACAACAGCCCCCACCCCACAACAGTCTCCCACACACCCACAACAGTCCCCCCCACACCCACAACAGTCCCCCACACACCCACAACACCCCCACCACCCACACACTCCCACACACACACTCACACCACCCCCACCCACAACAGTCCCCCACACCCACAACAGTCCCCACACCCACAACAACACTCCCCCACACCCCCACAACAGTCTCCACACACCCACAACAGTCCCCCACACCCCACACACCCCACACCCCCACAACACACTCCCCCACACCCACAACAGTCCCCCCACACACCACAACAGTCACCCCCACACACCCACCAACAGTCCCCCACACCACACCCACAACAGTCCCCACACACCCCACACAGTCCCCCACACCCCACAACAGTCCCCACACACCCACACACCCCAACACACCCACAACAGTCCCCACACACCCACAACACCCCCACACCCCCAACAGTCCACCCCCACACCCAGTCCCCACACACCCACAACACACCCCCACACACCCACAACACCACCCCCCCCACACCCACAACACTCCCCACACACCCACAACAGTCCCCCACACCACCCACACAGTCCCCCACACCCACACAACACCACCCCCACACACCCACAACACACCCCCACACACCCACAACAGTCCCACACTCCCACCACACACACCACAACAGTCCCCACACACCCACAACACTCCCCCACACCCCACAACAGTCCCCACACACCCACACACAGTCCCCCCACACCACACACACTCCCCCCCACACCCACAACAGTCCCCCACACACCCACAACAGTCCCACACACCCACAACAGTCCCCCACACCCACAACAGTCCCCCACACACCCACAACAGTCCCCCACACACCCACAACAACACCCCACACCCCACAACAGTCCCCCAACACACCACAACACACCCCCCACACCCACAACAGTCCCCCACACCCACAACACCCCCCACACACCCACAACAGTCACCCACACACCCACAACAGTCCCCCACACACCCACAACAGTCCCCCCCCACACCCACAACACTCCCCCACACACCACAACAGTCCCCCACACACCCACAACAGTCCCCCCACACCCACAACAGTCCCCCACACCCACAACACAACACAACACACACCCCACAACAGTCCCCCCCACACCCACAACAGTCCCCCACACACCCACAACACACCCCCACACACCCACAACAGTCCCACACACACCCACAACAGTCCCCACACACCCACCACACACCCCACACACCCACACACACCCCACACACACAACAGCCAACACACCCACAACAGTCCCACAACACACACAACACCCCCACCACACCCCCACAACACACTCACACCCACAACACACTCCCCAACACCCACAACACCCCCCCACACACACACACCACTCCCCCACACCCACAACACACCCACAACACACCCCCACACACACCCCACAACAGTCCCACCACTACCCACAACACACTCCCCACACCACACCCACAACACACCCCCCCCACACCCACAACAGTCCCCCACACACCCACAACACTCCCCCACAACACAACAGGGCCCTAAACCCGCTTGTTTGGAGCCGTAAGCACTTGCTTGTTGAGGTGGCAACTACCGAGCTGCTTTGAAACGCTACGGAAGGGGACGCTGTTACGGCCTTCATCTTGTTCCCCTTCCTAACGATGGCTCTTATCTATTTGTCTGCATAGTTCCAACTCTTGGTTCCTGCCTCTTAGTTATCCGCTGTAGCGTGTAACGACGCCGCTGAAGATGAGTATTGATTCAGCCATCAATGCTTTCTCAAATGATCTCAGTTTGTCACTAATCCAACACTGAAGATATATTTCCTGGTTTCCCCTCCTGTCCATCTTGATTTTTAGTTTGATGTTAATTTCTACCCATTTCCCTCTGGTAGTTCTGTCCGTGTCCCTTTGTTATTTTGCACCTATGTCCACTCGTTAGCTGCTACCAGTGTTCTCTTGTTAGCTGTTCCCCTGCCCTCTCGTGCTAGCTCTCGTTACTTTCTACAAGTGTAACCGTTTCAGTTTCTAGCAGCGTCTTTTCCTTAGTTGCGACCCACGTCTTCTCATTAGTGTCCACCTTTGAGGTGGCTCCTTCGGCCAACACTTCCTCGGTGGAGGTGTAGGGCAACACATAGGAAGGTTCAGCGGCACATTACTGAATCAGTCAACTAGTGTGGCTAGCAGACCCAGCCAGACTCGTCAAGCAGGCATTGGATAGCTGGTATTCCTCCTATAAGTCCTCTGGGTGCCTTTCAGACTTGCCACATTTTACCGGTGGATACTCTCGCTGTTATCCCCTGGGGACAACCACACTCCCAGGAAGACGAAGTTGACTGCTGCGTTATATGCCTCATATTTCTCCCACCTGTGTATTTCTACCTCTTGGATTAATGTGGCAAGCAACAAGGCCCGCGAGTCGGGCCCCGGCGGAAATTCTACTCCTCCAAGAAGGAGCTGTCTGCTGGCTGTTGGCTTGTTGTACTGGGCCCTGACTCAGCGCTGACCCCTGGTTCCCCCCATGATCCTCTTCTCCCACCCCTTGCATCTTCCGTGACAGTGCGGCCAGCTTGCATTGTGATGACTGTAAGAAAGGCACCATATATTGCCCTCTCTACTGCAGGGAACCCGAGGCATCATACTCCCTATGCACTTTTGACTTTTAGTTTGCATACAAAGGTGTTTACTTTACAGAACTGCTTAGCAGATAATTATGTCCTGTAATTGCAATATACTTATATAATTCATATCACTTATCACCCATGCAAAGTACCTGTGAAAAAGAGTAATGTGCTTTTTTCAAAAAATTGACACTATAAAAGGGGGTCAAACAAGGTGATACTTTTTGTACGCTCCTACTATTTTCCAACCACCTCTGCTGCACTGTCATGAGAATCTCCTTCACAACACTTGGGAGAATCTTGGAGCTCCTCATTAGCTGAATCTTAAAGTCCATCTGGAAGAGATCATCAAGGCAAATGAGGGACTTTCGACAAGCCGCCGCTTTCTGTCCTCGTCGAGACTACTAGTGTTAATGACCCTCAGGTAAATTCAGGTAATAATTAAGCATGGATAGCTCCAGCATCATGTACGAGATATGCAAAAGGAGCCGCAGTATCTCCATAGGAGAAAGCTTCGCTGAAACGCTGCTATTGATACCAAGTTTATTCACAAAACTTAATCCTAATATACTTGGGATTTCCTTAATTGACATCACACACAACTAATCCTGACAGACGGATTTGTAATAGTCAATCTGAACAATAAATGGTTTGGTAAGGACGAGCCTCACATAGCACTGTAAAGATCACCTGCTCCACACCTGTCAGGCACGACACACACGCGCCTCTACTTGGCCAAATTAGGTGTCCACCAACTGTCCTCATACCTAAATCCCACACCAGTTGCAGGTGTTCCCTGGGAGAGTTCGACTGGGTAATCTACAAGAGATTTTCTCGCTGAGAGACAATTAAAACAGAAACCCAGAGGTTCAAATATGATCTGTTGTACTTCTCGACGTGTCCCTCAGACTTGTACTGATCTACTCACACTCTCCTGCAGCCATGAACCTCCTGGGGTTCTTCACACCACTCGTGGAACATGAAGGGATAAACTGAAAACACTTTTACCAAGTCCCTGGAGAATGTCTCTACTTCCAGGTTATCTTGCTTCAACTAAAAATAATAATCGTATTTCATACAAGTAATTTGGTTCTTAAATTTAGTTAGTGGCTGGAAGTTAACTTCACATTGCTGGTTGCTTCATGCACCCAGCATAGTAATTCTACCTTCTGACCGGTAGGAGGAAATTATGCACAACCAGAGCAAGTGCAGCAAAGACTGACTTATTTACCTTCCATCTTTGGCCATTGTGAACCTGTCTCTGCTGCATATACACTTCTGTTCGTTGCTTTACCTCTTGGCACTCCAACCACCCTGACAGCTGGGTGGACAGCGCTTCGGATTCGTAGTCCTGAGGTTCTGAGTTCGATCCCCGGTGGAGGCGGAGACAAATAGGCAAAATGGTTTTTTCACCCTGATGCCCCTGTTACCTAGCAGTAAATAGGTATTTAATGTGGTAACTGGGAGTTAGTCAGCTGTTACGGGCTGCTTCCTGGTGGCTGTGTAACAAAAAGGAGGCCTGGTCGAGGACCGGGCCGCGGAGACGCTAATCCCCGAAATCATCTCTAGATAACCCCAAGATAACCCTTCTCCGTCGCAGCTCGTATCCACCCGTGTCTCTGCGACATTGTGAATTACATTGGTATCATAAACCCTCTCCACCCTGCACCCCCATCTTCAGACCCGCAGGGTAAGCCGGGGATCTCCTCCCTTCTCCCCTAAGGGATACTGAAGATCCCTGTCTCTGACAGTCTGGCAACGTCCTCATCGTGGTGAAGCCCGTTTGCCAGAGTTGTCTCTGCCTCCAGCATCTCCTCACTCGCTCCTTCGAATCTTCCTGCATGACCCAATTCTCTTTCTTGCCCTTTCCAGGCATTCATCTTCGCCTGACCGTCCTACCTGTACCGTCTGGCCCTGATTTGACAGATCCTGACCTCAGTTACCTCTTGTTCCCCCTGACTCTTTCTTTGCCTTGCATTTTTATTTCCGTATAATTCGGTTCTTACAAAATATGTTTATTATTCAGTCGAATATACTTTGCCAATTTTTATGAACTTAAGCTTTCATTTCCAGGTTTTACCTGTTGTCTACCTCCAATGAAATGATACTTGGGATTGGTCTTGGTCACTTCCATGGAAATAATTTGCTAACGCCACCTCGTTTTTATATGTCATACTAGACCCATTGCTCTTTTACTTCTGAATGATGTTCTCTTCCTTTCCATCAGACATTCCTTCCACTGCCGTATTAAATTAAATAATATATTGGCTGTTCTCTTGATCTCTCTACCTACCTTCTAATTTCTCTTGTGGATTTTAAGCTCCATTTGGATTTATTTAACCTGCATTTAACTCCTTTAGATGATTTTACAAGGAGGCGTGTCCTGTGGTGTGTCCTGTGGCGTGTCCTGTGGTGTGTCCTGTGGTGCGTCCTGTGGTGTGTCCTGTGGTGCGTCCTGTGGTGTGTCCTGTGGCGTGTCCTGTGGTGTGTCCTGTGGTGTGTCCTGTGGTGTGTCCTGTGGTGTGTCCTGTGGTGTGTCCTGTGGCGCGTCCTGTGGTGTGTCCTGTGGCGTGTCCTGTGGCGTGTCCTGTGGTGTGTCCTGTGGTGTGTCCTGTGGTGCGTCCTGTGGTGTGTCCTGTGGCGTCCTGTGGTGTGTCCTGTGGCGTGTCCTGTGGTGTGTCCTGTGGTGTGTCCTGTGGTGTGTCCTGTGGTGTGTCCTGTGGTGTGTCCTGTGGTGTGTCCTGTGGTGTGTCCTGTGGTGTGTCCTGTGGTGTGTCCTGTGGCGTGTCCTGTGGCGTGTCCTGTGGTGTGTCCTGTGGTGTGTCCTGTGGTGTGTCCTGTGGCGTGTCCTGTGGCGTGTCCTGTGGTGCGTCCTGTGGTGTGTCCTGTGGCGTGTCCTGTGGTGTGTCCTGTGGTGTGTCCTGTGGCGTGTCCTGTGGTGTGTCCTGTGGCGTGTCCTGTGGTGGTTTTCTTGGTAACAGCTTTTACCATTTTGTTATAATTCATAGCTCTTCCTTGCCTTCACGTCACTTTCTGACAACATGCGAAAATGTAATGAATTTAGAGATAAATATTTCCAATGTTCGAGAAATGTTCTCTTCATTCAGAATAATCTATCAACAACTGTAAGCATTTATTCCTGGTTTACAAATAATGGGAAGTGCATGCAGGAATTCTCACACTTGCAGCATCGCCCACTGGATGGGTGTCGGGTGCATGATAGGAAAATTAACATTACTTGCATGTGACTCAACTAACAAACTGTTACTCCTTGTGCTAGGACCTCTTGAGGTCATGGTGATGTTCGAAATATATGCAACCGAAGACTCCTCACCCCTGAAGGTGAGGTTCTTTTCATTTGTGTTACTCACGTGGCCCCAACAGCGAGGTGATTCGATGAAATATCTGTACCCTAAAATTGACCCTCAAGTGCTGTCGGGTGTTGGGTAAAAGTCTCACGACTTCCAACTTTTTTGTACAGTCAGTATGGTTTAGTTGGTATAGTACTGGATACGCTAGGGTTCATGGAGACCTGGCTGTCCGGGTTCGAATCCTTCAGGTGTGAGGAGTTTTCAGTTGCATGTATGCCTGGGGACCATTCAGGCTTGTTCGAATATATATATATATATATATATATATATATATATATATATATATATATATATAATATATATATATATATATATATATATATATATATATATATATATATATATATATATATATATATATATATATATATATATATATATATATATATTCATATATTGTGTGTTCATGAGGCTTTTCTTTAATCTTTCATCCTTATTCTCTGACCGCTTAATCCTCTTTTTCCATTCTAAGCTAAGTTATACCTGTTTTTGGTTAATTACACCTGACCAACCCTAGGGATGGGTTGGTCAGGTGTCGGCCTATATATCCTCCCCCTTCTCCCTTCTCCTTAGTCAGTCTGGTGTTGACAAAGGCTTTAACAAAGCCGAAACGTTCACCTCATTTCATATTTCTCTGTGGATTTTCCGCATAAAATGATCAGTGTTTTGTGATCGTCAATTGCATATATATATATATATATATATATATATATATATATATATATATATATATATATATATATATATATATATATATATATATATAATGTTGTACCTAGTAGCCAGAACGTCGTACTTGGCCTACTATGCAAGGCCTGATTTGCATAATAAGCCAAGTTTTCCTGAATTTATATATTTTTTCACATTTTTTTCTTTTGAAATGATAAATCTGTCCATCTCATTATGTATAAGTTAATTTGTTTAAATTTGAGTTAAAACTAACGTAGATATATGACCGAACCTAACCAACCCTACCTATCCTAACCTATCTTAGCCTAACCTAAACTAACGCAACTAAGTCAATAAATTATGGTCTTAATATAAAATAATAATTATTCAAACAAACTATTTGGAAAAAAATTATTGAAAATAAAGAAAATCACTCTGCCTATTAGCCAAATCGGGCCATGCATAGTAGGCCGAGAAGTGCGTTCTAGATACTAGGTACGACATATATATATATATATATATATATATATATATATATATATATATATATATATATATATAATGTGTGTGTGTGTGTGTAAATCACGAAAATTAACACGTGATCCATAAGTACTTTCGTATATTAATACATCTTCAGAAGGAATGAATGATTTACAACTCAAGTATTGGACAATTATATAGGCAGGAGAGAGAGGTGAAGTGACGTGAGGTGCAATGAAAAATTAATGGGAATTAGGTGGATACAAATAAGAGCCGCATAAGAAATGCTGAAGGCCTATTGACCCATACGATGCAGCTCCTATTCATACCCACCAACAGGCCCACCAAATGAGCCACAGAGATATTAGAAAGAACTTTTTTAGTGTCAGAGTGGTTGGCAAATGGAATGCATTAGGAAGTGATGTGGTGGAGGCTGACTCCATACACAGCTTCAAGTGTAGATATGATAGAGCAAAATAGGCTCAGGAATCTGTACACTTGTTGATTGACGGTTGAGAGGCGGGACCAAAGAGCCAGAGCTCAACCCCCCGCAAACACAACTAGGTGAGTACACATGGATAATAATAGCATAAGATAGTAAATATTTACAATGAATTAATGAGACAAATGTGTATCAATGATCCTACTCAAATCGCCCTTTAATTAATTGATCTATCAAAAATCACACACACACACACACACACACACACACACACTGGTGGGGGGATGTATATGAATAGTGTATATAAAAATTAGGGCCTGGTAGCCTGGTGGTTAGCGCGCAGTACTCGTCATTCTGTGGCCTAGGTTCGATTCCCGCACCAGGCAGAAACAAATGGGCAAAGTTTCTTTCACCCTGAATGCCCCTGTTACCTAGCAGTAAATAGGTACCTGGGAGTTAGTCAGCTGTCACGGGCTGCTTCCTGGGGTGTGTATGTGGTGTGTGGAAAAAAAGTAGTTAGTAAACAGTTGAGAGGCGGGCCGAAAGAGCAAAGCTCAACCCCCGCAAAACAACTACGCGAATACACAACTAGGTGAATAACCCCCCCCCCCAATCCCTCCGTAACGGTGCATTAACCAGACTGAGGCAGAGTAGGGTTAAAGGCCCGTCCAGACATACAGTTTTCAATTTGTTGGTGGTGTGGCCTGAGCGTTTGAATATACGGTGCGGCCAATACTGGCTATGATAAGATCCCCTTGTAATCCTGCCCGGCCTGATTGATGGCTCCCCGCAGCCCGCCCGCCAGGCCATCAACCCTCGCCTCTGTGGCCTCCCTCAACCATTATTATTGTGGGTTTAAAACTCTATGTAATTTGTGCCCCACAGTGTTTGTGAGGCTTTGTTTAGTGGGGGGTACAGGGAGGTATAGGGTAGGTGGGGGAAGGGGGGAATTAGGGGTAGTGGAAGTTAAGGTAGATGGTGTTAGGGTAGGGGTATTGGGGGGATACAGGTAGGAAGGGAGGTTAAGGGGGAAGGGACGGGTGGGAGGGTAAGTGGGAGGGGATAGGTTAGGAGTTTAGAGGTAATGGGAGTTAAGGGGTGCGGGGTTTGGGTAGAGGTTAAGGTTAGATTAGATAGGGGTTAAGGGTTAAGTTAATTAAATTAATAAGCTTCAGGGTCAGTATCTCCTCTCTCTCTCTCTCTCTCTCTCTCTCTCTCTCTCTCTCTCTCTCTCTCTTTCTTTCTTTCTTTCTTTCTTTCTTTTCCGTCCTGGCATTGAGAAGCAGCAAACATTTAGCTGTGTGGGGCTGGCTAGAGGGCAAGCTGTGTGGGGCTGGCTAGAGGGCTAGCTGTGTGGGGCTGGCTAGAGGGCTAGCTGTGTGGGGCTGGCTAGAGGGCAAGCTGTGTGGGGCTGGCTAGAGGGCTAGCTGTGTGGGGCTGGCTAGAGGGCAAGCTGTGTGGGGCTGGCTAGAGGGCTAGCTGTGTGGGGCTGGCTAGAGGGCAAGCTGTGTGGGGCTGGCTAGAGGGCTAGCTGTGTGGGGCTGGCTAGAGGGCGAGCTGTGTGGGGCTGGCTAGAGGGCTAGCTGTGTGGGGCTGGCTAGAGGGCTAGCTGTGTGGGGCTGGCTAGAGGGCTAGCTGTGTGGGGCTGGCTAGAGGGCTAGCTGTGTGGGGCTGGCTAGAGGGCTAGCTGTGTGGGGCTGGCTAGAGGGCGAGCTGTGTGGGGCTGGCTAGAGGGCGAGCTGTGTGGGGGCTGGCTAGAGGGCGAGCTGTGTGGGGCTGGCTAGAGGGCTAGCTGTGTGGGGCTGGCTAGTGGGTTAGCTGTGTGGGGCTGGCTAGAGGGCTAGCTGTGTGGGGCTGGCTAGAGGGCGAGCTGTGTGGGGCTGGCTAGAGGGCTAGCTGTGTGGGGCTGGCTAGAGGGCAAGCTGTGTGGGGCTGGCTAGAGGGCTAGCTGTGTGGGGCTGGCTAGAGGGCAAGCTGTGTGGGGCTGGCTAGAGGGCAAGCTGTGTGGGGCTGGCTAGAGGGCTAGCTGTGTGGGGCTGGCTAGAGGGCAAGCTGTGTGGGGCTGGCTAGAGGGCTAGCTGTGTGGGGCTGGCTAGAGGGCAAGCTGTGTGATGCTGGCTAGAGGGCAAGCTGTGTGGGGCTGGCTAGAGGGCTAGCTGTGTGGGGCTGGCTAGAGGGCTAGCTGTGTGGGGCTGGCTAGAGGGCTAGCTGTGTGGGGCTGGCTAGAGGGCTAGCTGTGTGGGGCTGGCTAGAGGGCTAGCTGTGTGGGGCTGGCTAAAGGGCGAGCTGTGTGGGGCTGGCTAGAGGGCAAGCTGTGTGGGGCTGGCTAGAGGGCTAGCTGTGTGGGGCTGGCTAGAGGGCGAGCTGTGTGGGGCTGGCTAGAGGGCTAGCTGTGTGGGGCTGGCTAGAGGGCGAGCTGTGTGGGGCTGGCTAGAGGGCTAGCTGTGTGGGGCTGGCTAGAGGGCTAGCTGTGTGGGGCTGGCTAGAGGGCTAGCTGTGTGGGGCTGGCTAGAGGGCTAGCTGTGTGGGGCTGGCTAGAGGGCTAGCTGTGTGGGGCTGGCTAGAGGGCTAGCTGTGTGGGGCTGGCTAGAGGGCTAGCCTGAAGGTTTGTTTATCATCAATATTGCACAAAAGTCGTAACTGAAAATTAGAAGAACGTTCACCAGGTTTGAAAGACGCTCGGAATTGTTTCATGTTGAGTTTCCCAGATTTGTTCGTCTTGTTTAGTTTCCCTTCATTGTGTATTGGTCTTTCGGTCTCCTGGCTCCTGTTCATATTCCCATCACCTTACACTTGTTAGTGTTGAACTCTAGCAGCCATTTCTCGTACCAGCGGTGTACTCACCTAATTGTGCTTGCGGGGGTTGAGCTTTGACTCTTTGGTCCCGCCTCTCATCCGTGTATGTGTGCGTGCGTGTGTATGCACGTGTACATGTTTGCGTGCGTGGATTTGTGTGTGCGTGCGTGAGAGGCCGGGGCTCGCACGTAGTGTGAAGGAAGATGGCGGAGCTCTGGGAATGTCGACCATAATGGAAAGTTTGAGGCAGGAAGGAAGCTTTATGCTTGTAATTTGCATACGGGATGGAAAGTTTACTAATTACTTTCGGTGATTACTTTCAGCCAGTTACTTTGGCTAATTACTTCGCACGATTACTTTCGGATATTTCTTAAGACGATTAATTTGGTAAATTACTAACAGTGCATATTGTCGACGATTATAATTTCCCAAGAAGTTTGGCAACTACGGCTACCTGAGTTTACCGAGAATCTGTAGACTATATTTGGATTACTACTATGGGTTAACTTGTTTACGATATTGAAGTGGATTGTAGCATCATCTAGTCATCTCTGAGAGCCACACTCACCCACAATCAGCATGCAGGTCAGCCAGGAAATAATTGATTTACCTTAGCATGTCTAAATTGATGTAAAGTGTTTGATATTACGTCGCATCTTAATTTATGTCAATTATTTTGGGGCAAACAAGACAGGGGTTTGTTAGGGCACTGATATCATGTTCATTGTTATCAGTAATCAGGTCATGTGACCAGCAGTTATCAATGGGAGGTGATCTGTGACGTCAGGAAGGTTAACAGCTTGTACTCATAGTGACTGTGACTACTCAGACGACATCGTTACTCAGACGCGATGGTTACATGGTGTGTTACAAGGGCTGCAGTAATATTGTTAATTGGACTATGACAGTGTTAATTGATTCTTTATTTTCAACTCACTATCTTCTGTTCTACAAGGTTATGCACGCCTGCATAACAAACATTACCTTGACAAAGGCGTATTCCAAAATACACAAATTATCGATAATATAAAAACAAATTAAAGTCCATTTGGGCAAGCAAAACACTCACGAATATAAGAGCAGAGTTAAACAACATGAGGACACTAGCAGGAGAAAGCGCTAAGCAATTACGACTATTTAGCACTGGGAAGGGATCAGAATAAGGATTTGGGATGGGACGGGGGTAACGATGTTGCCTAACCACTTGGACGGTCGGGGATTGGACGCTGACCTGCGTGAAGTGAGACCGTCGCTCTACCGTCCAGCCCTAGTGGTTGAACAACCTCCTTATAACGTCTAGAGAAAAAGACCTGGGAGTGGACATAACACTAAACCTAACTCCAGAGGCTCATATATATAGAATAACGTCAGCCGCATACTCTACTCTGGCAAACGTCAGAACATCCTTCAGAAACTTCAATAAGGAGACTTTTAGATCACTGTAAACCACCTATGTGAGGCCAGTCTTAGAGAATGCCGCCCCATCCTGGAGCCCCATCTTAAAAATCACATAAGGAAGCTCGAAAAGGTGCAGAAGTTTGCAACGAGACTCGTCCCAGAGCTGCGAGGGATGGGGTAGGAAGATAGACTGAAGGAACTAAACCTGACGACGTTAGAAACAGGAGGGAGAGGGGGAACATGATACAGGAGTATAAAATACTTAGAGGGATTGACAAGGTGGAAACAGAGGAAATGTTGACAATGAATAACAATAAAACAAGGGGGCACAGATGGAAGCTTGAGACTCAGAAGTGTCATAGAGATGTTAAAAAAATTTCCTTTAACGTAAGGGTTGTGAGTGTATGTAACGACTTAAAGGAGCAGGTTGTAGAGGCAATCTTCATTCATAACTTTAAAAGCAGGTGTGATAGGGAGATAGGTCAGGAGTCATTGCATAAGACAACCAACTGCTAGAAAAGCGGCGTTCAAGAGCTAGAGTTCTATCTTGCACGCACAAATAGGTGAGTACACAAGCCCACACGTCCACGCACGCAACACACGCATATACACAACACTCACTCACGCACCCACATAGGCAAACATGTACGTACACACACGCATACAAAGAAATGTCCTCGCGGCAGAGCGGACACAGTTCGGGAGTCTGGGTATATATGGTATGGTACCCAAGTCCATAGCACATTTGTCATATCCAAATGCCTTTATCACATCCAACCCAAGTCTAACATATGTGGTATGCAAGGCTCAGAATGATTCCTTACACAGGTTCCTGAAGGCAGTTCTGATGTTAGCCAGCCTCGCATACGCCGCAGATGTTATTCTTTTTATGTGGGCTTCAGGAGACAGGTTTGTGTGATATCAACTCCTAGATCGTTCTCTCTGTCCGTTTCATGAAGAACTTCATCTCCCATTCTGTATCCTGTGTCTGGCCTCCTGTTTCCACCGCTTAGTTTCATTACCTTACATTTACTCGGGTAAAACTTTAGTAGCCATTTGTTGGATCATTCATTCAGTTTGTCTAGGTGATCTTGTAGCCTCATACTCTATCTTCCTCTGTCTTAATCCTCCTCATAATCTTTGCATCATCAACAAACAATGAGAGGAACGATTCTATACCCTCTGGGAGATCATTTATATATATATATATATATATATATATATATATATATATATATATATATATATATATATATATATTTATATATTTATATATATTAGTATTTTGGTAGCAGTTTTCCTGTAGACATATATTATTAATATATGACCGAAAAGTAAGATTAATAATTCTTTCCTGTAGACTTTTATTGGTAATTCAAATACCATGACCGAAAAAGTAAGATTGAGAAAATTCGTGTTAGAATTATTAATCTTACTTTTTCGGTCATATTTAATAATATCTATATATATATATATATATATATATATATATATATATATATATATATATATTCAAGGCCCGATTGCCGATAAGTATATATATATAACCTATATATATAGCTTTTTTTGGCTACCTATAACCTTATATAATATAGGTTAGGTTATAATAATATGGAACAGTATAGGTCCAAGGACTGAACCGGCCTGCGGGACTCTGGCACTAGGTGACACCTATATATACTATATATAATAAATGGAACAGTATATCCAAGACCCCTCAACCCCTCACCTCGCCAATATAAGACCTCACCCCTCACCGTGACTCGCTGTCTTCTGTTGCTTATGTACTCCCTTATCCAATGAAGTACCTTCCCTTTCACTACTGCCTGTATCTCCAGCTTTTGTACTAGCCTCTTGTATGGTGCTGAGTCAAAGGTTTTCTGGCAATCCAAAAATATGCAGTCTGCCCATCCCTCTCTTTCTTGCCTGACTGTTGTTGCCTTGTCGTAGAATTCAATTAATTCTGTTAGGCAGGACTTGCCATCCCTGAACCCATACTGATGCTGTGATTCAAAGTTCTTTCGCTCTAGATGTTCCACTAGGTTTTTTTGCACAATCTTCTCCGTCAACTTGCATAATATGCAAGTTAGGGACACTGGCCTGTAGTTTAGTGCATCCTGTCTATCCCCGTTCTTGTATATCGGGACTACATTAGCCGTCTTTCAAATTTTTGGCAGCTCCCCTGTTGCCAGTGATTTGTTATACACTATGGAGAGTGTCAGACACAGTGCTTCTGCTCCTTTAGTATCCAAGGTGAGATTCCATCTGGGCCTGTGTGTGTGTGTGTGTGTGTGTGTGTGTGTGTGTGTGTGTGTGTGTGTGTGTGTGTGTACTCACTAGTTGTAGTCACCTAGTTTTGCTTGCGTGGGTTGAGCTTTTGTCCTGCCTCTCAACTGATGTAGAGATTCCTGAGGCTATTGGGCTCTATCATATATATACATTTCAAACTGTGTATGGATTTTGCCTCCACCACATCACTTACTAATGCATTCTATTTGTCAGCTACTCTGACACAAAAAAAAATATTTATAATATCTATATGGCTCAATTGGGTACTCTTATTTCACCTGTGTCCCCTAGTGCGTGTGCCCCTTGTGTTACATAGTCTGTCTTTATCTACCAAATCAATTCCTTTGAAAATCTTGTATGTAGTGATCATGTCCTCCTTACTCTTCTGTATTCCAGCGACGTGAGGTTTAATTCCCGTAGTCTCCCCTCGTAGCTCATACCTCTCAGCTCGGGTACTAGTCTGGTGACAAACCTTTGAACCTTTGTGTGCGTGTGTGCGTGTGTGTGCGTGTGTGTGTGTGTGTGTGTGTGCGTGTGTGTGTGTGCGTGTGTGTGTGTGTGTGTGTGTGTGTGTGTGTGTGTGTGTGTGTGTGTGTGTGTGCGTGTGTGCGTGTGTATGTTTGTGTGTGTGTGTATATTCACCTAGTTGTGCTTGCCGAGGTTGAGCTCTGCTCTTTCGGCCCGCCTCTCAACTGTCAACTGTTACATACTACTATTTTTTTCCACACACACACACACTCATCCTGTAACTACACTTAGGTAATTACACACACACACACACACGCACACACACACACACACACACACACACACACACACACACACACACACACACACACACACACACACACACACACACACACACACACACACACACACACACACACACACACACACACACACACACACACACACACACACACAATGATCTTTAATGAGTCACTTATGTCGGGAGAATTGCCCAGTTGCTGGAAGAAGGCAAATGTCGTGCCGATCTTCAAGAAAGGTGATAGGGAGGAGGCACTTAACTATAGACCTGTATCACTGACAAGCATCCCCTGTAAAATACTGGAAAGAATAATTAGGCTACGACTGGTTGCACACCTGGAGAACATTAGGTTTGTGAACAAACATCAACATGGGTTCTGAACAGGGAAATCGTGCCTAACAAACCTTCTGGAATTCTATGATAAAATAACGAGGATAAGACAGGACAGAGATGGTTGGGCAGATTGCATATTTCTGGACTGCCAAAAGCCTTTGATACAGTACCGCACATGAGACTGCTGTTCAAGCTCGAGAGGCAGGCGGGGGTGGGGGGAAAGGTCCTAGCATGGATAAGGAACTACCTAACAGGAAGGAGCCAAAGAGTTACGGTAAGGGGCGAGAAGTCGGACTGGCGAACAGTAACAAGTGGAGTACCACAAGGATCGGTGCTGGGACCAATTCTATTTCTTGTGTATGTTAACGACATGTTTACAGGAGTAGTCCTACATGTCGATGTTTGCGGATGATGCAAAGTTGATGAGAAGAGTTGTGACAGATGAGGATTGCAGGGTCCTCCAAGAGGACCTGAACAGGTTGCAGAGATGGTCAGAGAAATGGCTACTGGAATTCAACACGAGCAAATGTAAAGTTATGGAAATGGGACTAGGAGATAGGAGACCAAAGGGACAGTACACAATGAAGGGGAACAGCCTACCTGTGACGACGCACGAAAGAGACCTGGGTGTGGACGTAACACCTAATCTGTCTCCTGAGGCACATATAAATAGGATAACGACAGCAGCGTACTCTACACTGGCAAAAGTTAGAACATCATTCAGAAACCTAAGTAAGGAGGCATTTAGGGCGCTTTACACTGCCTACGTGAGGCCAGTCTTGGAGTATGCCGCCTCATCATAGAGTCCCCATTTGAAGAAGCATATAAGGAAACTGGAAAAGGTTCAGAGGTTTGCAACGAGACTCGTCCCAGAGTTACGAGGGATGGGGTATGAGGAGCGCCTGAGGGAACTGTGCCTTACGACACTAGAAAGAAGGGAGAGGGGGGGACATGATAGGAACGTATAAAATACTCACAGGGATTGACAGAGTGGACATAGACGAAATGTTCACACGAAATAGTAACAGAACGAGGGGACATGGATGGAAGCTTGAAACTCAGATGAGTCACAGAGATGTTAGGAAGTTTTCTTTTAGCGTGAGAGTAGTGGGAAAATGGAATGCACTTCAGGAACAGGTTGTGGAAGCAAATACTATTCATAATTTTAAAACCAGGTATGATAGGGAAATGGGACAGGAGTCATTGCTGTAAACAATCGATGCTCGAAAGGCGGGATCCAAGAGTCAATGCTCGACCCTGCAGACACAACTAGGTGAGTACACACACACACACACACACACCAGGAAGCAGCCCGTGACAGCTGACTAACTCCCAGGTACCTATTTACTGCTAGGTAACAGGAGCATCAGGGTGAAAGAAACTCTGCCCAATGTTTTCTCGCCAGCGCCGGAAATCGAACCTGCGACCACAGGATCACGCGTCCAGCGTGCTGTCCAGTCAGCCACCGGCGCCCGTGTGTGTGTGTGTGTGTGTGTGTGTGTGTGTGTGTGTGTGTGACCAATGTTGTTTGCGTGTCATTACGTGCGTAGTAGAGAGAGAGAAATCGATGGTTAGAAAACGTGGATGGTTAGAAAACGGGGTTGAAGAGCTAACAGCTCGATCTTGCAAGCAAAAAGAATTAAATCAAATAGCAAACACACAGTTCCAAATGTAGATATGTTGGAGCCCAATAGCCTCAGTAACGTGTACACCAGTTGACTGGGAGTTGTTGACCAATGAGCCGAAACTCACCCCGGCACAAGTACATGTAGGTGAGTACATGGACAAACTGAAGGAATGGCTCATCAAATGGCAACTAGATTTTATCTCAAGTGAAAAGTAATGAAGATAGCTGTAGAGAACAGAGGCTCAGGTCTCATGTAGCTGAACTTTAGAGGACACTGCGTCTTATGTAGTGATGATATTTTAAATGAGTTTTGAAACCCTGCCAGAGCGAGATGGAGGACCCGGTGTCTGTTTCTTCTTTTGGAGGATACCCAAGAGACCGTCGACAGCCTCACTCTCCTTCGTTGTGTTATTCCTAAAAGATTATCAGACTGCATCACCTGCTCCAAAGATTTCTCCTTTCTCCAGTTATTCCAAATCCTCCAACTGTTTCGCTGTTTACCATGTTTTATTACCAGGTGAGCCTCCGACTGAATCACAAACTTCCGTTGTGTTATTCCCAGGAGAGCCTCAGACTGCTTCACACATCTCTTCTGTGTTATCCACAGGGGAACCTCTGCATGTATCTTACACTTGTCTTGTGTTATTCGCTCCGACTGTCGCAGACGCCCACCTTGTGCTATACCCAGAATAGTCTTCTATTCTCCAAACTACCAACATAAGCATGTGAATGCTTGCCTTCGTGAATCGCAGCTTCTTCGGAAACTACGTCTATTAACTATGTTGACGTTGTTCGGTAATAATTACTGTAATGTTTCTTCAGGCCCAGTGTTAATCTCTCTTAGTATCCCCAGGACTCATACTCATCATGGCGTTACCTCTCGCCCCTCACCTGTGACGCTCGCACGGCTCGCCTCCGGGAATGCCGTCTGGGGAAAATTATCCCCAGGTAAATCAGTAAGAGTTTTCTGTGTGCAGCTTCCAATACTATTGACAGACGTTGGAAGCTGGGGATTTCTCGAAGGGAGGGGGTAGGAAGGTGCTGGTGGTGGGGAGGGGTAAGGGAGGGAGTTAGGTGGCAAGGGGATAGAGAGGGAGGCTTGAGGAGTTGGAGAATGGAAGTCAGAAAGGGCATTAAAGAGAAAGTATGAACGGATTATGTGAAACAAGCCGATGAGGCAGAGACAGTGGGAAAACACTTGGAAAAAATGGAGGGTACACAAAATGTCACAAGGACAGATAACACTATCTCTCTTATTTTGTCTTTTAGACTATGATTAATTAGGAATGGTGCAGATAGTTTTTACTTCTAGTGAAACTGCAAGCTAAAAACTGTTACGCCACGTCAGCCAATCTGAAGCCTGACCCGAGGAACATATTTAATGAGCTTATTATTAGTATTTTCATTAATAATAAACAATATTTATTGATAATTCTGAATCATGCTATTGCCTGGATGAATCAGGAGTCAGCTGTTTGCCAGAGACTTCATATGGTTGATTTAAGTGATTTCACGCGTATCTACGTATTGAGCGAATGTGTTCCAAATGCGAGTCAACTTGGGAATAAATGGCTGATGGAGCCATGTCACTGAGAAAGGCAAAGCCAGCATGAGGCTGTTATGGTTAAGCCACTTGTGATGCGGTTGCCAACTTCTGCTTGTCCACGAAGTTGAGCCAGATGGGGAATCTTGAGAACATTGGCTTTATATAGCAGTAAGGCCGTCAAGAAAAAGGGTCTGATGCCTTTTTTTATTTTTTTGCAGCGAAATTCCTGCGCCCCTAAAGGCCCCTAAGCCTCCGGCGGGCCCACTAAGTATTATTTGTTTCTGTTTTACTTGGGCGGAGTATGAGTATTTAAGATTCGTATGGTCACTCCAGTAAGATTTTGCCCCATGTGTTTAACAATTTCTTCTGCTCTGTTGAATATAAGTTGAAATCTTATTTTGTTTGTAACTGTGCACTCTGATGTACTGACCAGGTCAACCTGAACGGGCCAAGAAGAGAGTAGTTTTCTCGCGTGGTTCCCTAGAATATGGATAAACGATGGGGATCAGGTCATTCAGGAGAGTGGTGCGCACTTACAACGAAAGCAAACATGTGCTTCATATTAGGTTTTACAACTCCTGCTGTCGAGGAGGCAAGAGATGCACCGTAGGGCTGTGTGGTTTTTGGCTGCCTTGCTTTATAGGTTCAACATGTAGTTGTTCTTGGTCATTGAGGTGTAAAAATGTCAACTTCATCACTGAGCACAAGATTTTGTACAATTTTCCATATACCAGTCCTAGGTTCAGTGCCATTCATTCCAGTTAGTATGTGTTTGATACGCCTGTGTTTGCCGCACACATAACCTTCCATCGTCTACCCCATGCAAAAAACTACAATACATTTTAATTGATGAGGTTTGTAGCAGTCGGCAGTTCCTCATTTGTATAAGTAGAGGTTAAAATGAAGTCGTTAAAATGCATTGACTAGAGGTTCACATTGAGGAGTAGATCATTAAAAGCGGACATTTCACCACACCGGCCAGACGCACAACCAAACTGCTTGTGCCAGTTGAGTGGCTTTCAGATTCTTCTGCGTTGAGGGCCACTCATAGAGTCCGTTTTTGAAGGAAGTCCTTTATCAAGTATAGAGAGAGGAGGCTTAGGTACCAAGTGCTTGAAGCTTAACCAACAGTCCTCTCGTCCATGGCTTGGACCTTATACCCATTCTCCTCTATCTCCTTCCCACCCTTTGGCGCGCCTTCTCTTAATTTCCTTCCTCGGAGGAACCTCATTCTTTGCTCTGTGCTTTAGTTCCTTATTT